>JAUDYJ010000012.1:18706701-18910467 GCA_030761175.1 Masticophis lateralis | reverse complement strand
AAAGAAAAAAGAGGAGGGGGGGGGAAAGAGGCTTCAAAATTAAATGTGTATTGTAGAAAGATGGAAAAACAGATGCTTATGCGTTTGGGTGAAAACGAGAGTAGGTTAGGGGAAAAAAACCCAAAACCACATCAACAACAAAACACATTCAAGACCTGAATTGCAGCTGTCTGGGGGGTGGGGGTTGAAAGTCCGAAGCTCCAAATTATAGGTCTTATTATTATTATTGGGGCTTCCTTTCCTCCCCTAGTCTTCCCCCTTTGGCTGCATTCACACAACACGCTCTCCGCCCCCCCACCCGCTCCCCCCACAACCCGGGTTACTGCTCTCCGGGTTCGGATGGACTTCAAAGGCTAAGGTAGCTCAAAAGCCGCCCCACTCCCTCCCGAGAAAAGCTTTAAGCGAAGACAAGAACCGCTTAACTTGTCCTAGGAATGCAGGCAACCACGGCTTTAGAGGAGCGGGTTCGGCGGGGCCTCGCCAGCATGGCCGTTTGCTCCCCGCTGCAGGATCGTCCACAGTGACACCCCCCCCCCCCAACATTTGCCTCCCTCTGTTCCTCGGGCTGAAAGCAAGGCAGACTAGCAGCTCTCCTCCCCCCACACCTCTGTAAGCGGAGGGTTGGTGCCTGGAAGCGAGGAAGGGAGAGGGCTGGGGGGGGGGGGGCTGGGGGGCGAATGTTCGGTGGGAAACCCCTGGCTTGTTCTGCTGCCTTCGGAACGGCCGGTGAGTGGAAAGTGATGGCCAGTTTTTTTTTGTTAGTTCGCGCTAAGATTTCCAATGAGTACAGAGTTGTTTGAAAAGATAATTTTAAGGCAGTAATTGATGGAGGGGGAAGGAGAGAGAGAGAGAGAGAGAGGGAAAGAGAGAGAGGGAGGGAGGGAGAGAGAGAGAGAGAAAGAGAGAGATGGGGGTAATCAGTCGCAGTAGTTGGCGAAAACAATTTGTCCCCAATTGGGGAAAAGGTTCCCACCTTAATTTTGTTAAGATTCGTTTTCCGGTATTCCCACCCCAGATCTTGAAAAGGAAAGCACGAAATCCCACCGTCTTCCCCAGCGTTAATTGAGCTTTTACAAGGCAAATGAAATTTACAAATGGATTTGCCCCAATAATTGCACGCGCGCACACACACACACATATCACATCACACTTAATTACGTTCATCTAAAAAAAAAGGGTGGATTTTGGATGGTGGGATAACACGGGGGGAATTTGAAGGGAAGGAGGGAAAAAGGGGCTGGGGGTCTTTCTTTCGTGGGTGATCAAACGTCCACGTTACGGGCCTGGTAAAAACCTTCAATCTTGGAACTGCTGTACAAGATAAAAAAAAATTGGCCTAGAAGGACGCCTTGCCTTCGGATGGTTTTTATGGCCGGTGAAGGGGGGGGGGGGGAGGCAAAGGGCTTCAACCTAGAGTCCCTTCCTCCCCCCTTCCGCAAAACCCACCAAATAATCCACACACCCCTACTTCTCTCTTCCTCTCCCACCTCTTACCCGTGGGCCACTTTCTTCCTTCCCCTCCACTTCCAGAGATTTCCCTGAAGGGGGGTGGGGTGGGTGGGTGGTAGGATTTGTTTGTATTTGTCTCTGTGAGTAATGGGGCAAGAAGGAAAACAGCCAGCTTGAGAATTCAGCTTTGCATCTTTTAGAAAGATTAATACTTTTAAAATCGTAGCCCTAGGAATCCATATGCAGGTTTCTCTGTTGGCAGAAAGAGAAGCCAAAGGCAGAAAAAGACCTAGGAAATTATTTGGAGGGTGTTTAGTGGGACACAAAAAAATCCACTTAGGAATGGTTTCAATCTCAAGCTTGTTCTTTCTTTCTTTCTTTCTTTCTTTCTTTCTTTCTTTCTTTCTTTCTTTCTTTCTTTCTTTCTTTTTCTTCCTTCCTATCTATCTTCCTATCTATCATCTCTCTCTCTCTCTCTTCCTTCCTTCCTTCCTTCCTTCCTTCCTTCCTTCCTTCCTTCCTTCCTCCCTCCCTCCCTCTCTCTCTCCCTCTCTCTCTCTCTCTCTCTGTCTCTCTCCCCTTCTCTTTTTACAAAGCTGGCCTGTAGTTGGGAGGTTAGCCTAGAGGCGTTGGGATGAAAGGGGTCAGAGGTGAGAGTTACATTAACCCTAAACGCGAGGAAGGAGCCTGGCAGGCCTTCGCCTGCCCACCAACTCGGGCTGGTTGGCTGGCGGGGCCTTGGAGATAAATTCCCCTGACATACCAAGCCGAACAAAGGGTGGGTTGGATTTTGACGCCCCCTCCTCTCCAAACGGACCCTTTGAACTCAAGGAATTTGGGAGGAATATGAAGGAGGACCCTCTCTCTCTCTCTCTCCCCCACCCTCCGTCCCCCTCTCTCTCCTTTCCTTAGTTGGTGTCTCCCTTCGCATTTTTCCAAGGAGCGGGTTTTGTCTCCAAGAAAGTGTGCGTGAATGAGGGTGAATAGCGTGAAAGGGTCGGAGGAGAGAAGGTCCCCAGCAAATCGCTTTTTCTGCCCCACCCCCCACCCCCGCTCTTCTGTCTTTTCGGATCAGCGCCTTTCAATGGGCGGAGAGGTGCTCCCTCTGCCCCAACACCAAGGCTTCGCCACCCTGCTTTCTTCTCCAGCCACGGAAAAAAAAAGGGGGCCTCTAATTAAATTGTTTGCTACGGTCCAAGCGAGCCGGACGATTCGGGAGAGCTGGCTTAGAAAGAGAAGGTTGCTTGGATCAAGGGATGAAGATGGGAGGAAGAAGGAAACTCCCCCACTCCAAGAAAACAGCGGGGAGGGGGGGGAAGGAAAGGTATCGGGTTGCCTCTTCCTTCCTCCCCGACACCCCTAGGCCGATTTCACCTGGACCAAGCCGAGGCAAAGTTTGCCTTTTCTTTCTAAAAAGGTGTTTTAATGGGTTTTTTTAAAAAAATATAGCACCTAAGGGCTGCGGGCGCGCGAGGCCGGTCGCTCTCTGCGGGAAAACTCTGGGGTTTTCTCCCGTGCAGTCCGGAGAGAACCTGAGCGCCTGTGTCGCAGCGAAAAGGGCCTCCCCGAGTTGCAAATTTGGGGTAAGGCTGCTGCCCCCCCCGGTTCATTTGTGAGGGTCTTTCTCCTTCTTTCTGGGTGGTAGTACGTCTCGAAATGACCTCGTTCTGAGAAGGAGAAGTGGGAGCGGGGAGGAAGAGACGCCTCTAATTGCACCCGAGAGTTATTCCTCCGTGTGAATGATGGGACGGATCCAGGAATCGTAGCCACCGCGAGGTTTATTTATGTTTGTTTTAGAGACGCTCGCGTCCTTCTGTTATTCCAGACGCACATCTGTCAGCTGGGAGAACGCGCGTCCGTCCCTACACCGGAGGGAGGGAGAGAGAGAGAGAGAGAGAGAGAGAGAGAGAGAGAGAGAGAGAGAGAGAGAGAGAGAGAGAGAGAGAGAGAGAGAGAGAGAGAGAGAGAGAGCTGCGCCTGGCAACGTTCCCCAACCGGGCGCCCTCCAGATGTCTGCCCTTTTCCAACTTTTCCTCGCCCTGCAACCCCGGTCTCCGAATTGGGTGGGGCTGGGGGGAATCGCGGTGCAACACAGCTGCAGGGCAGATTAGACGCTTGCTGTCTGCCAGTCTGGTGGGGGGGGGGGGGGAGAGAAAGGGAAGGAAGAAACACACGGGTGGGGAGGGGGAGAAACATCAGGATGCGAGTGGAGAAGAAATACCAGGGTGTGGAAACATCTGCTGGGTGGGCAAGATCCAGATGCTTTCAGAGAGTAAGCCTTCCTGATTTCCGACGGATCTGCTGGCAGGAAATTTTCTGCCAGCCAATCTTCAACGCTCTTAAAACTTTTTTTTTTTAAAAAAAAATAATCTCTCCATCCAGAATTCTAACAGACCGGAAAATTGCCTGCTCTTAGCCTGGATCCCCTCGCTCCATGGCTAGGGGGACAGATGAACACGCATATGTTCGAATCTGACTCCATTCACACGACCTGTTTGATATCTCTAGAGACCCCAAAGGGGGTGGGGTGTGTGGAGGAGAAAACCCCTTTATTTTCGGAAACGGGAAGCGAGACTGGCCAATATCAATTTATGGGTTCGGCTCCCTCTGTGCTTCCCAACACTTTTCTAACCCAACACGGGTTCGGATGTCCAGCTGGGTAAATGAAATGGCCTTATCCATCACACCAACTTTGGTCCAGGTTTATCTGTCTGCCCGACTATTTACGCCTCCAGCTAATTGGAAGCGTAGGAATGGGTGATGGACGGAGGAGCAGGTGTCAAGGTGGATTCGAAGAGAGGGATCCTAAACCAACGGGGAAACCTGCGCTTCTCTGGAGCTGATTTTGCTGCGATCCCACCGCAGAAGGCCCGCATCGCCTTACTTGCATATCTTTCCTAACGCCTGTATTGTATGTGTTGTCTGCAGACTTTTAACCCGGTGGGACAGATGTAGCTGGAAACCAATAGCAACCGGAAGAGCAGAGTCTTCCTCCGCGCTGCTCCCCTGCTCCCTCTTTCTTTTTCTTTCCTTCTTCTTCTAGAGAATCATCCTACGATCCAACCAACGCCCTTGGGGGTCATTTTGGCACCTTCGCCTCTTCCATTTAAGTTGAGGTGCCCTTTTGATTTCTCGGGAAGCTCCTTTCTCCCTTTCCACCCCCCCCCAACTTTCCCCCATTTCTACAGAACCATTCTACGTCCGGGGGGGCATTTTGGCACCCCCCCCCATCCCTTCAGTCTAAAATTGAAGGGCTCTTTTGAAACGCTCGCCTTGAAACGCGCGGGTGCTTAAAACTGGCCGCTGATTGCAGAATCCCCACCTGGGCGCCGAAATTTCGGAAACGCCTGATTAATGAGGAATGGACGACGGGGTTTGACTGGGACACGGGTGGGGGGAGAGGGAGAGAGAGAGAGAGGGAGGGAGAGGGAGAGAAAGGGGGGAGGGAGAGGGAGAGAGAAAAGAGAGGAGGGAGAAGAGAGGAGGGAGAGAAGAGAGGGAGAGAATTATTCGAGCAAATTAATCCATCTTCATTCGGCTGCCTCTGGGTCGCTTGAAAGGCGTCAGAGAGGTTTCCTGTGGCGGGAGAACAAACTTGCAAATTTAGGTCGGAAGTTAAAGCGGAGAGGAGAGGGCGGTATGGGGAAGATGGGGACCACGGGATGAGGTGTGTGTGCTGGGGAGGAGATACAAATGAGAAGTTTAAAAATAGGGGAGAGGGAATGAGTAGGAGGGAGAAAAGCGATTAGTAGAAACCTCCCAGGTCCAGGGAGCGCTTTTTTCTTTTCTTTTCACGAGTGTGCTTTTCTCGCGCCGCGCATTTTCCGCGCGCCGACTTCCTGGGAGAGACTAAATTGATGGAGAAGTTTGAACTCCTATGCTATAAGTTACTCCCTTCCTCTCTTTCCCTCCACCTCCGTGAGGATTCTTTCCCTCGGCCACTTCTGGATAACAATATCCCCCCACCCCGGCCGGTCTTTGCTCCGCTTGGCCAGAGATCTATCGATTCCAGAGGAGGCGCTTGGAGCTATCCAGAAGGCTTAAAGATTTACCTATCCCCCCGCCCCCAACCCATTGGCATGTTATTCCTAAAGATCCTTCCCTTTCTTCCGACAAAAGGAAGGGGGAAAAACCGGTTTTATTCGTGCTTCTAAAAAACCACCAAAAACAAACAAAAGAAACCCATCACAAGGAGGAATGTTTTCAGGCGCGTCTTGTGCGGGATGGAAAAGAGGTTCGCAAAATCGATGCGGAACGATTATTAGCCGCTTCCTGGGGTGGAAAACGAGAGGAAAGGTGGTGGTGGCGGCGGCGGTGGCCAGGCCGGCAGGCGGGAAAGTTCGGGATTTTCTTGCGTTTGGTTATCGTGCCAGGGTTAAAGGGATTCGCGTCCTCTTAGGCCTGGAACTATCCGGGTCGAGATTTTCGAGGGAAGATGCCCACTTCTCTCTTCCTTTGGCAGAGAAGAATTAAAAATCCACAGGGGTGAATGGGTGGGGGGGATACTCCACCCCATCCTCTGAGATTACCAGCGCCTCTTTCTCTCTTCGGAGGAAGGTGAGAGAACGCAGCAAACTGCGCGGAATCCAAGGCTGGAAACTGCCACACGTAGTTCCAACGTCTCTTTAATTCCTGCTTCCGCCCTTGTAGTTATGAATCATTCCCCTCGCGCTTCACACGAGTCGTGGAAGTGCCTGGGTGGGGGTGGGGGTGGGGGAGAGAGAGAGAGAGAGGGAGAGACACGCCGAGGTGAGAGATTCCTGCAGCGGCCCGGGATCCTTTGCTCCATTTGCGCGAACTCCGAGGGAAGCCTCTTTGAGCGACTGTCTCAATCCGCGTCCATTGATCCGAGGTTATGAAAATCTTTAGGGAAGCGTTGATACCCGCCGTCGACCAAGGCCCTCTTCAATTCCCGAAATTTCTTCAATATAGGGAGCAAAGCAGCCGGGCGGGGGAGAGGCAACGTTTGAAAATTTTGCTGGAATAAACTTTTCCGCCCCCCCCCCCGCCATCCTTCTGATCTCCGATGCGATTAGGGGTGAGTTCTCCTTTTCCAAACAGGGGAAAGGGGTTCCCCCCCCCCATCCCCTTCCCGAAAGGACGAGTGAAAGAGATAAAGTGAAACAAAAGTGTTCGAATGTTTTGGGATTTCCCAAGAAACTCCTGGAAAGAAAGAAAAAAAAGGAAAGAAAAGAAAGAAAGAAAGAAAGAAAGAAAGAAAGAAAGAAAGAGAAAAAGAAAAAGATCTAAGAAAAGTACATGAAAGACACGTTAAAAACATATACCCATCCACTTAGTAAACCACTCAGTTATCTAAGAAGTTTCATCCTCACTTGTGTTTTCATTTCAGTTTAGGAAATTGAGTGGGGGCAGAAGAAGGGTCTTCTCCCTGCAGCTTGAAATGCACAAAATTTCAGCTTAAAGATGAAACAAGGGGTGCCCAGATCATACAGGTTTGTCCTCTCCATTATTCACCCATTGTAGAAGGGGATAGAACAGAAGGTACAACAATCGCCACTGATTAAAGGCAAAACCACTTCTTAAAAAGTGGGCAGGTTAGCTGAGAGATTTTTAAGAGCTAAGTCTCTCTATTTCTCCCTTTCTTTGGACAAACCAACCAACCAACCAACAAATAAACTTTTGGAATTTGTAACCAGAAGGATACTAGATTTCCAGATTCCTTTAAAAAAAAAACCTTCCCATCAGCCTTTTGAGTTAAACTGCTGTTTCCCCTTGCAACTCAGTTTTGCACTGGATGGAAGATGCATTTGTTAGGCTGAAATAAATCACAGATCAGTTCATCTAAGTTATCTCTTATTTCCTGGTAACTCTAATTCAAGCAACTTGCTCAATGAAACCGGCAACTTTTTTCCTAGGAATATTGCAGTGTGATCAGACCAACCTTTTTTTTAAAGGGGGGTGAGAAGAAGAGGCATGTTGTTAATTTCTCTTGTAATGTAATAACTTTTTTGCTTAATTTTTTGGGGACCATGGATAAAATAATTCTTTGGACCCTGCAAAAGGACAGAAGCAACACATTTTTATTAACTCTTGCAGTCCCTGAGCAGAACTACATTGAACAGAAAGCTGAAAGATGGAGGTGTGAATGCAAGAAAAGGACAGGACAGGACAGGACTCTCTGTCTCCCCTCCCTCCCTCTCTCTCTGTGTTTTAAATAAAAGCTGGATAGGTATTATTATTCTGTGTGGTTGCAGTTTCCCCATTTTTGAACGGTGTGTATGGATGTAAGATATCCAACCCCCATTGCAAGAATATGTAAACATTTACCTGCTTTGAATAATATTTGTAGAGTAGTTTAACTATTCTAATTCCAGAATTAATTGCTGGATTGCCATTTCATTAAACGAGCAGGAGACATATTTTAATCCAGCAGCAGTTCTATGCTACCAAAAAAATCAATTTAAAAACATGGCCCCTAAAAAACAAACTCCAGAGGAGAAACCCCCCCCCTCATTTGCATATTTTAATAGGTTTGTTTCCCAACTGAGAAGGCAGACAGAGATCAACGTAGAATTGCATGTCGTTGTGTGTATAAATAAAATGTGTGTGCATGTATTTGTGTGTATGCATATTACCTATAAGATAAATAGATAGATATATTCAGCTTTCCTATTTCGGACAGAAACATGTCAAGAAAACACGACTTGAATAAAAAAAAAACAGTTTGGAAAACAAAACCCCAAATAATTACAATGACTTTTTTTTTTAAAAAAACCACATATTTCCCCCAGTAATCTGACAATAATTAAGCAGTGCAATTACAGTCTCTTTTAGTGATGGCATTTTTCTCTTTCTCTTCATTTCCACCCTCCCCTTCTTTTTCTCAGATCCCAAATGAAAGGTAAAAAAGCATTAAAAGAAACATGAGGACCATGCTTTTTTAAGAAAATTATTTTGGAACTCCAAATTGCCTTTAGCTCTTCTGCACATATTATCATTCCTAGGTAATATTAAACAAATAGGAGCCCACATTAATTAAACAGGCCACTCCATTGTTTCTGATGACTTCTGTTAAGTATTATCTACTTAAGAGAGAGAGAGAGAGAGAATTCAAAAGAGGACCTTAAAAAAAAAGGTCTAAGAAAAACCCACTCTGAGTTTGCAGGAGTGCAGAGGACGGTTTTTTAAAAAAAGAAAAACAAACCAACAGTAACCCATACTACATTATGTACTCCTGTAATGATTACTACATCCTTATTTCTTTTTTCCTGAAAGGGTTTGGCACATCCTTACAAACATTTTAAGTGGCTCTTTTGAGACTGGGACTCCTTCAAATGAATGAAGATCAGCTAGCCATAAACACTGTTAAAGACCTGATTCGAAGAGGAAGTTAAGAATTCACTTATCTCTAATTCCTTCCCCCTCTCCTTATTTGTCTTCTCCTCTCTTCCTAATCTTCTGCCAAAGCTCACTTTCATATCATTTTCTTATTGATATGTCTGTTCTTTCTCGCCCTGTTGCTTTCAAAGCTTAACCTGGAACAGTATTTGCCTGTTGGTATCCAGTAAAGAAAAATATATTTTAAGAATGTCAGCCACAAGTAATGAAGAGGAAAAATGCATTGAAAAATTTATAATGGTCCATATTTTGAGAGAGGAAAAAAAAAGTTTTAAACATTGCTGATATTCCTTTCGCTCATAATTTGAGCTTTTGTTTCACAGGCATTCTGACAGTCTCTTTCTTGTTATATTCACGAGTTTAGATCAACTAGATAAACTTCATGCATGCTATCGAGCAATTGCAGAATCCGGAATCCGCTAATCAGCTGTCTTTCCATCCAGCATAATTCTCCAAAATTCAAAAGGAAAGGGGAAAAAAACCCAAAGCCCTTCGTTTTTTGAGAAGTGGAAGAGTTCCATTCTCCACCACACTGCCTTCAAAGCATGGGTGTCCTAAACTTGCAGTCCTGTTGATTAAAAGTGATCCTTCCTTTAGTTAATTAATTAAGCAATTAAACCAATATTCCAATTAAAGCATGCACACGGTCTGGTAAAATAATCTAGGGGGGAAACCTTACTGATGTAACCCGAGCCACTTTGTTATAGCATCCTTCATTGTTTTTGTATCCATTTTCCCCCTCCACTAATATGATCCTTCCCAAGGAATTTTTTTTATTATTGATGTTCATTCAAATGCAATTCGTGAGAAAGTATTTTTTGGAAGAAGGGGCAAGAGATGTCAACTGCTCAGTTTGGAAAGAGAGCTATTTGGGTGGGTGGGTGAGTGTGGGGGAAGGACTCTAGAAATTGGGCATTTTACTCAATGGACTTGAAATAACTTTTGAGTTCGATAAGGTTTAGTCCTGAGTGAACAGACATATGATTATAAACTTCACAATTAAAGACTAGCATTTTACATTTCATTAACTCAAGGGTGGACTTGCCCCCCCCTCCCCCATATTTTTTCTTCTTTCAACCATATCTTCTTATTTTCAAATCTTGATTTGCTTTAAACCTGTGAGAGTAATTTGTACGATTCTATTGTTTAATTCTTCTTCCTCTTCTTGTTTCTCTCCCTCCTCTTCCTTTTCTTCTTATTCTTCCTCTCCTTCCTCCTCCTCCTCCTCTCCTTCTATTATAGCATACTGTGGGGTTTGGGTCTATAATTTACACTTTGGGGAAATCTACAGTTTTGCCTTGTGCTGCAAAAAACTTTGAGGTTGATGTCATTTATTTTTTTAAAAGTTGCTACATTTTTTTTACAGAATTTTGCACTGTTTCTCATGCTTATTAGCCAACTGCTAGTTCATAGTTTTGAAGACCATCATTGTTATTGAAATAAACAAAGGGGACCAAAAGGCATATTCATCCTGGACATTATTTTTCCAAACAAAATTATGTTATTCATATATACTCAGTAGCAACTGTAATAATGTTAGGAGAGGAGGGATTGTATGTTTTTATTTCATGGTTCTGAATTAAAAAAAACCCTCTTATTTTAAATATGATTTGAATTATGGATTTATAATTCTGTTGCCATTGATGGTATGGTATGAATTATTTCCTGAACACATAACATCAAAAGCAAGATCTGTATTTTTAGGCAGTTGTATGGTCTCTTATTATACTAAAAAAACCTTGATATTGATAAGGTTACTAAGAGGCTAATACTAGCTCTGCAAAATAATCAAAAATGTTTGCCTCAAATTTTTGTGTCAAATTTGGGAGGGAGAGGGAGGGAGGGAGAAACAACCTGATTGCGCGACACCAAAATATTGCTTTAAACCACGGTTCAGCTGACTATTAATTGTGCAAATCCAGCTAATGCTTGAACGTGGCTAGAACAAGGATTTTATCTTTTAACTTTCTGTTCACTTCCAGGCTGCATATAATCTCCCTTCCTTCTGAAAATTCCCCATTATAAATCATAGAAGATAAGGTATGTTAATGTTTCAATATCTCAGCATCCCAGCAACAACAACAAACAACAAAAACTAACAACAAACCAGGCACAAAAACAAACAAACATAGGAGAAGCATCCAATCACAGGAGAAGAGAAGAAAAGAAAGAAACATGATTTCTTCTCTTCTTTGAGATTTTGAAAGTGCATCCAAAATAACATTTCTCCTTTTGGGTCACCAACTATAGGTCCATCTGAAGGCATATCAAGTTAAACTATTGTGAACGTCATTGCAACAGACTCAGATCTTCTGAGTAGTCTATCCCAACATGGATTAGAGGCTTCAGAAGCAAAATAATGATGTCATAATTATGGTTCATATCTACATGCGATGCTGAGATTTCATAAGCAAAGATAAATGTTCAGTTCAAATGGATGTCAATATAAAACAGGACATTCCTGTATATCTTTGGCCACTTCTGTTCTAAAAGAAACTAATACAGGAGAGAACCAACCTAGAACTAAGGAGACATTTCTTGACATTGAGAACAATTAACCAGTGGAACAACTTGCCTCCAGAAGTTGTGGGTGCTCCATCACTGGAGGATTTTAAGAAGAGACTGAACAGCCATTTGTCCAGAATGATATTGTCACAAGGCCCGCAGGTCAGATGTGGCCCGTGATGTGGTAGGATCTGGCCCATGGGGCCATCCTGGAAAATGTAAGGGGCTGACCAGCATGGCTTCAGCCTGGTTTACCTAATGCAATGAGGACACATGCCAGCAGTTTGCGCAGTGGTGTCAGGCTGGCCACGCCCACCCAGTCAGCCACGCCCAGTGAGTGGTGTCAATCTGACCACGCCCACCCAGTCGGCCACACCCACCCAGTCGGCCATGCCCCAGCTCCACCCCGAGGTCAACCACAGTCTTGATGTGGCCCTCAATAAAATTTGGAGTTTGACACCCCTGGTGCAGAGGTGGGTTTCAGCAGGTTCTGACCACTTCTGGAGAACCGGTAGTAAAAATTCTGACTGGCCCCACCCCCATCTATTCTCTGCTTCCCAAGTCTCAGCTGATTGGGAGGAAATGGGGATTTTACAGTATCTTTTCCCTGCCACGCTCACCAAGCCACACCCACCAAGCCACACCCACAGAACCGGTAGTAAAAGAATTTGAAACCCACCACTGCCCTGGTGTAGGATCTACTGCTTGTATAGGAGGTTGGACTTCCAACCTCCCTTCCGACTCTTATTCTGTTAAATCTCAAAACTCTAGACTCCATCATGAGAACGGCTCAGATTTTTAAAAACATTTCTTTGGAAGACATTCCAGGAACAAGTTTTTTATCTCCTCTAATGGAATGAGAACTGGGATTTAAACATTGAAGATATTTAATTTGCCAGGCTGTAATTGAATGGCCCTTGCTGCTGGCACTGAGTGGAGTCTGATTTTTTTTAATGCGATCGCTCTTTGTTTTCAGCAAAAGGATTCATACCTTTTTTTTCTGTGCACAGGATAGAGAAGACACAGAACAGGAAGGACATTCTGTCATCTGTTTACTGTATCAGGGATTTGACACTTTAACATCATCCTGAATGACCAAATTCCTGTACAGCTTCGTGATGGCCCATTTTTTTTTCTAACTACACTTGTAGAGAAAGGGAAGCAGTCATGTAACTGCTCTCTAATGATATTATTGCTATGGTTTTCAGAGATAAAAAAGCGTTAATGGGATTCAGAGCAATGATTCAATCTTCCATGCTAGTTTTCCCCAGCCCTTGTTGAGAATTACTCAACTTGAGTTGAAGTTGATACTTTCAGACAATGTCAGCACTGGGAAACCCACTTCAGACCACTCTTTAACAACTCTTATAGTTTATAGTTTACTTTATTGTCATTGCACATGGTACAAAGAAATTAAATGCCATCTTCAGTGTACCTTGTAACTATAAAAATTAAACAAACAAACAAACACACATCCTTTACATTCTATATAATTGAAATTGAAAACCCGATATTGCCCTATACCGTAGAATTCAATATGGTTATTGCCGTGGGATAGAAGCTGTTTTCCAGCCTATTTGTCCTTGTTTTTATTGCCCTGTACCGTCTGCCAGATGGTAATAGTTCAAAAAAAAAAAAAAAAGGATGAGATCCAGGATGAGATGGATCTTTAAGGACATTTTGAACCTTCTTAAGGCAGTGGGAGCTATAAAACTCTTCCAAGGAGGGTAGAGGACAACCAGTGATCCTCTGGGCTATGACCCACTTTTTCAAGTGGCAACTGGACTTCTGGTTTTTCTTTGCAGCTGAAGAAACTTCTTGGATGAGAAGCGAAACATCTTCAGAGATAAAAGCCAGAAAGTCCAGTTGGCCTCTAGAGAAAAAGCCCCTTTGGGACAACCATGGTGACCGGATGACTGAGAATCTCCATAAACAATTCTTAGTTGAGCCTCTTAAAAATCAGTATCCGTGTCTAGTATTAGGGCTTCTGTTCTTCTGTCTGATGGATGGATCAGTTGATCAAGTTTGTGTGCCACTGGCTTCCTTACAACCTTCTGAAAGTATGCCCTTAAGCAGCGGTCACCAACTGGTGGTCTGCAGACCACTGGTGGTCTGTGAGAAAATTTTGGTGATCTGCAGAAAAGTAATTTGCATTTTTTATATTGCACTAAATCACCGTTCCTCAAATTACGGCCCCGGGGCCGGATACGTACAATGAATGTTTGTGTTGCTGCAGAGAGTCTCCCCCTTTGGGGTCTTTTTGTGTGGGTTGGAGGGGGGCAGAAATTCCGACTCGGGGTCTGCTTTGGCCTCCTGGTGCAGGGCTTTGTGCGAAGGCTGGAGGGAATTCTGAGGTGAGTAAAATGAGGACTCAGATTGTTGGGGGCAAGAGGCTGACTCTGTAAACTGCTTAGAGAGGGCTGTAAAGCACAGTGAAGTGATATATAAGTCTAAGTGCTATTGCTATTCCTCCCTCCCTCCCTCCCTCCCTCCCTTATTCCCTTTCTCCTTCTCCTTCCTGGTACCACAGTGGTTAGAATACAGTATTGCAGGCTAACTCTGCCCACTGCCAGGAGTTCGATCCTGACTGGCTCAAAGTTGACTCAGCCTTCCATTCTTCCAAGGTGGGTAAAATGAGGACCCAGATTGTTGGGGGCAATAGGCTGACTTTGTAAAACCATTAAGAGAAGGCTGTAAAGCCTTTTAAAGTGATATATAAATCTATGGGCTATTGCTATACCAGTTGCCAGGTGTTCAAAATTTTGATCATGTGACCATGTGGGATGCTTCAATGGTCGTAAGTGTAACAGATAGCCACAAGTCACTGTTCAGTGCAACTTGGAATGGCCACTAAACCAATGTTTGTAAGTCAAGGACTACCTGCATGCCCTCAAGTCAGTGTTGACTCCAGTAGTTTTCCTGACAAGTTTTTCAGAAATGGTTTGCCATTGTCTCTTTCCTTGGGCTGACAGAAAATGATTGGCCCAAGGTCACCCAGCTGGCCATTCCTACAGCAGGAACTAGGACTAATAGCCTCCTAGCCTTGTGTTTCGATCGCTAAACTAAACTGGTTTTCTAACATGCCTTATGACTCATGTGAAAAGGAGGTTGGGTTTTAATCACACTCACGACTCATGACCGCCATCCTAACTTTTTTGACCTCCCTGTGGATGCCCCTGTCTGTATACGCGCCTGAGTTTGTAGGAAAGAGAGAAACAGATGCTGTAGCAAGTCTTGACCATCCAAAGATAAAAACACTGAGATTTCCCTCCCTACAGAAGAGGTTAAAAAGAAGAAGAGGACTTATGGAAGATGATGGAGCATTACTTGCCTCGTTTATCTATTTCGTTTCTACTTGGAAAGGTAAACAACCTTAGTTGGGGGCAGAAGACTCTCAAAGAGTTCTCTCTCTCTGTCTCTCTCTTGAATTATAGAGTACTTGATGCGCTCTGAGCTTGTTGGTTTGAAGACATTTCATTATGCAACCAGGTAATATCATCAGGGCCCATCAATTCATCATCAGGGCACTGATCTTACCTAGATGAGTAATGAAACATCTGCAAACAACAAGCTCAGAAGCACCAAAGACTCCATCTGCCTATCTACCTATCTCTTTCTATTACCACATCTGCTCTCTCTTATCTCTCTCTCTCCCACTTTCTATTTTGCTCTCTCTCTCCACCCATCCATTATCTATCTGTCTATCTATCTATCTGTCTATCTATCTATCTATCTATCTATCTATCTATCCATCCATCCATCATATATCTATCATCTATTTACCCAGCCAGCCCGCCCTCTCTCTCTCTCTACCTATCTATCATCTATTTACCCATCCATATCTATCTATCTATCTATCTATCTATCTATCTATCTATCTATCTATCTATCCATCCATCCATCCATCCATCCATCCATCTACCTACCTACCTACCTACCTACCTACCTACCTACCTACCTACCTACCTATCTATCATCTATTTACCCATCCATATCTATCTATCTATCTATCTATCTATCTATCTATCTATCTATCTATCTATCTATCTATCTATCTATCTATCTATCTATCTATCTATCTATCATCTATCTATCTATCTCTATCTATCTATCTATCTATCTATCTATCTATCTATCCATCCATCCATCCATCCATCCATCCATCCAGCCATCTATCTATTCTACCTATCATCTGTCATCTCTCTCTCTCCCCTCTCCCCTCTTTCTTTCATCTATCCATCTGTATTTCTCTTCTTTTCAAGGCACTGCTTACTTTTATAATATTTCTTCCCTTCTATTCCTCCTCTCTCTCTCTTTTAAACTATCTGCCTTTGTGCCTTCAGGGGCAGTGAAAGAAGACTGCCGATTCTAGATTGCTTTCAGAGTTTAGTTTGCTGATGATGGATTACCATGTCAATTTAAACGGCATAGGATTAATTTGTTTCAATGATTTCTCTTTAGGCTGAATGCCAGGCCTTCCCCCCCACCCCTTCTTCCCTGTGCTTTCTATCTCTCTCCTTGCTCTTCAGAATAAGAATAAGAATGAAAGGGGGAGAGAAAAAAATACCCTCTCCTCATCACCAAACCACTTTTGATATCTCCTTTTTGAAAAGACCATAATAAGAAAAGACAAGTTCGGTGTAAAGTTGCAATGCAGGCTCAAATCCGAGTGTTTTTTTAAATCTCATTTGCAAAGGCTGAAGTCTGCTGTCAGTCACATTAAAATGAAATTGGATCTAACATTTATTCAATAAATACTTCTCTTGTAGGTAATCCAGCACCGAGAGCTTTTGACACATAAGGACTTAATTTGTCTTGGATAAGAAGTTATTAATATGGCACATTTAAACTTGCCACCTACAATAAGGTCATTGAGATCTTTACATGATTTGGAGAATGGATTTGAGGGTGCTTGAAGGAAATATGAAGCAAAGTCTGAGATGGCATTCAAAGGAGAAGAAGCGGGCTGGGAACAGCAATTCATCCGATGGAAACATCATTTCCCTGGGCTAAAAAACCCCTGGATTTTAAAGCTTTATCTTAGCTGGAATTCTTTCTTTTTTTAATAAGTTTTTTATTTATTTTTATTTTTTTTCAAACGTATTAAATCAATGCATGAACATTGTGGCACCTGAGTAAAACTAGTAAAATTAATCATAGTTATTACATTCAATCAGCTTATATATATTTCTAATAATGATACAGAATTATAATAAGATGCCATTATTCAATTATTCCATATTTTCTTATTGTTACTTTATCTTATTATTTCTATCACTTATTCTAATTTTTAATAATGTCACCTTTTACTGCAAAACATTTTCTTTCTATCCTACCTAATTTTTAGTCGTGTCACCTATCTAAAAGAAAAAAAGAAAAGAAAAGAGAGAGAGAAAAGAAAAAGCAAATCAGAACAACAAACAAAGAAGAGAGATAATCTATCCATCATCTCTTGCCCACTTCAACACTTCAGTTGCTATGCTTTTTTTAAAAATTTGCCTCCCACCGTCCTCTCTGGGATCTTTATCTCTATCTATAACTGCTTCTTGACTATCCAGTAATCAAGAAACTGAAATTCTTTTGACAAACCCTGGCTTGGTGGTACCTCAGTTTAGCATTGGGAAACTGGCAATGAAGAACAGCAATGATTGGGAAGAATAGCAATAATTTTTGAATTATTATAATGTGGATTTTAAAGATGATAACTATTTAAACATTATAAAGGTGCTGAGACTTTGGAAAAAAAGTGCAGAGAAGAGCAACTAAGATGATTAAGGGCTGGTGACTACAACATGCAAAGAATGGTTGCAGGTGTTGAGTTTTGGCTAGCCTAGTGAAAAGAAGGGCTAGGAGTGACATGACAGCAGTGTCATGTATCTCTGGGTTGTGTGATCCCCGTTTGTGACCTTCTGACAAGCCAAGGCAATGAGGAAGCCAGAGTCACTTAACAACTCTGTGACTAGCTTAACTACTGCAGTGATTTGCTGAACAGCCTTAGTGAGAAAGATCATAAAAGAGGGAAAAATTCATTTAACAACTGTCTCTCTTAGCCGCATAATTTTTTGGGCTCAGATGTGGTTGTACATCGAGGATTACCAGTATAAATGATAGCTGAAACCAGGTTCTGACAGGTTCTGGGGAACCGGTAGTGGAAATTTGGAGTAGTTTGGAGAACCAGCAAATACCACCTCTGATTGGCCCCAGAGTGGGGAGGGAATTGGGATTTTGCAGTATCCTTTCCCTGCTATACCCACCAAGCCACGCTCACAGAACTGGTAGTAAAAAAAATTAGAGTTCCACCACTGGCTGAAACCCTTAATATTCATGCCCAGCTATTTTGACCATGGCCCTGTAAGATTAGCTAGTGTCTCTGGGGCTACTGTACGTTGGTCAGAGGGGTTGAAGAATGGTAGACCTGCTTCAGAGATAAATTCCTGAATTCGTACGAGAGGTCAGGCATGAAAAATACCTTCTTGGTTCACCCTTCTATCTCATGCACAGTGGGAAGGCCATCCTGTTGAGTTCACTCATGCAGGGTTGTTTGTAACTGCCTTCAACAGTACGCTGCACCTGATTACTGAATTAACCTATTTTGGGGTGTGTGTGATACATTGAACCATAAACAAACCCAGAAGGCTGGATTTGATCAATGTCTAGGCTAATAAAGCTTGTAGATATATCTGCTAGGGTTTGGCATGGTCCGTTTCGAGGTACTTTGTGAACATGGCCATTCAAAGTATTGAAAGATGCAACATTACCATAGGAAAAAAATAGCATTGAATTCATGGATGGATGGATGGATGGAAGGAAGGAAGGAAAGAAGGAAGGAAGGAAGGAAAATTTCTGATGTTCCCGGCCAGCCATTAGGAAATTGCAAGTTGCTGCTTTTTTGTCCACCCATTGTCATTCTGATCCTCTATTTAGATAAAGACGTATCTCTGGAATGTTGACTCAATGAGTCATGGGTTGTGTAGTTATTTCTAAGTAGTAAAACACATTTTGGAAGAGTCCCATTCCAATTTAGGATATTTTCCCTCATTGCTTCCTCCTTAAAACTTAGATTATATGGTTAGGCATCAACGTTCTACCCTTCTGAGTGTATGGTTTGTTACATCAGCCCTTGCAACATTTTTAAAAATGTTGTAATCTGCAGTTTCAATACTGTAATTTCTTAGAAACTCCCCCCCCCCCCGCAGAACAAACATCTATTTTTTTATTTTATTTTTCGATAGGCTGAGAACTGGCTTTGGATCTCTCTTGTTGGTGTTTTGATTTGATGTTGTGGATGGAGTGATCAATGTATTTCCTGATGCTTCAACTCTCTTTTCACCTGAGACATACTTGGAATACTGCATCCAGTTTTGGTCGCCGTGATGTAAAAAAGATGTTGGACTCTAGAAAGACTGCAGGGAAGAGCAACAAAGATGAAAAGGGGGCTGGAGGATAAAACATATGAAGAACAGTTGCAGGAACTGGGTATATCTAGTTTGATGAAAAGAAGGACTAGGGGAGACATGATAGCAGTCTTCCAATATCTCAGGGGCTGCCACAAAGAAGAGGGAGTCAAGCTATTCTCTGAAACACCTGAAGGCAGGACAAGAAGCAATGGGTGGAAACTAGTCAAGGAGAGAAACAGCCTAGAACTACAGAAATTTCCTGACAATGAGAACAATTAACCAGTGGAACAATTTGCCTTCAGAAGTTGTGAATGCTCCAACACTGGAAGTTTTTAAGAAGACACCTATTTGCCATTCTAAATACCCTGCAAAATCTCCATTCCCACCCCACTCCAGGGCAAGGATACTGCAAAATCTCCATTCCCTCCCCACTCTTGGGGGAAGGATATTGCAAAATCTCCATTCTCACCCACTCTGGGGCCAGCCGGAGGTGGAATTTGCCTGTTCTCCAAACTGCTCAAAATTTCTGCTACTGGTTCTCCAGAACCTGTCAGAACTTGCTGGATTTCACCCCTGGTTACTTGGTCCCGGGGTAATTTGTTACCTTCCCAGAAGCTTCTGATAAGCCAAGTCAATAGGGGAAGTTAGATTCCCTTATCAACTGCAGTGATTTGCTTAAGAACTGCAGTGATTTGCTTCAAATCTGTAGCCAAAAAGGTCATAAAGCAGGGCCAAACTCAGTTTAGCATCTGCCTTGCTTAGCCATGGAAATTTCGGGTTTAGTTATGGTTGTAAGGTGAGGTGTACCTGGTATCTGATAACAGGCTGAATAAGAACACATCAAATTCCATCTAAACAAAATGAAGATATTGTTGGCCAGTAGATTAATGAATAAAATCCACCTTGATATGTATGGGGCCTTGGTGTCCTGAAAGAGCTAGCTTATAGTTTGGGAATGCGCCGTGATTCAAACTTGTCTCTGGATTTGCAAGTGATGGCTCTGGTGGGAAGCATGCTTTTTCATAATGATATCTAATGTGCTGTCTGTACATTAACTGTTCTCTTGCATTGCCCTCAGGATAAGGAGCATAGCCCTTTCCCAATTTATACGTAATCACCACTCTCTCAATATTTAAGAAATCTATAAAGATACAAATCTTTTACAAGGCATTTAAACTTTTTTAGATTTGACATGAATAGAATAGAATAGAACATGGGATAGAATAGAATAGAATAGAATAGAATGGAATGGAATGGAATGGAGTGGAGTGGAGTGGAATGGGGTGGGATGGGGTGGAGTGGAGTAGAATAGAATTACAAAATGAATAGAATATAATGAAATATAGAATAGAATAGAATAGAATAGAATCAAATAGAATAGAATAGAATAGAATAGAATAGAATAGAATAGAATAGAATAGAATAGAATAGGATGGGAAAGTAATGGGAATGGATTGGAATGGAATGGAATGGAATTGAATCAAATAGAATCAAATAGAATAGAATAACAAGAGCTGGAAGGGACCTTGGAGGTCTTCTAGTCCACCGTCCCTGCTCAAGCAGGAGAACCTATACGTGTGATGGCATGCATGCCACAGGTGGCACACGGAGCCATATCGGTGGGCATGCAAACTCAGCTCTGGCACACATGCACGCACTAGCCAGCTGATTTTTGGCCCTTCTTGGCTCACTGGAAGTCAGCAAACGGGCCATTACCAGCCTCCAGAGGGCCTCCGGTGGGTGGGAAATGCTGTTTTTGCCCTCCCCAGGCTCCAAGAAAGCCTCTGGAGGCTGGGGAGGGCCTACCGGGTCCACCGGGCCATCTTTTGCCAAAAGCAGGGGGAGTGCGGAGGGGGGGTCACGGACGCATATGCGGGGTGTGTGTGGGGTGCATAGAATTATGGGTGTGGGCACTCGCGCACACGTCTCCCCCACTCCCCCCGCTTTTCGCACATGATGGCAAAAAGGTTAGCCGTCACTGACCTATACCATCTCAGACAAGTGACTGTCCAGTCTCTTCTTAAAAACCTCCAGTGATGGAGCACCCACAATTTCTGGAGGCAAACTGTTCCACTGGTTAATTGTCCTCATTTAAGGAAATTTCTCCTTAATTCCAGGTTGCTTCTCTCTTTGATTGGTTTCCAAACATTATTACTTGTCCTGGCCTCTGATGCTTTGGAGAATAATCTTCCTTCCTTCCTTCCTTCCTTCCTTCCTTCCTTCCTTCCTTCCTTCCTTCCTTCCTTCCTTCCTTCCTTCCTTCCTTCCTTTCCTATTTATTTTTAATTTGTATTTGGAATATAACTAGGTAGATCACATTTCATCTGTAATATTTTCTCTGGTTTTATGTTCTTTAAACGAAATTTCAGAAACATTTTCCCTTTGATCCAATAGAATGACAAGAGGGAAAAAAAAGTGCAGGTGAAATTTTCCATTCAAAACAAGAAGACATTACAATACATCTGAAGTTTGTCCATTCCTTCTTAGATTTAATGTGTCGAGACAAAAGGGATGCTACTGAAGCCCCATCTTTCTTTTATAGGAATCCCTCAAAGTGGTTTGGAAGTCCTCGGTGATGAACACACCTACATTCTGGAAGCAGGACAAAGAAGAACAGCTGAAAAACTTCTCAAGATGATGGTGGAACACTGGCCAGCTCCATAAATAAAAGGTAAGGCTTGCAATTGTTTCCATGAATCAAGGGCTAAATGTCATCTAGGATTAGGCAAGGCACATATGATTTCCACATATTCATTCCACTGACCCACCCACAATGAGTTGCCTGCTACTCGTGAGAACCTGGGTGGTCCTTAAAGGACATTGCCATGTGGCCTATAAAATGGACTTTTGAACTCTCCCTTTCTCCCTCTTTCTCAGGCACCTGTGAATGTCATTACTAAAGCATGAAATGCCACATGCGTTCCAGCCAGAAATGCCTAAGAAGTGTAAAAATACAAAAAACAACAACTCCATCACTTGTGCAATGAAGAACAGGGCGAATACATTCCTATATCTGCAATTTATGGAATGTAGATTCTGGAAAGGAAAAAAAAGGTAATCATGGGGAGAATGAAGATATCTCTGCCTCTATTAATAATAGCCGATCTGCTTAGATACCTGGATGTGAGTTTGACTCACCATAGGGAACTAGGTAAGTGCAGGGGTGGGATCGAAAAATTTCAGCAATAGGTTCACTGCCCAGTTGCTGGGTAGGCTCACTGGAGGCTTTCCTGGAGGGCAAAAATGGCTCCGCAGGCCATCCAGAGGTCGGAAATGGGTCCATTTGTGGACCTCTGGTACTTCTGGTAGGCCCATTTTTCACCCTTCCCGGGCTCTAAAGGCTTTCCTTAAGACCCCAGGAGGGTGAAAATGGCATCTCCCAGGACTCCAGAAATCGTCCGGAAGCCAGAAATGGGCCTACTTCCTGTAGGCCCATTTTTTGCCCTCCCCAGGCTCCAGAGGCTTTCCTTGAGCCTCCAGGAGGGCGAAAATGGCCTCTCCTGGGGTTCCGAGGTCCTCCAGAGGCTGGAAATGGGCCTACTTCTGGTAGGCCCATTTTTCGCCCTCCCAGAGCCTCTGCGCATGCCCTGCACTTACCTGGCATCCAAAACAGACCCTGCGGAGACTCCTGGGAGGGGTGGGGTGGGGTGGTTGGGGTCAGCCAGACCTTGGAACAACCGGTTTGGTGAACCAGATTAAAATTAACATCTGGCTTGTCTGAACCGATCTGAACCGGCTGAATCCCACCGCTGGGTAAGTGGCATTTTATCAGCTGACATTTAGCTATTACTTGTTTCAATTTCTAGATGGAGGTAAAACCACAAAAAATATGATCATGCATGCACAGTGATAAGATTGGACATAAAATCATTACTTTATTTATTTATTTATTTATTTATTTATTTATTTATTTATTTATTTATTTATTTATTTATTTATTTATTTATTTATTTATTTATTTATTTATTTATTTATTTATTTATTTATTTAACTAGATTTATATGCCGTCCTTCTCCGGAGACTCAGGGCGGCTTACAATGCGTTAAGCAATAGCCTTCATACTTTTGTATATTTTATACAAAGTCAGCTTATTGCCCCCACAAACTGGGTCCTCAATTTAGCTACCTTAGAAAGGATGGAAGGCTGAGTCAACCTTGAGCCTCGAACTCGCATAATTGCAGACAGCTGGGTGTTAATAACAGGCTATCTAGCCCGTCAAGCTATTTGAGGCTCTTAAATTTATTAAATTTATGTGCTGCCCAACTCATTTTCAAATGATTCTGGGTGGCTTAAAATGTTGCCACTGCTTCACTTTCTCTCCCTGTGTATTTTTTTCCTGTTTATGTTTGAGTCATCATTAGAATAACAGAACATAATAGCATAATAACAGAGCTGGCAGGGACCTTTGAGGTCTTCTACTCCACCCCCCTGCTTAGTCAGGAAATCCTATCCGTTTCAGACAAGTGGCTGTCCAGTCTCTTTAAAAAAATTACAATCATGGAGCACCCACAACTCCTGGAGGCAAGCCGTTCCACTGATTAATTGTTCTCCTTAGTTCTATAAAATTCTGTAACAAATCGAAATTAGCCTGAAACACTGTGAATCTCCCCAAATCCACTTTGAATTTACCATATGGCAAGTCTAGTAGATTCAAATACCTGATTGCATGAGTTGCAACAATTCAGGGGGAAAGAACAATTTTATTTATTTATTTATTTATTTATTTATTTATTTATTTATTTATTTATTTATTTAAACTTATATACCACCCTTCTCCCCAGGGGGACTCAGGGCGGTGAACAGCCAAATTTAAAACACATATAATGCAAAAGTTAAGAAAAACTAAAATAGATTAAATAATGGCATTGACAATTTAAAATCCAAAACTGCACAATCAAAAGATCCCAATTTAAAAACCCAACATTGATTTAAATTTAAAAATTTTAAAAACCCCATTAAAACCGTTTATGCTAATAACGCATCGAATCTGTGAATTGACTCAAAGGCACCAATTCTGATGAATTAAAACCAGTCTGAGGATTTTCATTCAACAGGATAATACCATATTTCTGTTCTGCCAGCCAAGTACTTCAGCTACTCATGATCACATTTAAATTCCAAGCAGCCCTTTGACACACCACACTCACACACACACACACACACACACACACACACACACACACACACACACAGCATCCATGTCCTTTGCCTGCTGCAAGGGATCCCAGAGTTAATCTATCTTTAAATATTACATAGAACTAATTTGACAGAGCAATATTTGTTCACACTTTGGTAGCTAATGTGTGATAGGGGGGCAAAGAGGGTCCCAGGAGGTATATCATGGTCCTTGGATCTCAAATGCCATTTGAGTGATGTGTGTTCAAGATGGATCAAGCTGGAAGAGAAGGTTTTGATTTTTCCACACTGTTGTTGCCATTGGCCAACAACACACAATCATGGCATGTAACAGGTCTTCTCCCATATCTCCCCCACCAAAGCTACATGAAGAATGACCTAAGGGAGGGAAGCTGGATTTGGGCAGGGGAATTGGGCCAAATCTGGATGGATCAAATTCATTTTGGGTCATCCTGTTTGCAAACTTTACAAGTTAAAAGTTGAACATTCTAACCACTGTGTCATCCGACACCATGGTAGTAGAGGAGGTTACTCACAAGACATTCAATGGTGTTTGCACATTAGCATCGCAGTCTTCCTGCTGAATGTCTCCCTGATCACGATTCCAGCTTATTAAAAAAAAGGCCATCCCCCCACCCCATTTTCAAATGAAAATCCAGTGAAGAGAGAGATGATCAAATTTCTCACAGCGAGGGTGTTCTGAAGAGCATGTGTAATAATACTAAAACATGGTGTGAACTCCATTCCCCCTTTCCTTAGCAAAAGAAGACCACTAGAAGGTTTTCCACGTATCTCAGTTGGAACGGGACTGGTTGAAAAAGTTGATCCTAGAGATCAGTGCTGGGATTCAGCTGGTTCTGTACGGTTCGCGCGAACTGATAGCGGTGATTGTGGGAGGCCCCGCCCACCCGCCCGGATGTAATGTGCAACTACTGTGCATACCCAGAAGGCCATGCGCATGTGCAAAGCTGAGGAGCCAGATTGTTGGGATGCGTGCTCACATTTGTGAAATGGTAGGGAAGGTAAGTGAATCCTACCTCTACTGGAGATGTCTCCAACTCAAGTCATGGGGATATAGCACTAGCAACAGCACTTGGATTTATATACTGCTTCACAGTGCTTTGCAGCCCCCTCTAAGCAGTTTACAGAGTCAGCCTCTTGCTCCCAACAATCTGGCTCCTAATTTTACCGACCTCGGAAGGAGGGAAGGTTGAGTCTTCATTTCCCTGGATCTTCTTCTGGGATGACTAAATAGGAAAAATGGATTGCATGACTAGGTTTAGATCAGGGGTCTCCAACCTTGGCAACTTTAAACCTGGCGGACTTCGACTCCCCGAATTCCACAGCCAGCTTTGCTTTACAGTCAGGACCGTAGGACAATCTAAACTGGGGTCTCCAACATCGGCAACTTTAGGGTAACGTTAGGATAAACAAAAAAGAAAACCTGTATCACTCCATGGCCATTTAATATGTGTAAGCTGGGTATGGCAAGGGATAGAATTTCAAGCATTTATGGGTGGCAGGTTACAGAAGGGCTGATATAACTCAATAGGTTGCCCCTTCAGAAGAAGGAATATTTTCCTTTCCAGGTTGGGTTGAAGAGAGTTATCCAAGAGTGACAAAAGACTAAATGGACAGGGAGGATTAAAAAAACCCTCCACCCTAAGGAAGTCCTCTCTTCCCTCCTTCTCTCCTTGTGGAATCTGAAATAAAGGCATCTCTCAGTCTCTGGCAACACTCAGAGTCTTTAGATGAAGGGCTGAGATGGAGACACCTATTGAAATGTGTCTGAAGAAGATTAATAGGACTTGTCAGGGATGGGAAAGCTCTGGCTTTGCGGTAAATTTCTACCAAGAGAAGATGAATTACGGATGAATGCCGAGTTATCAACCCCATCACAATCATTCGACACTAAATCAAATTGAGCGGTTATCTGCAATCAGAAATCCTCCTCGTCTTCCTCCTCCTCCTCCTCCTCCTCCTCCTCCTCCTCCTCCTCCTCCTCCTCCTCCTCCTCCTCCTCCTCCTCCTCCTCCTCCTTTTTAAAAAAGAAAGGTAATGTGCATGTTTTGGCTTAAGTCTTTTTTTAAAAAAAAAATCTTTAAAAACATGGCAGGCGACCATGCTTTCTCTGCCTTAAGCATGAGCTTTTAAGTGGAGGGCAGAATCCTTCTTTTCCATGGCCTATTTTAAGAAGCAGAGGGATGGGAGCTAATCAAGGGGAAAAACAAGAAATAAGGGAGAAATATCCTGACAGTGAGAGCAATTAACCAGTGGAACGGCTTCTCTTCAGAAGTTGTGGGTGCTCCAATGCTCCATCACTGGAGGTTTTTAAGAAGGGATCGACAGCCATTTGTTTGAAATGATATAGGGCAGTGTTGGCGAACCTTTTTGGCACCAAGTGCTGAAACAGGAGTGCGCGTGGGGTGGAGCACCAAAAACCGGAAGAGCAGTTCCCTGGCATGCCAGTCACCTGGTGTTCCAGTTTCTGGTACACATTTGTGCACAAAGACCAGCTGGCTGGCACGCATGCGCACACCGGAAACCGGAAGCTCAGCTTCCTGGCATTTGCATGCACTCCCACATGCACGAAGTCCAGTTGGCCAGGGGGCATGTGCGCGCTGGAACCCGGAAGAGCAACAGGCGATGGCTGGCATGCCTGGAAAGATGGCTCTGCGTGCCACTTGTGGCACACATGCCATAGGTTCGCCATCACGGATATAGGGACGGATATATTCGCCGCTCCTAATCCCAGCACCCACACCCGTGCCCGATACCCCCCTGTTTCTGGTAGGCGTTTGTGGTTGTAGGTTGCGTTTCATGTGTTGAGTGTTGCATGACGCTCGACATTCCTGTTTGAATAGAGGGTTGGATTATAAGACTTCTAAGGTCTCTTCTAACTGTTTTTCCCTGTTATTCTGAAAAAAAGTCCCTGGGATGGGTGTCAGCAATCTGTGGCTCTGGAGCCGCATGCAGCACTTTGGGACCTCTGCTGTGGCTCCCTGTTTAGTGATCCCACCACTGGCTGGCCCAGCCTCTCACCCTCCCCTCCCAGTCACTCTTTGCCTGGCCTGAGAAGGTAAGGGTGATGACAGGGGATGGAGAAGCAGGGGGGACAGAGACTGAGAGATACAGAGAGAGGGGGAGGAAGGAGGGAGAGAGATTAAAAGGTTTTTGTGGTTCCCGGTGTTTTTTAACAACCGGTTTTCTGCTCTAATGACCGGCTGGCTAGGCATGGTTAGGGGATCATGTGACTAGTGGAAGTGAGTGATGTCAAATTGGCCACACCCACCGAGGTTTTGTGGCTCCCGGTGTTTTCTTTTCTGTGGGAAATGGGTCCAAATGGCTCTTTGAGTGTTTAAGGTTGCAGACCCCTGCTCTGGGAGATGACGTGCCACGGGCAAAACCATATTTGTCTCACAGCACAAAGGTGAGAAATCTCTGCCTGTGTTCTGATGGTCTTTCCTTCCTTTTCAGAGAACTGGCTAAAATAATGTTCTCTGGGAAAAGAAATAAAAATTCACCAAGACCAGCCTTCAGCTTCTAACCCAGATGTGTTTCAGAAGACTATTGGTGGGAATGAAAGTTTATACATTGACTTGTCCATCAGCACAGTAGATATCAAACAGTATATAATTTCTAGCTCTGAAGGTTCTGTTTAACTGACATGGCCATTTGTTGTTACTATACCTAATCTCTGTTAATTTATCTAAATGTCCTAAAATATCTAAAGAAGTGACAATTAGCCAGAAGAAGGAATCATCTTCTCTGCCCTGTCTCTACCGCCAATTAATTTTAACTCCAAAATCCAGATCAGGAGAGGGCAAACTGTATGCATGAGTTGCTTTTGACTTCTTTAGATACTTCGTTGGAACTCTGGAACTTCCTTTGCCTCACTGAAAGGAATCACAAAAGAAATCTGCAGAACAGATGCGATAATCCGATCAGGCCTCATCTGAATAAACTGATTCACAACCATTTGTAGGTGCCTATGTTTCAAAAGGGCTATTGAAATCAGCAGAGGGATTTGAAGGCTCCTCGACCTAACTCAGCAAGTCAACTCAATCAGCGAACGTCTGGGATTCAAATGGGCGATTCCATTAAATGGTCTTAAAAAATAAACCTTCAGATGGAAGCCACTGCATGATGCTAGGGCTGGTTATTTGAAAAGAAAAGAAGGTGATAAACAAAGAAGTTGACGAAGGAGAATGATCCACAATGGCGTACATGTAAGAATTAGGAGTTAATTTTGTGTAACATTAACTTCTGAAGTGTTGTGGAATTTCTGGTTCCTTATTTCAACTTTTAGCATGCAGAAGAGAGAATGCTCCAGCATGGCATTGTAGTTTAGATGTTGGACTGGAACCGAGGAACCCCATCTTCAGTCTTGAAGGCTCACTGAATACTTTGAGAAAGAGAGTCTCTCTCTCTCTCTCTCTCTCTCTCTCTCTCTCTCTCTCTCTCTCTCTCTCTCTCTCTCTTCCCCCCTCCCTCTTTCCTTCCCTCCCTCCCTTCCTCCCTCCCTCTCTCTCTCACCAAGGGTTGCTGTTATGAGTGTAAATAGTATCAGGAAATTCTATGTTCCTCACCTTGAGTTCCTGAAGGCCTCTCTCCCTTTCCCTCCCACTCTCTCTCTCTCCCTCTCCCCTCTCTCTCTCCCCATCCCCCCTTCTCTGTCTCCCTCCCCCCTCTCCCTCTCCTCTCTGATTGAAGGACTGGCAAAACTGTGCCAGTTTGATCCAGCAACAAACAATCTTGGGTGCACACAATCATGTAGAAATGGTGGCCAACCAGCTTGGTCAAATGAGTCAACCAGCTTCAAATTTTCCTTCAAAACCTCAAAGCAGAATCATCTGCTTATTTGAACAGGAGCAGTGCTTTGAATTTGCCTGTGGTGGATTCAAATTAGGCTTAATTCCAAGTGAGTCTGAGGCTGTATAACAGTGGAGATAATTTATTTAATTTCTTTTTAATAATAAAATAATCCATGCTTTTATATACTTTTAAACATTCACGTTTGCCGGTTGGTTTTGAAAGTGTCCCCAAATGGATAAAATTTGGCAGGTTGCCATCCAGAAGCAACTATGGTGGAGAACAAGGAAGGACCAAAGCAAGAAGAGAGTAGGATTTTGCTTAATTAATTTTTTATCTACCATCTTCCATGACTTTCCTAGCCATTAGTGGGAGATATGCATGGTAACTAGTGGGAATTAAAATATTATAAAATAATATTATAACATAAGTCATCTGTGGAGAGCCCACTGGTATCGTATCTACACTTTGGGTTGCCATATCTAAAATTTTTGGATGGCACTTAGAAAACCTTTGCCATCTGTCAATTTCCATCTGTCAATTACAAAAGGCTTGGGTATGCAAATATACAATGTCGATACAATACAACATCCTAGGTTCTTGGAAGAATTCAACATGTTTGAAAACTAATACCAGCTAAAGAACTAGTAGCTACGATTTCACATTGTTGTTTGTAATAATAATAACTGACAAACCTTCTGGAGCACCATTTGAACACCCATTGGCATTGACAAAATCACCATCAGTCAATTTCAAAGGGCAGTTTTGCTTGGAACAGCTTACATCCTGCAACAAAACCTTTAACGCCATCAAACAACCATATCTGCCTCTCCCAGGTCCTTGCTAAGGACTCAATAGGTAGATTAAAAATGCCAGATCCAGTCTAAACATCTGATTGTGCAACAAACCATTCTATCTTTTCTCTCTCATTTCATCTGGCTGTTCCCTTTCCTCTCTCTTTTCAATTTTTCTCACAATGCAGGACACAAGATCGGATGGCCTCTTTGCCTGGAAAGAAGTTATGAAAATCAGAGTGTCCCAGGGGTGGGTTCTACTTACCTTTACTACCGGTTCGCAATTGTGTGCATGTGCTCGCTTCATTCACGCACGCGCCTTGCTTCTGCGCATGCACAGATCGCTTCACATGACATCAGGGTCAGTGGGCGGAGCCTCCTGCCAGTTTTACTATTGGTTCTATAGAACCGGTCCGAACCTGGGGCAACCCACCACAAAGGGGTGTCTCCCCTTTGAAAATGGTTTCTCATACTAGCATTAGTGAAGATATGGACATGATCATCATGGCCAAGTATTTATTTATTAAATTTATTCCTACCCTGTTTTCCCCAAAATAAGACATCCCCTGATAATAAGCCCAATTGGGCTTTTGAGCGCCTGGCAATAAGGCCAAGTGCTTATTTCAGGGTTCAAAAAAATATAAGACAAGGTCTTATTTTCAGGGAAACATGGGTAAAGCATTTCCTTTTATACTTTTCTCCCCAAGGGAGAAAAGGGGGTAGTGGGACTAAGACAGAAAGATGAGGCTAAAGTCAACCAGTGAGCTTCCAAAATGAAGGTGGATTAGAACCCAAGTCTCCTATTTCTATTCAAGCACCTTTTCAACTACTCTCCATTAACTAATGGACTGAGAAGAAGAGACTAGCCCCCAAGTCATCCAGGACATCCGGGCCAAAGGAGGACTTAAAACCCAAATCTTCTTTTGCCTAGTTCAATATCTTCACCATTATGCCATGCTAGATCTCCAGTAGGACCTTCTTTGGATGTCTACAGTAGTGGCCAAAATTGTGGAAACCTTTTGGGAAAAGTGTATTTTCTAAAACTAGCTCATAACACCACTTTTTTTATGGAGTAGCACCATAAAACTATATATCAATGGAAAGATAATTTAATCAAGAATGCAATGCAATAACTTTTATGAAGTATTTGCTATTAGAATTACAGAATAAGGAAGAAAAATGAAACACATAGAAAAAATGAGATATACAAAAATTATCACCATGTCAGTTAATACTTAGTTAGGTAACCTTTAGCATGAATTACGGCCTTACAATATCTTCCCATGGAGTGAACCAAGTCTTTTAGTTCTGCAGCTGTTATCATGTGAAACCAAGATTGAATGATGGCTTCCATTAACTGGGTTTTATTGCTGGATCACTTCTGACTAACAAGTTTCTCTAGTTGGCTCCATAGATTTTCTATTGGATGAAGGTCTGGGCTATTCCCAGGCCATTCCAGCAGTGGAATAAGATTATCTTGAAACTCAAAAAAAATAAAAAATAAAAAATAAAAAATGGTGTTATTAGCCATCAAACCTCAAAAATACACTTTCCCCAAAAAGTTTCCACAATTTTGCCCACTACTGTATAGACTATATTAGTCTTCTCCAAACTTTCCAACCTCCCAATTGTATATCTAGAAGGCATCAGACTGGGAAAGCGTGGTCATGGAGCTGCAATTCAGTAGAAGACTACATACCCAGTTTCCCTAAAATAAGACATCTTCTGATAATAAGCTCAATCAGGCATTTGAGTGCATGCACTAAAATAAGCCCTCCTCTGAAAATAAGACCTCCCTGAAAATATTTAAACACATGCACAGCTGGTCTCTGCCATTTCCTTTGGTTTCCTCCATGCACCCCAAAATAATAAGACCTCCCCCAAAATAAGTCCAAGTGCTTATTTCAGGGTTCAAAAAAATTTAAGACAGGGTCTTATTTTCGGGGAAACAGGATACTTCTTATGCTCCAAGTCCCAGATTCAATTTTCAGAATCTCCAGTTAGTGCAAGAAAAAGGTTGTGGACTACAAATTTCAATATGAAGTACTGAATATTTTGTAGTGATGGAATCACATCACATACATAGTGGGGCAGGTTCTTTAGGTTATGTTAAGGTGTTCCTTCATTATTTACCTGTGCTTCGCTTATTTTGCTGCTTATATTACAATTTTCATTTGTTTCTCATGTCAACATGGCATGTTTTCAGCTCCTATGGTTAAAGGGACCCTGAAGGCTACAGAATGTTGGGGAAGGATGAGAAAGTATTATCCAAACTGTACCAATTCCTCTTAAAGAGCTGGATTGGAGAGGAGGTTATTAAGGACTCAATGATTGCCTGGGGGAGAAATTTGGGACACTTGATTGAGCTCGAAAAGTGGGAAGAAATTTGGGGAAGAACTCTAAAACTAACAATGTCGGTTCCCTATAAGGAAAATACATATAAAATGCTGTATAGATGGCCTCTCCCTCCGGCTAGATTATCGAAGATGTTCCTGGGAACATCTGTTGGAAATGCAAGGCTGCTATGGGAACTTATTTTCATATTTGGTGGACCTGTCCCCGAGCAGGAGAGTATTGGGATAGAATCTAAAAATGGATTTTTGAAATCATAGGGTGTAAGATAAAATTGAACCCAGAAACATTTTCATTAGGCATGAAACCAGATAATTTAAATAAATTTAATTGGTTATCTTGCTCTCCACATCATTATTGCAGCCAGGATCTCGTTCACTCAAGAATGGAAATCCAAAAATATACCATCGGAGGCTATGTTAATCGCAAAGATTATGGACTGTGCAGAGGCAGACAAACTTACCGGTCTCTTGAGAGATAGACAAGAATCGGGGCTGTATATGAGTTGGGACCAATGGTATGTTTGGCTGCAAGAAAGAAACCTTAAGAAGAATGTAAAATAATAATCTCAATATGATTGTGGGTAAATATTTATAGGAATATTGTATGGTAGTTGGGAATTCTTTCTTCTGGACACATCTTCAATTTTGATGATTTTGCCTCAATGGAGGTTTGTGCTATTATCAGGTGAAAGCTGATGTTCTAAACACTATATGTATTATGCTACTCTCTGCAGTCCTATCTATATTGCTATATTTTTTCTTTTGTATTTTTTAATAATTTTCAATACAAATTAAAAAAAGGCTACAGAATGTGAGTTTAGAAATGACATGATGTCCTATGGCTGTGGATTTCCAGTCCTTGTGGTAGAACCACGGCCAGTCCATACCTTAACTAGATAAATTGAAAGGCATATTTGAATAGAGGCCAGTTTCCTATGCCCACAGAGTTATTCTTCAGATATCCTGGTGTTTTTCAGATGTTTGGATTAGATACAGCCCTTCCCCATTGTTTGCTATGGCCGTAAGTTGAAATCTGCAGCATCTGGAGGACACCAGGTGGCCTACCCTTGACTGGTTCTAAACTTTCTTTAAAATGCTAAATTGGTGAATGTATTCATATTGAATCAAGATGTTGGGATCCAATGTTCAAAACAAACAACTAAGTGCTTCAGGGACCAGGTCTAGCGAATGCACTGAAAATTGGCTAGTATTTCTCGAGACATCTGGCTGGTTTAATGCCCCTAATAGCTTGACATTTGGCCCTGAATTTCTTCAGCTAAACGTATCCATCTGTACCTGGTTTGTTTTTCTTTGTTTATGGATGATCCTTCCAAACTATACCACATATCAGGACCTACAGTCAGAAGTCAATCCTCACTGTTTTTGTGTGATGGAATGAACTCGCCGATAAGATTTTGTGTTCCCTTAAAAGGGAACCCCAAATCATTTTATTTATTGATTTATAAAATTTATAGACTGCCCACCTTGCTTCAAAGAATTGTCCCTTGATAGGGTCAAGGATTACATTCTGGAAGAGGAATAACAATGCTTCATTCAGGATGTTGTCTTTCAAACTATAGCAAGAATTGGTTCAGAAGCCCAAACTCAGAGAAATGTGAGTAGGAGAGGAGGAAGGAAGAAAGTAGGAAGAATAAAAGAAGGGAGGGAGACGGAAGAGAATGAGAAGAAAGATTGCTGTATAATAAAAAAGATGAAATGGAAGAAAGGCAACCCCGAACATGTGTAAATGCATCAGGATAAAGAATGAATTATTAAAAAACAAAAGAGAATAAAAATGAGTAAAAATAGAGAAATTAGAACTTGAGGGCAAATGAAGATGTTGTTTATATAAATAAGGATAGAAATATTAAGATATGATTAAAAAACATGGAAAAAGAAGATTTTGGCAGAACTGTAACTAAGTAAAATGTATTTAGATATGATAAATTGTAGAAGATATGATATTGCCAATACTCTGTTCATAAAATATGCGGGTGAATGTGGGGGAAAAATCAATAAAACTTGATTAAAAAAAAAAGTGAACCCCAAATCATTTTATTGATTTAAAAAATTTATAGACTGCCCACCTTGCCTCAAAGAATTGTCCCTTGATAGGGCCAAGGATTACATTCTGGAAGAGGAATAATAATACTTCCTTCAGAATGTTGTCTTCCAAACTATAGCAAGAATCTGATTTAGAAGCCCAACTTCAGAGAACTGCGAACCACAAGACACAATCCATAAACTCCATTTGGCTAGCATAATGCATCAATCTGCATTTATCACAACCCTGACTAGATTTATATGCTCTAATGGTTCCACAATAAGAAAAAGCTGGGATCTTATTTGTCCTTTCCTGTCCCAAGGAAACCCTCCCCCCCCATGTATTTGTCAGACACTGATGGGCTTTGCCTGGTTTTAATCAGAGTCTGAAGGTAGGGGAGGAAAAGTGTATTATTAAAGAATCAAAATAATTTCAGAAGCAATCAATGGATCAGATGATTGATTCAGTGTGTAAATCAGCCGTAATGCAAAACAGGTTTCTTCAAATGAGGACTACTGAGATACAAAGCTAGGCAGCTGCGTAGAACCAACAATTGAAAATGTCAGAACAATATGATTATAACTCAGAATGGTTTGTGGAATAATGGAGTAGTATTTAATAGTATTTCCTTCTTTCACCCCCCCCCCCCAACAAGACTTCACAGCAGAATTCACTGGCATGAAATCATGTTTTATCATTTTAGTGTGTGAGGAAAGCCATCAAAGATAAATCATGATTGATTAAAATAGGCCTTATTATATATGAAACTCAACTATTGTATATGTTTTGGGGTATCTCAGGTTAGGTTTATAGAACAAGAGCCAATATCTCTAAAATTTGCTATTTTACAGGCCAGCATTCATTTACTTTCTGTGTACTTCCTCACTCTCCAGATGCAACTTCACTTCTCCAGATATCGTTGGACTATTTATTCTAGCATCATAAATCACCTCAGCTCTGGATCATAGTCTTTGCTGTCCAAAAAAGCACCTGGGTTTCATTGAGGTGAGAAAGATTCAAAGTCTGTCACATGGTCTGCAAGGTTAGATATTCCTCTGGGTTGTCTCCAGATATAAGGAGACATTTTTTTTTTAAAAATGTTCTTGGTGAGTTCCTCAAAGTGAGACATCAGGATGGAATTAGGAAATGTGAAAAGCCAGGCTATAGAATTTTGGACAGTGATGTCACATAAAATTCCACCAGTAATAATTCTGTCAGAACTGAAGAAACTTCTTGGATGAGAAGCAAAACCTTATCAAAGAAGAAAAACAACAACAACCAAGAAAGTCCAGTTGCCTTTTGGAAAAAGAACATCTTTGGAACAACCATGACCTGGATGATTGAGAATCTCCATAGACAATTTTATCACAACTGAGAATAAGATAAGTCCACGATAACACTACCAAGAATTAAAAAGAATTTCTCCGGCTTTCTGAGAAGATGATTAAAAAAAACAGAAGCTGCTTTTTCAAGATATGAAAATTCAGACAATCACAAGGCAGATTTTGGTAAACATTGATTGAAACACATGGATCTATCAATTCTGCCTTAATACATAAACGTATTGAAAAGTTATTTCTTTCAACATACAATACAAATTTCCATTCTGATCTTAAAATAGGATACCTGGAATCCTACTCAGGCTCACATATCTAAGTGTGAAAAGTAAAATCTTGACTTTATGGTCTTTCCCCCAGTTTGGAGACCTGAGTTGTCCAGCTTCTGGTTGCCTGAAGAATTATAACCATCGTCAGGCAAAGTACAGTAGATTGTGTTCAAATCTCCATTAACTAGGGTAGTGAAGAAGTGATGATGTTCTTCACTCCAGAATCAAGGTCCTGAGACTTTTAAAGGGTTTATTGATTTAGTAAATGTCTTTGTTTATGGAAATATATAGGGTCTTTTTTGAACCAGGCTGAAAGAACTGTTGATAGATGACTAGCGTAGCTCAGACCACAGTTTCAAACACGTACAAACCTCTGAGAAAGCTATGACATAAGGAACCACAATCAGACATATTGCTGACCCTTGTTACTGCAATTAGAAATCGCAAAGCATACTAAGACATAGTCGGGAACCCATATTGCTTAAGATCTTCTAAATCAAAACCAATGTTCTATTCATTTATTCCATTTCTGTCATGTCTCTCTTCTAGGAGCTCAACATGGTGTATGCTATATTCCTTTCTCTTCTCTTATGCTGAGAATAATAAAACTTGTGAGCAAAGCTGGGTTGAAAGCTAGTGAGATACTTCCAGACATTCAGCAGGCTTCGTTGGTGAGGGGATTAAATCCCTAAGTCTCACGGGTAGTAGCCATGTGTCTATGTTGAAGCAGTTTTATCTATGAAACGAATGCTGCATTCACATTATGCACATTGCTTATAATATAATTCACTTTCTTGTCCATCATTCAGTTTCAGCAGCTTAGCATAAGATGTCCCAAGAAAAGCTCAAGAATGACTCTTTTTGCATCTCAGGTGAAAATGAACGTGAGCCTCTCATGCTTCATTTTATCAGCCAGATCTTAGATGATCTTTTATTATCAACAGAGATGATAAAAGCTATCATATTATTTATACCGTGGATACCTGCTAGGATTCTATGGAAGACTTAGCCCATGGATCTACACATGACATTAATAAGCAAAGGAATTAAGAAGGCTTCTACTTGTAGCTGGCTTTTTCCAAGTTTGGGATGAGGCAGGGGTGAAAGGCTCCTGGTTCGGACTAGATCACCTGATCTGGTAGCGATGGTGGTGGGTGGTTCAGAGAACTGGTAGCAAAAATTCTTGCCTCTCCCCCTATGCCCAGCTGAGCCGTGCGATCATCAGAGGCTTTTTTTTAATTTTTAAAAGCATTTTTTCTACAACCTCTTCGTCCGAAAAAATGCTTTTAAAAGTAAAAAAAAAAAAAGCCTCTGGGATCGCCCGGCTCAGCTGGGATCATCAGAGGCTTTTAAAAGCATTTTTTAACAACCTCTTTGGGCGAAAATGGTTTTAAAAGTTTTTTTTAAAAAAAGGTTGGCCATGCCCACTCAGTCACATACCCCCCCCCCCCACCAAGCCATTACAAATTTTACATTTCACCACTGGGATGAGGGCACTAGAAATCTACTTGAAAACAAGGTACAAAATAGGTACAGTAGATCTAGTGATGTCCAAAATGTATTGAAGGTTTTTTCTGGGGTTCGCTTGATCCGAAGACCTGTTAGTTGTTTATATTTTAGCCTTTTAATTGACTGAATATTCTGAAATAAAATTGCACATTTCTAAAAACTTTGTGTGAGATATCTTTTATGGGGCTTTGATGGCCATTTATAAAGAACAATCCTATACGTCCATATCTACTAAAAAAAATCTAACTGCTTTCAGTAAGTGCATAGTGCAGTGATGCCTAACCTTTTTGCCATTGCATGCCAAAAGTGGAGGGAATGCAGGGGGGGGGTCACGCGCGTGCATGCCCACACTCACAATTCAATGCCCCTTGCTCCTCCCCCCCACTCATGCATGTGTGACTCCCCCCGTGCTCAAAAAGGCTACTGGTGTGCCCGGTAGGCCCGTTTTTCACCCTCCCCAGGCTCCAGAGGCTTTCTTGGAGCCTGGGGAGGGCAAAAACGGGCTCTCCCCCCCAGAGGCCAGAAATGGCCCATTTCCCGATTTCCGGTGGGAGCAAAAGGCCCGAAAATCAGCTGGCTGGCCTGCACACTGAAGCTGAGCTAGAGCAATGCTTGCATGCCCACAGATATGGCTCTATGTGCCACCTGTGGCACGCGTGCCATAGGTTTGCCATTACAAGCGTAGTGGATATAAAGGCAAAGAAATACACTGAGAAAAAAATACTTCCAAAGAAGGTTGGATTACAGGTAGTCCTTGATTTATGACCTCATTTGGGGCCAGAATGTTTATTCCTAAACAAGGCGGTTGTTAAATGAATTATGCCTGATTTTATGCCCTTATTTCCCCCCCACCCCCCACTCTGTGGTTGTTATTGAATCACTGCAGTTAAATGCATTATGCAATTGTAAAACCCATCTGGATTTTCCATTGACTTTGCTGGTTGGACGCTGAGTGGCAATTACATGACCCTGGCATGCTGCATCCATTGTAAATACATGCCCAAATTTTGATCACATGACCTTAAGAATTCTGCAACGGTTGTACGTATGAGGACCAGTTTTAAGTCAGTGCCCTTGTAACTTCAAATGATTACTGAATGATTGTTTTTAATTTCAGAATGACCTGTTTTTTAAAGGCCCGCATTCATCTACTACTTTCCATGTACTTCCTCACTCTCCAGATGCAACTTCACTTCTCCAGATATCGTTGGACTATTTATTCTAGCATCATAAATCACCTCAGCTCCGGATCATGGTTTTTGCAGTCTAGAAAAAGCACCTGGGATTCATTGGTGTGAGAAAGATTCAAAGTCTGTCACATGGTCGGCAAGACTAGATATTTTTCTGGGTTGTCTCCATGTATAACGAGACATTTTTAAAAATTGTTCTTGGTGAGTTCCTCAAAGTGAGACATCAGGATGGAATTAGGAAATGTGAAAATCCAGGCTGAGGAATTTTGGACATTTTGATGTCACATAAAATTCCACCAAAAAAACAAAACAAACAAACAAACAAACAAACAAAAAAAACAACCATTGCTCTAATAGAATGAATTACTGTTTCTCCAACCTTCCTCCTATCTTCTGAAAGTTGGTTGAAGAAATGCACAATCGATGTACAAATCTCAGTTTGCTACCGTGTTTTCCCGAAAATAAGACCTCCCCGGATAATAAGCTTAATCAGGCTTTTGAGTGCATGCGCTAAAATAACCCCTCCCTGAAAATATTTAAACGCATGCACAGCTGGTCCTCGCCATTTCCTCTGGTTAGGGTTAGCCGCCCAGAGTCCCTTGGGAGTTGGGCGGCATAGAAATATGATTAATTAAATTAAATTATATTAAATTAGAGACACAGAGCTGGAAATCAGGTAAGATGGCAAAAGGAGCCCCATCTTGCTCCAGATGCCCAAAATAATAAGATCTCCCCAAAAATAAGGCCAAGTGCTTTTTTCGGGGTTCAAAAAAAATATAAGACCGGGTCTTATTTTCGGGGAAACATGGTAGGGTTTTTTTTTATACCTCAGCTAGTTTTGTCTAGGGGTTGGCCAATCCTGTCTCCCTGCCCCCCTTCACCAGATATTTATCCGCAATTTACATTTTTAAGACACCATCTTTAAATTGCCTCATCTGCACCCTTAAACTATATTTAATAGGCCTTAGCAAGGGGCCCTGAGTTAAAGCAGTATGCAATCAAACATGAATGCATACAAACAGACTCTTAAGCAAAACAGGCAGGGATAAAAAAAAAAACCAGATCGTACATTTTCTGATCTATTTCACCCATTCACAAATGAGTTGTGAACAAGAATCAAAGATTTCATCAAAGCTCAACAAATGGTGGGCGCACGCCAGAACAAGCTTTTTTTTTTTTTTGTTTTGCTATGGAGGATATAAGCGTTATTTGCTATAGCTTTTTTTTAAAAAAATATATATACATATACATTTTAAATTAGAGTTGTGAAAGCAAAGCTTCATCTTTAATTCATCACCCTCAGCTGAAAGAAATCAGCCATGTCTCGCACGCAGCCCCTCGTATGGTGCTGACTTCATCAAGTATGGTCTGAAATTAATTAGCCTCATTCATTCCAACTGGAGGTTAAAAAAAAAAAAAAGCGAGAGAGAAAGAGAGAGAAAGAAAAAGAAGACAACAACTATGAAGAAAGGAGCTGTGCTTTTAAAGATGACCAGTGGGAAAACTTCACATCAGAGGTGGGTTTCAGCAGGTTCTGACCAGTTCTGGAGTACTGATAGAGGAAATTTTGTGTAGTTCGGAGAACCGGTAAATACCAACTCTGACTGGCCCTGGCCCCATCTATTCTCTGCCTCCAGAGTCCCAGCTGACGAGGAGGAAATGGGGATTTTGCAGTATCCTTCCCCTGGAGTGGGGTGGGAATGGAGAATTTACAGTATCCTTCCCCTGCCATGCCCACCAAGACATGCCCACCAATCCATGCCACACCCACCAAGCCACACCCACAGAACTGGTAAAAAAACTTGAAACCCACCACTGCTTCACATGAAATTTCTCCAAATATCCCGGGATCCTTCCCAAATTTTAAAACTCTCTAGGCTGAATTTTCCAGATCTTTTGACCAGTTGTAAAAAAAATAGCAACAAATCAAACCTTGGGAAGAAGGATATATATCTTTATACCTCTTTCGGAAGTAGTGAGCGTATTTGTCAACTTATAAAAATGAGGCAAAGAACAATAAAACCATAAATAGGAATGGTAACAGTGTGTGTGGAAGGCTGGGAAGACTTATAGGAAGTTGAATATGTGGCCATCTAAACCTACAGGAACTGAAATATCTGGGGCTGCAGTGAGAGAGGAACATAGAGAAAGTTGCAAGGAATGCTAACCCGGATCTCCCTTTATTGATTTAGTGGTCTGGTCTAACAGGTATAAGTGGAATGGACTGTACTATTTTTGAAAGATGACGTGGTGGAATGGGTTAAATCAGAGGTGAAATCCAGCAGGTTCTGATAGGTTCCGGAGAACTGGTAGTGGAAATTTTGAGCAGTTCAGAGAACTGGTAGTTGAAATTTTGAGCAGTTTGGAGAACTGGCAAATACCACCTCTGGCAGGCCCCAGAGTGGGCTGGGAATGGAGATTTTGCAATAGCCTTCCCCCAGAAGTGGGGAGGGAATGGGGATTTTGCAGTATTCTTCCCTTGGAGTAGGGAAGGAATGGAGATTTTGCAGTATCCTTCCTCTGGAGTGGGGTGGGAATGGGGATTTTGTACTATCCTTCCCCTGCCATGCTCACCAAGCCACACTTACCAAGCCATGCCATGCCCACCAAGCCACACCCATGGAACCAGTAGTAAAAAAAATTGGATTTCATCACTGGATTAAACCATTTTTTTTGGCTGCAGACTGATGATTGGATAATTTGAATGATTTTCCATCTTAAAAGCAAAAGAAACTTCTTACGAGCAGAAAACTAAGAACCCTCTCATCACCTTTTTTCACTTCCTAATCCTGCAAGAGCCAATGGAAAATGTGGAATGGGGAAAAAAAACCAAAATCATCATGCTGCAGACATGTCATGAGTTGCCACAAGTCTGGGACTAATAAAAATAGTATATAGTAGACAATCCATCATATGTTTTTTTTAAAATTTGATTTATATGCCACTCTTCTCCGGAGACTCAGGGCGGCTTACAATGCGTTAAGCAATAGCCTTCATACTTTTGTATATTTATACAAAGACAGCTTATTGCCCCCACAAATTGGGTCTTCATTTTACCTACCTTAGAAAGGATGGAAGGCTGAGTCAACCTTGAGCCTGGTGAGATTCGAACTTACAGTAATTGCAGACAGTGTTAATCACAATGCTTTAGTCAGCTGAGCCACGAGGCTCTGTTGGGTCTTCATTTCACAAATATTTTGTTACTTAAGACAAGGTGGCACAGTGGTTAGAGTGCAGCACTGCAGGCTACTTCAGCTGACTACTAGCTGCAGTTCAGCAGTTCAAATCTCACTGGCTCAAGGTTGACTCAGCCTTCCATCCTTCCGAGGTCGGTAAAATGAGGACCCAGATTGTTGCGGGGAACATGCTGACTCTGTAAACCACTTAGGGAGGGCTGTAAAGCACTGTAAAGCGGTATATAAGTCTAAGTGCTATTGCTAAGTGGGAAGGAAGGAAGGAAGGAAGGAAGGAAGGAAGGAAGGAAGGAAGGAAGGAAGGAAGGAAGGAAGAAAGGAAGGAAGGAAGGACGGATCGTGGTGATGCAGTGGTGAGATTGCAGTATTGCAGGCCAATTCTGCCAACTACCAGGAGTTCGATCCTGACCAGCTCAAGGTTGATTCAGCCTTCCATCCTTCTGAGGTCGGTAAAATGAGGACCCAGATTGTTGGGGGCAATAGGCTGACTCTGTAAACCGCTTAGAGAGCGCATGGAGCTTCCTGTGTTTCAACCCCGCCTGGAAAAGCAAAGTGGATATTTTCACAGGCAATTTTCTCACAACAGTGAGAACTATTAAACCATGGAACGGCTTGCCTTCAGAAGTTGTGGGTGCTCCATCACTGGAGATTTTGAAGAAAAGAATGGAAAGCCATTTGTCCATTCCATCTAGGGTCTCCTTCTTGAACAGGAGGTTGGACTAGAAGACCTCCAAGGTCCCTTCCAACTCTGTTATTCTCTTAATACTACCTTGGAGTTGGAAAAGTAATGTTGACTTGTAAATGCAAGAAATACAGCTTCTGCATAAATTCAGAGATGTGGAATCTTTGAAAACTTTATTCGATTGCATTACTAACCAGACCTGATTTTCCTTTTAACTCATAAAACCCTCTGATTCTTCCTGCTTGCTCCATTTTTTGTTTGTTGTTTTGCCCATTTCGTTGATGATGATTACGATGAGAACACCGGCACCAACAATAACGCTTTTGAAAGAAATCGGCGAGAGAGGGAAACTGTCCATGCTAGTTTTCGTTTAATTAACCAGGTATCCTAATTGAATTCCAATTATTAAGTTGCCAACGACAACTTAAACAGCAACTCGAGATTGACAAAAGAAAATGTTGCCAGAAGGGTGTCAAAGAATAGCTGGAAGAAAACCATTCCAATGACTATGTATTTGGAGGGCAAGAACCAGCTTGTACAAATATTAGCCAGGAAACACAGCTCTTTTATTCAGTTAGAGGCACCTTTTCTTCTTCTTCTTCTTTTTTTAGTTTTGCGGGTCTGGAAAGGTTTGCTTGCCAGACGAGGCGAACAGCTAATTAATGCCCTGAATTGGGAAGAGGTGTTTTGTTTTGGTTTCTTTTTTAAAACCTGTCAAACCTGCAAACCAATGTGACTTTTCAATATGGAGCGGACAATCTAATCCTAATCTCAATCTTACCGATAGATTTAAAACACAAAAAGTAAAGCTGTAACTTCACCTAATAGGCAGGGGTGGGCTTCAAAAATTTTAGCAAGGGGTTCTCTGCCCGGTTGCTGGGTGGGCGTGGCCATGGTGGGCGTGGCCTAGTTGGCTTCCTGCACCCTGATGGGGGGACATTTTGCCCTCCCTGGGCTCCGGAGACTTTTGTTGAGTCTCCGGGAGAGCAAAAATGGCCTCCCCAGGTTCCGGAGGCCCTCTGGAGGCCAGAAATGGGCCCTTAACTGGGCTTCTCAAACTTCCGATAGGTTCGTCTTTCACCCTCCCTGAACCACTGCGTGTGCCCTGCATTTACCTGCATCCAAAATGGGCTGCATGGACACACCTGGGAGGGGTGGAGCAGGGTGGATGAGGCCAGCCAGAAGTGGGATTTGGGGGTTTTCTGAACTGCACAGAATCTTAGCTAGAGGTTCTCCCGAACCCCTGTGAACCCCCGGCAGCTCATTCCTGCTAATTGGGCTCTACCATGAAGGATTTGACTTAACGTATCCCTTTCATAACTTCTGGTTCTGTTGTTTTTGGTTTTTGTTTCATACCTTGGATTGGATAGTTGCCTGTCTAAAATGGTATAGGGCAGTGCTGGCTAACCTTTTTGCCATTGTGTGCCAAAAGCATGGGGAGCATGTGTGTGTGTGTGTGTCACCTGCGGGTGTGCCCACATCCATAATTCAATGCGCCCCGCATTCCCCTCACTTTTGGCACGTGATGGCCCGGTGGGCCCAGTAGGCCCATTTTTCGCCCTCCCCAGGCTCCAGAGACTTTCTTGGAGCCTGGAAGGGCAAAAACAGCCTCCCCCACCTCCCCAGAGGTCCTCTGGAGCTGAGCTAGGGCAATGCTCGCGTGCCCACTGATATGGCTTTGCGTGCCACCTGTGGCATGCGTGCCATAGGTTCACCATCACGGGTATAGGGTCTCCTGCTCAAGCAGGGGGTTGGACTAGAACGGGGAGGTCAAACTCATGATGACACGCTGTCATCACGTGACTTATCGCAATTTCCCCCCCCCTTTGCTAAAACAGGTGGGTGTAGCCAGCATGTGAAGCATCTGGCTTGCGGGTCACGAATTTGACACCCCTGGACTAGAAGAACTCCAAGGTCCCTTCCAGCTCTATTCTGATTGATGGACCCTATACCATTTCAGACAAGTGGCTATCCAAGGTCTTCTTAAACATTTCCGGTGATGGAGCACCCACAACCTCTGATGGCAAACTGTTCCACTGGTTAATTGTTCTCCCTGTTAGGAAATCTCTCCTTAGTTCTAGGTTTCTCCTCTCCTTGATCAGTTTCCATCCATTGCTTCTTTCTGACCTCAGGTGCTTTGGAAAATAGGTTGACTTCCCTCTTCTTTGTGAATGAAAGCACCCTGCAGGAAAGCATCTTTTAATATGGCTCCAAGGGAATTGCATGCCAGTGAGAACACACAGAAACAGAATAACAGAGTTGGAAGGGACCTTATAGGCCATCTAGTCCAACCCTCGACCCTCTGCTCAAGCAGGAGACCCTATACCATTTCTGACAAATGGCAGTCCAATCTTTTCTTGAAAGCCTCCAGTGATGAAGCTCCCACAACTTCCGAAGGCAACTTCTGTTCCACGGGTTGATTGTTCTCATTGTCATAAAGTTCCTCCTCATTTCTAGGTTGAATCTCTCCTTGGTCAGTTTCCTTCCATTATTCCTTGTCTGGCCTTGAGGTGCTTTAGAAAACAGCTTGACTCCCTCCTCTCTGTGGCAGCCCTTCAAATATTGGAAGATGCTATCCTATCTCCCCTGGTCCTTCTCTTCACTAGACTAGCCATGCCCAGTTCCTGCAACCATTCTTCATGTTTTATCCTCCAGTCCCCTAATCATCCTGGTTGTTCTTCTCTGCACTCTTTCTAGAGTCTCAACATCTTTTTTCTAGTGTGGTGACCAAAACTGTATGCAGTTCTCTAGGCGTGGTCTTACTAGGGCACACACATACTTAGAAACACACAGGCACACACAACTGAGAAAAAGAACACAATCAGATCATGGGTATCCCTCTGCTGACTGTCCCTCTGCTTAATGAGCTGTGCCCCTATACTGTATATTATAATAAAATAAACAACTGCCAGCCATATCTAAAAGCAATCCGTGGCCTTTTCTCCCCTTCCCCACCTCTCTTTGTTTTTTTAAAAAAGGAAACAAAATCCATAATTGCAGATGCTTATCTGTAACATCTGTCTCTGATGGAAAATGTTAGAAATGGCTGCTGGGATGAAAACGTGACAACTCTAGGACACTTAAGGGGCTCAACATTTTCTTGATAATTAAGAAAACAAACAAACAGGAACAACAGACCTCCGTGTTCCCTTCCCTGAAATATTTAGCCTTCAAGCAACACTCTTGAGGAGACATATCTGCTCAACACACAAGCCTTCGGAGGCCACCCAGCTATGGAATTATAATTACCAAGGCTTCTCCGACAGCTTTCAAGGGGAGAAACTGGGGCTAGTGGCAGGATTTATTCATTGGTTTATATTTTTGTGCTGGATTGGAGGCCCTGTTTGATGGGCTTTGTTGTATGTGGGCGTGTATGTATTTATTAAATATCTATAGCTGTGGATAAAGGGATGTGGTGGCTCAGTGGCTAGGATGCTGAGCTTGTCAATCAAAAAGGGCAGCAGTTCAGTGGTTCGAATCCCTAGTGCTGCGTAATGGGATGAGCTCCCGTTCCTTGTCCCAGCTTCTGCCAACCTAGCAGTTCGAAAGCACGTAAAAAATGCAAGTAGAAAAATAGGGACCACCTTTGGTGGGAAGATAACAGCGTTCTGTGTGCCTTTGGCGTTGAGTCATGCCAGCCACATGACCACGGAGATGTCTTTGGACAGCGCTGGCTCCTCGGCTTTGAAACGGAAATGAGCACCGCCCCCTAGAGTCGGGAATGACTAGCACATATGTGCGAGGGGAACCTTTACCTTTTTATAGCTGTGGATCTCACCGGAAGTGACTTTGGGGAGCGTACAACAATGATTAATTATTTAATCATTAATTCATTATTAAGATGGATCGATGACATCAGCAAGTATTGCGGGCCCAACTGGCAAATAAAGCTGAAGATCTTATTGGTTGGAAACATGTGGAAGAGGCCTTCAACTTGCAGTGGATAGAAAAAAGCTAGGATGATGATGATGATGATGATGATGACGACGACGATAATTATTGTAGCATGTGACAGTGGCCAACCATAGAAAGGAGGGAAAGGAGAATGGGAAAGGAAAATATATTATTTTCTTTCGTGAACCTAGAACTGAGGAGAGATTTCCAGAGAGTGAGAACAACAAAACAATGGAACGACTTGCCTCCTGAAGTTGTGGATGCTCCATGTTGGAACTTTTCAAGAAGAGGTTAGACAACCATTTCTCTTGATGTTACAGTTGTTCCATCACTGGAAGTCTTCTGCTTGAGCAGGGGGTTGGATTAGAAGACCTCCAAGGTCTCTTCCGATCCTGTTATTCTATGTTCTATATCTATTCCAAGATTCTAGGCCACACAAGGCTAAAGGGAGAAGGGGACTGCAGAAGATGAGATGGTTAGATAGTGTCCTCAACACAGTGGGCAGGAGCTTGGGCAGTTAGGACAGACAAGGGAGGACTGGGGGTTTGGTACACTGTGGTCCATGGATTCTCAAAGAGTTGAATATGATTTAGCGATTGAATAATGAGAACAAAAACCTGGGATTTTTTAAAAAAATATTTATTTCTTTATTCTTAGTTTTCTATCCTGCCTTCCCTCTGGGAATTCAAGATGGTTTGTATTCAGATCTCTCTCTATTTCATCCCCATCCTTGTCCCAGGAGCCCTGTGCGGCACAGTGGTTAGAATGCAGCATCGCAGGCTAACTCTGCCTACAGCCAGGAGTTCGATCCTGACACCCTCAAGATTGATTCAGCCCTTCCATCCTTCCGAGAGCTGCGTAAAATGAGGACCCAGATTGCTGGAGGGGCAATATGCTGACATTGTAAACTGCTCAGAGAATGCTGTAAAGCTCTACGGAGCGATAGATCACTCTAAGTGCTAAGTGCTGTTGCAATCCTTCTGTGTGAGGTGCTTAAGCTGTGTATCCAAAGAAGGACAAAACTCGGGTCAAGCTATTTCACCGAGCCTTCAAAAACTTGGGGAGGGTGGAGCATGAGCTTTGTGCAAGTATTCTCATAAAGACATATTTCCCTTGGAGGCTTATGGTTTGATTACACAATAAAATCCTGCTGAAGATTAGCAATGGTAATGCTAGTCTGACTTACTTTTATTTTTAAATGTTTTATGGCATAAAGCTAGTGGCCAAACAAAGAAAAGAAAATATGGTGGTGGTGGTAGTGGTGGGGGGAGGCTAAACACTGGGAAATGGAAATCCATTTGAAAGAGAGCTGCAGAAAAAGGGGGGAAAAAGAGAGAGGGAAATCTACATTTTAATGAACATATTTTCAAGCCATTTCAAATAAGAGTCCACGAGAAATAATTACAAAAGTTTGGGGGGGGGGGAAGAGGAAAAAAAAGCGAGCATTAGCTTTGATAGCTTTCTCCTCTGTAAAGCAATTAAAATGGACCATTTTTCAAATACTAAGCAGAAAATTACTAATGGACAGACCGAAAAAAAGAAAAAAAAAAGGCTTTCATTTCAATCTCATGTCCTTTATTCTTCTTAAAAAAAAGGGGAAAGACGAAAAAGGTGGTTTTTAGATAGATTACTGCATAAAGGAATCACTCGCTGGATGTCATAAAAACTATGTCTGGGTAGAATGACAAAGATTAACAGCAAGATTTAAATCGCGTAGCAGTCCAGTTAATAGCAATGTCTAATTAAGGAGTGCATTATCGGCCTGTAATGTTGATTTGATAGAGAGAACTTCAAGTTTAGAATATTTCATTGTTTCATTGTTCTCCCACGAACAATTGATATGTGTGTTAATGGATAGGGATAGTAGAATCCAAGGCAGTGACCAAGTCTTGACAGCAATATATTTGGATAACGTATGCATCTGATCCCAGTGGACTAAGGAATATGAAAATTAACGTGGTTAAAAACAATTGAAATATATTTGTCTACTTGTAATCTCAGAGATTTGCAATCACATGTAAGTGTGTACCTCTGGCTGGGTGCAGGGGGTGAATTGCTCCTGGTCCGGTAGCAATGGCGGTGTGTGGTTCGGAGAATCTGTAGCAAAAATCCCTGCCCCCCCACCATGCCCAGCTGAGCTGCACGATCATCAGAGGCTGTTTTTTTTTACTTTTAAAAACAATTTTTCTACAACCTCTTCGGTCAAAAAAATGCTTTTAAAAGTAAAATAAAGCCTCTGATGATCGCGTGGCTCAGCTGGGATTGTCAAAGCCTTTTAAAAGCATTTTTTCTACAACCTTTTCAGCCGAAGAAGTTGTAGAAAAAATGCTTTTAAAAGTAAAAAAAAAAAAAAAGATGGCCATGCCCACCCAGTCACATTACCCCCCCCCCCCACAGAACCGATAGTAACAAATTTTACATTTCACCACTGACTGGGAGTATATACTGGTTGGGTTCACACATTTTGCTAAATCCTAGGTGGCCAAAGAAACCTTTAGTAGCCTGCTTCACAAGCAGGACGTCATTAATCACGATTTATGCATCGCCATAATTTTATTCAAACATAACGCCAAAGTTACATAAACTATGCTTTATGTTAACACCATGTATGAATTCAAATACTGGTCTGCTTAAAGTGGAATTAGACTGAACAGTTGTACAATTAAAAATCAGGCAATTCAATGGAAAGAAAATTGCTCCCATTTTTTTTTTTAAAGATAATGTTAGGGAAATACTAATAGGTGGAGTGTGATATTCTTGTATTTTTTTTCTAGTGAAAGAGATTATACAGTAGGGGCCAAAATTGTGGAATATGATGACCTTGATGGCTAATAATACCACTTTTTTTGGGAGTTTCAAGATAATCATAGTCCACTGCTGGAATGGCCTGGGAATAGCTCCATCACTGAAGGCTTTCAAAAATAGTCTGGACAACCATTTGTCCAGAATGGTAAAGGGTCTTCTGCTTCGAACAGAGGTTTAAACTAGAAGGCCTCGACCCCTTCCAGATCTATGATTTTATGTTCTAAGTTGAAAACATCATACAAGGAAAATCTAAAGACCTTCTCAATTACCCTAAGTTTCAATTTCCCTTTGAAACTTCAAAATCTGAAAGCAAAAATGTCCCAGAATTCACGAGAAGGGTTGTGAGAAACATTAGTTTTCACAATTCAGTTCCGAGGAGATTCAATCAGATCTCCAGCTTGACTTTCTAAATTGTCCCACCTGACGCCATAATTCAATATGAATCATCTAATGGAATTTACCTGATTTTCCAAATCCAATCTATGATTCCAATTAAATTGATTTAACCCTTTGAAAGGCACTTTCGCCATCAGTCATAAATGAGCATGGCTCAGACATTTAGCTTTTGTGACAGCTGTGTGGAATTGTTGTGGGGTTTTTTTTGCATTTTTTTTTAAAAAAGAAGTACCAGTTTGAAATTTCTGGGAAGAGACCACCAAATTTATCCTAATGCTCTGAATGTTCTCTTGCAACCACTGTGTAAGATCAAGAGAATTTCCAAATGCTTTTGTCCTTTAGTTCCCATGATTCCTAACCAGCCTAACCAATAGTCAGGTCTCATGGGAACTGTAGTCTAACAAAGTCAGAAGAGCAAAGTTTCCCTGTCCTTGTGGAGAAGATACCTAGCTGGAGCTCAAAGCAAGTGCCCACCATCCTCTAGTTCCCACATCCACAATTCTGAACGATTTGCTCAGATTCCATAAGTATGTGTCTTTGTTCTTATGATAAAGTGCTTTTCATGTTCTACTTTAAAATTAGCTGGATGTGTAGAGACATTGTGAGGCTAGGAAGACTGTTGTGGTCTGCCAGGAGTCTGCGGAGCTGGCAGTGGAGTCGGACAGTGAGAAGGCTGGGGAGGAACATGGGCCAGTCCTGGAGTCTGGGGAAGGCTCTGATGAGGGTTCTGTGTCGGAGGCAGAGATGGGGCCAGGGCCATCTGGGAGCGATGTGCAGACTCCGGAGCCTCCAGAGTCGGACAGCAGAGAGGCAGAGGAACAGGAGGAGCCTATTCTAGTGCGTGCATGTGCAGAGCTTCCAGAAGGCACGGACATTAAAACAAAAGGGACGACTCAGGAGTAAGGCCTGGAGATGATTGGCCCCTCCCATAAGGCTTAAAAGAGGAGCAAAGGCACATGGGCCTTTGCAGGAAAGCAATGTTGTTAATTTTGTTCCCAGTTGGCATCACTGTTTGATTCTGGACTCCATGTGGCTTTGCCAAGTAGGTCTTTGGCAGAGTGTCAAGGGAGATAAAGGTTGGTGATTATCCCGAAGGACTTTTCCCGAAGGACTTTTTGCAACTAATTTGGGACTCAGCTGTCAATGAACGTAATTCACAGCTGTTGCAATAAAAGAAGTTTTTGGGACTACTCCTGTGTTTTAATGATTCAGGAAGCCTAGGTCACAACGAAGACAAAGATGTGAAGGCAACTCTATAGTCTTCTATAGAATGATGTCCCTTGAGCCTAATCACATTGTTAAGACCTATGAAGGACTTAATAGTTGGCAGTGTATGGTGTCAAATCAGCCTAGAAGATTTGGGATCTTGCCCAGATCTCAAGGAGGTTCCCTTTGAAGTAGTGTGGAATTCTAGAGAACAGCCCTCTCTCAACAAAGAGAGGAGGGATATGACATCATCTACCTCCAGTCTACAACACAGTCCTTTCAGCAGTTCCAAGAAATCTCCACACCCATTTGCACCACTCAGGTGACCCTGAGGACACAGACAAACCTCCAAGTGGCCTCAATGACCTTCTAAAAGGAGGCAAATGACTAGCTGTCTGCAAGGAATATAAATCCTTCCACTTCCCACCATCCAGTCAGAGCTGAAGAAGCTTCTTGGAGGAGAAGCAAAATGTCTTCAAGGAAAAATGAGAAAGTCCAGTTGCCTCTTGAAAAAGCACCTTTAGGAATTCTAGGGACTAAAAAATGTGATACTTGAGAAGTATTACATTTCACAGATATCTTAGCTGACTTTTCATATAACCCTTCTGGCCACATCCTGTTTATTTCCTGGATCCAGGACATATTATGTCACCATCACCCATTTCCTCCAAGGAAAAGGAAAAACAAGTCTGACAAGAGAAGATCTTTCTTTCTCCACCTCTTGTGTCCCTTGGTGCGCCTAGACCTGATTTAAAGGAGGCAGCCTATTCCTTTCAGCCCATTATTTTCCACAACAAGAACTTATCTGTTGTTTTTGGGCTTGGAGGAAGTTGGGAAATGCAGTTTTCCTCCTGATTTTTTTGCAGGAAAGTTGGGCATGCAGATTCACAAACGCAATGCAGGCTCCACGGCGCAATCAGCTGCAAATTCAACATTGTGGTTTCTGGGGCTCCCCTACCGAATCCTGAATAATAATAAAAAAATTATCTGCCCAATTGAGGAAGCCTGAAATCTCCGAATAACACCAATGACCTTACCAAGGAACATGTCATGAAGTCATTTTAGCATTGGCTGGAAGAGCATATTAAAATACAAGTCATTTGCTGTAGTAAAAAAACAGGGTACCTCATTCCAGCTGTCTATATATATTCCTTTCCAGCACTAAATCTGTCCAGGGACCTTTCAGAAATACAGCATTATGCCTCATGCCTTCGCTTAGTGAATAGAAATGGGAAAAGGATGGAGATAAAAATCAGAGAGACATAGAATAGCGAATGTTCTATGATTTAATCACTATTACAACTTAAAACAGCACAGTCGACATTCACCCTCGCTAAGTCAGGGATAAATCTCCATCGATAGCCACTGGGGAGAGTGATGGCATTGTAATGTGGGGTCTTTTAAAGATGCAGACCTCCCCCCCAAGCACTGCAAGGAACATGGATGAAGGGCACAGAAAGTTGCCAGTTTCAAGAAAGATTGTTTAATGGCCAGGTGCCCATCTCTGGCTAGGTTCCACCTCTGTGTGCAAGGAAAGAATCCCCCAGTCAAGACACTGCCAAAGAAGCCAACAGCAAACAGCCCAACCAAAGACTCTCTAAGACCATCTCCACCGACACTGAGAGGCAAGCCACTCGAAAATAAACTGACACCAAACCACACTCCTCAATAGCTCTTCTCCTTCTCCTTCTCCTTCTCCTTCTCCTCCTCCTCCTCCTCCTCCTCCTCCTCCTCCTCCTCCTCCTCCTCCTCTTCCTCCCTCCCCCTCCCCACAACCCCCATTCCCTTCTAGCACTGATGACACTTAGTTTGGCTAATGAAACATATGCAAGAAAACAAGCAAGCTCAGTGTTAGCTAAGAACACTGGACCAACTTGTCTCTAGAATGTTGTGAATGTTGGAATTTTTTAAGAAGATGTTGGATAACCAATTGTCTGAAGTGGGGTAGGGTTTCCTGCCTAAGCAGGGGGTTGGACTAGAAGACCTCCAAGGTCCCTTCCAGCTCTGTTATTCTATTCTAAGAGCATTTGAGACCCTACAGGTTGAGAAATGTCCAACCTGCGATTCATAAGACAAAACCATGTTTTCCATCATCAAGTGGAATTCCCATCCTTGCGACTTCAAACACGCGCCTCCTGGCAGACACAATATATAAAAAGCTCATATTTCTAATCCTTTTCAGATCCATGTGTGTGTATGTGTGTGTGTGTGAGAGAGAGAGAGAGAGAGAGAGTGTAAATGAAACCCAGCAGCTTGCCATAAGAAAAGAAATGGAAAATAAACCCAAGTCCGGTTGGTCGAAAAGCTGAGAAAGCGTGTCAGAAGCCAAAACAATTCTTGTACAAGATGAAAGAAAATACAGCAAGATGAAATGTAGTTGCATGCAATAGCGGGAGAAAAGAGACAAATAAATTCAATATTCAGGATTCTTTTGTGTTTCACTTTAACAAATTCCATTACGGTAGGAAGATTTTTTTTAAAAAATACATCTTTTTTTTGGTAGAAAGGATATGGGGGGGAGAAGGGAAGAATTGTGGATATGCAAGTAAAAATAAACTCATCAGAAAAGGAGTGCGTGCATTTGTGTATGTATGTGTGTACGTGTGTGTGTGTGAGACAGCAAGCCAGAGAGGAAAATGGGATCTCTAGCTTACAACGTACAAGGAATTTGCCCCCAAGTTGAATGAATAAAATGGGGAAGATGCATAAGGGAAACCAGAGTATTCCAAGCTCTGCATTTTTTTTAAAGACCATCTTTTGACTTCACAAGCATGAAATGGAAGGGTAGGACAGAATTATTAGTTCTTGTTGAAAGACGATTCTTCAGAACAGTTGGTCTTATTCTGGGGAAAGCAGGAGGGTGGCTGTTTTAAAACAGAGGGGAAAAAAAAAGGAGATATAGTAACCCACTTTGGAGGGAGCAGTTTGCAAAGCCTGCATTAACCCTCAAGCCCTCAAATTCACAAAGCCCTTCATTTTTCAGAATAGAGATATTCCTCGAATTACGACCCATGATTCACCCCAACATTTCTGTTAAGTGAACCGTTTTACTTCTTGTCCTGCCTTCAGGTGTTTTGGAGAATAGCTTGACCCATTCTTCTTTCTGGCAGTCCCTCAGATATTGGAAGACTGCTATCCTGTCACCCCCTAATCCAGGGGTCGGCAACCTTCAACACTCAAAGAGCCATTTGGACTCGTTTCCCACAGAAAAGAAAACACCAGGAGCCACAAAATCTTTCCCGTGCCTGACTATTTCTTGAGCGGCCACAAAACTAGCATATGTAGTTGAAGTAAACATTCTGTTTTCTTCTGAAATATTTCTCTTCTTGGATTTATCTATGGTTGGCCTACCAGGGGAAAAGCTCAATAAATTGTGTGCTGGCGGGTATCGCACATTGGCAGTTGTGATGCATATTTTGAGTGACGGAGCTACAGTAGAGGGGTGAAAGAGCCACATGCGGCTTCAGAGCCCCAGGTTGCTGACCCCTGCCTTAATCCTTCTCTTCACTAGACTACACATACCCAGTTTCTGCAACTGTTCATCGTATATTTTAGTCTTCAGTCCCCTAATCATCTTCTTTACTCTTCTCTGCACTCTTTCTAGAGTCTCCACATCATTTTTATGTCGTGGCGACCAAAACTGGATGCAATATTCCACGTGTGGTCTTACCAAGGCATTATAAAGTGGTCTTAATACTTCAAGTGATCTTGATTCTATCCCTCTGTTATTGTAACAGTAACGTTATCCAAAATTATATATATATATATATATATATATATATATATATATATATATATATATACACATATACATACATACGTATACATATACATATACATATACATATACATATACATATACATATACATATACATATACATATATATATAATTGCTATATAATATATAATTGCTCCTGGAAGCACGAAGCCGAGAACACCAGTCTGAAGATGACAAATGAGACTTCGTCGAAACGTCGCTAAGACACTTCCAATTTTACGCGGGAGAAGACCCGAATAACCAAAGACCTACATACAAACACCCGTGAAAACCTCAGAAAACATATATATATAATGTGTGGCTATGTAGGAAAAACCTGGCTTAAAGGAAAAACACAAATTAAACCTATGAAAAGTAAGAAAATAGACATTGGGCCTTTACAGGGAGGAACATGAGATGTGGGTTGGCCTACTGAGGATGGCTAACGAGCCAGAAATAGCTATATAGGTCTCCCAGAATGCAGCACAAAATTTTGCTTGCTGCCAGAATGAAAAGATGGAGAAAGAACCCAGAAAGTAGTGAATGTGATTTTGCTCAATTGTGGTTCCAGAAAAATCTTGGCTACGTAGGAAAAACCTGGCTTAAAGGAAAAACACACATTAAACCTACGAAAAGTAAGAATATATATATATATATATATTCTCTTTCTCTCATGTTCAATTAATTTAGGGTGAATGTTGGAGTTAATTTGCATTTTCTATAGAAAATTAGGAGAAATGAGGTAAATATTTTCTAAAATCTTGACAGGTAGTCCTTGACTTATAACAGTACCTTTAGTGACCATTCGAAAGTTACAATAGCACTTACAAACGATCATTTTTCAAATGTATAACTATTGCCACATCCCCATGGTCCTGTGATCCAAATTCAGACGCTCGGCAACTGATTTGTACTTATGACGTTTGCAGTCTTCCGGGGTCATGCAATATAGTGATGGGTTTCAAACTTTTTTTTACTACCGGTTCTGTGGGTGTGGCTTGGTGGGCATGGCAGGGGAAGGATACTGCAAAATCCCTATTTCCACCCCACTCCAGGAGAAGGATACTGCAAAATCCCCATTTCCTCCCCAATCCAGGGAAACGTTACTGCAAAATCTCCATTCCCTCCCCACTCCAGGGGAAGGATACTGTAAAATCTCCATTTCCTCCCCACACCAGGGGAAGGATACTGCAAAATCCCCATTTCCCCCCAATCCAGGGAAACGTTACTGCAAAATCCCCATTCCCTCCCCACTCCAGGGGAAGGATACTGCAAAATCCCCATTTCCCCCCAATCCAGGGAAACGTTACTGCAAAATCTCCATTCCCTCCCCACTCCAGGGGAAGGATACTGTAAAATCTCCATTTCCTCCCCACTCCAGGGGAAGGATACTGCAAAATCCCCATTTCCTCCCCAATCCAGGGAAACATTACTGCAAAATCTCCATTCCCTCCCCACTCCAGGGGAAGGATACTGTAAAATCTCCATTTCCTCCCCACTCCAGGGGAAGGATACTGCAAAATCCCCATTTCCCCCCAATCCAGGGAAACGTTACTGCAAAATCTCCATTCCCTCCCCACTCCAGGGGAAGGATACTGCAAAATCCCCATTTCCTCCCCAATCAAAGGGAAGGTTACTGCAAAATTCCCATTCCCTCCCCACCCCAGGGGAAGGATACTGTAAAATCTCCATTCCCACCCCAATCTAGGGGAAGGTTACTGCAAAATCCCCATTTCCTCCTGATCAGCTGGGACTCGGGAGGCAGAGAATAGATGGGGGTGGGGCCAGTCAGTATTTTCATTACCGGTTCTCCGAACTACTCAAAATTTCCGCTACCGGTTCTCTGGAACTGGTCAGAACCTGCTGAATCCCACCTCTGATGCAATCCCCTTCTGAAACCTTCTGACAAGCAAATCAACGGGGAAGGCAGATTTACTTAACAACCGGGTTACTAACTTAACAACTGCAGTAGCTTCACTTAGCAACCATGGCAAGAAGAATCATGAAACGGGGCAAAATTCATGTAACCAATGTCTCCCTTAGAGACAGAAATTCGGGGCTCCAATGTGGTCGTAAATTGAGGACTTCATTTCACCTAATTGCAGGTTTTACTAATAATGCCGTATAACCTTTGCATGGACCCCACTCTTCATTTCAAGGAAGGTGTAATGCTGCCTAAATTGAGATTTCTAGCCCAGATTGCCAGAATCAATATGCAGCTATGTTATTGCAATATATCTCTCTCTGACTCAGCTGTCCAACAACACTCAGCATCATAATCATGCAAATTAAATACAAATTCTTTTTAAAAAATTGCCCCCATTAAAATGATCTATTAATGTTGAAAGGCTCCTGTACTTAAGGGGAATGGCTGTAATTGTGCAATCTTGCCATTGGCACAACTTAAACCTGGCAGATCTGGAAGATATTTACACCTCTGGGATTAATTTTATTGTAAGGAATTAACTTTTGGCAAAGTTCTCTTGCTACCAAGAGGGATTTTTTAAAAAAAATATAACCCTGCTAACAGCTGCTTTTTTTTTAAAATAATTGTAAAGTAGGAATGAAACTGAGAAAAACGTCCAAACTCCTAAATGGTAGGAAAATGTTCTCCTTTTCCTGCACTCAATTTCTCTCCCCACCTTTCATGACGACAGGATTTGTTAGTTAAAATCAGTCTGTAAAATCTTAATCTTTCACTTCAGTTGAGCTATAAAGACTCACGATTGCCATCACATTCATTCAGCCATGGGTGCAACTAAACTTATAAATTTCTGAGTGTTCCTAGATTAATCGGTGGGGCTGAAAACAAGTTTAACAGTTTACTGTTAAACCAGGGGTGTGAATATAGGTGGTTCTTGACTTCCAACCATAATCAGATCATCATCATCATATCATCATCATCATCATCATCATCATCAGAATTGGAAGGAACCTTGGAGGTCTTCTAGTCCAACCCTTCATGCTCAAGCGAGAGACCCTATATCATTCCGGACAAATGGATGTCCAGTCTCTTCTCGATAGCCTCCAGTGATGGAGCATCCATAACTTTCGAAGGCAAGCCACTCCATTGATTAATTATTCTCACTGTCAGGAAATTTCTCCTTAATTCCAGGTTGCTTCTCTCCTTGGTTGGTTTCTATCCTTTGTTTCTTGTCTTGCCTTCTGGGGCTTTGGAAAATAAGTTATTTATTTATTTATTCATTTATTTTTATTTATTTGTCAAGCATATATAAGATTACATATATAAGTATAAACATAATTATGAATACAGGAAATGGGTATGAATAAATGGGGACAGTAGGACAGGGACGGAAGGCACATTGGTACACTTATGCACGCCTCTTACAGACCTCTTAGGAATGGGGTGAGGTCAACAGTAGACAGTCTAAGGTTAAAGTTTTGGGGGTTTGGGGAAGAAACTACAGAGTCAGGAAGTGCATTCCAGGCATTGACCACTCTGTTGCTGAAGTCCTATTTTTTGCAATCAAGTTTGGAGCGGTTTACCTTCAGTTTGTTATCCATTGTGTGCTCGTGTATTGTTGTGGTTGAAACTGAAGTAGTCATTGATAAGTAAGACATTGTAGCAGATAATTTTGTGTACTACACTTAGTACACAGGCGTAATTCTAAGTTGTCTAAGACAGTGGTGAAATCTAAAATATGTTACTACCATTTCTGTGGGCGTGGCTTGGTGGTGGTGGGGTAATGTGATTGGGTGGGCATGGCCAATTTCTTTTTTTTTTTTTACTTTTAAAAACATTTTTTCTACAATCTCTTTGGCAAAGTGGTTGTAAAAAAATGCTTTCAAAAGGCTCTGACAATCCCAGCTGAGTCGCCTGATTGGCAGAGGCATTTAAAAGAAAAAAAGTCTCAGCCGATCAGGCAACTCAGCTTGGATCATCAGAGGCATTTAAAAGGGAAAAAGGGTTTTTTTCGTTTAAAAGCCTTTGATGATCCCAGCTGAGCCGCACGATCATCAGCGGCTTTTTTTTAACTTTTAAAAGCATTTTTTTTCGGCCAAAGAGGTTGTAGAAAAAATGCTTTAAAAAAAAAAGCCTCTGATGATTGTGTGGCTCATCTGGGGTTGGGGGGGGGGGGGGGAACAGGGATTTTTGCTACCGGTTCTCCGAACCATCCGCCGCCATCACTAGCAGATTGGGTGATCCGGTCTGAACCGGGAGCATTTCACCCCTGCCTAGAATGCTTTATGAGTTGACAGAAGTCACTTTTTTTCAATGCTATTGCACCTTTGAACTGTTCTAAATGAATGGTCGTAACTCAAGGACTCCTTAACAGGAAAAAAAGCAATACATTTCCAGTAAAAAAACAAACAAAAAAGATTTTTAAAGCAAGGGGTAGAAAAGCTTTTTGGGAGAAGAGAACAGGGACTATCCCAGTGGTGAAATCCAATTTTTTTTATTCCCGGTTCGGTTGGCATGACTTGGTGGGCGTGGCTTGGTGGGCATGGCAGGGGAAGGATATTGCAAAATCTCCATGTCCACCCCACTCCAGGGGAAAGATACTGTAAAATCCTCATTCCCTCCCCACTCCGGGGGCCAGACAGAGGTGATATTTGCGTGTTCTCCAAACTATTCAAAATTTCTGCTACGGGTTCTCCAGAACCTGTCCGAATCTGCTACATTTCACCCATCCATCCATCATTTCTGTGGAGCTAAAGGTCACAAAAGGCATTCATCTACGTAATATGCCAAGCCTCTGAAAAATCAAACCAGGACCAACCCAACTCCTTCTAGAATCTCAACATCTTTTTTATAGTGTGGTGACCAAAACTGGATGTTGTATTCCAAGTGTGGCCTTACCAAAGCTTTATAGAGTGGTATTAGTACCTCACTTACTCTTGGCTTTTACATCCTGGTTGATAGCTTAATTTGATGGCCAGGAGAACTTATTCAATGACCCACAATTGCCAAAACAAGTCTTGGAATCTGGCATGAACCCACTCAATGGATTATTAAGGCTTAAGAAGTTAGAAAAAAAGGCTTACTCAGGTGCTTCAAACAAGGTGATACATTTTATTATTGAGGAAGATTAGTGGTTGGGATCATACTTAACCTTTTTGGCGGAGATCAAAGGTCAGAGGGGATGGCGCAATGATTCCATGCTTTGCAGAATTTATTAGTTTGTTCTTTTCTCAAAGAATGCTAAGCCTGCACTAGGCTTCAGTCACACTTTTCACATTTCCTGTCTTGACATGTGAAAGGTGATTTCTTTTTTTAAAGGATCATATTCAGAAAGAGTTTGGAGGGGACACACAAAATGATTTAGGGCTGACAGCAAATCGACACCTGAGAATTGTAGAAAGACAATTGCTGGGGCTTGGCATGAACTGGACATGTGCATGAACATCTTTCAAGTACTTGATGTCCCTGGGGAGAAAGCAGAAGGGTATGATGCAAATAAGTAATGTGAAAAGTCAGAATAACAGAGCTGGAAGGGACCTTGGAGGTCTTCTAGTCCAACCCCCTGCTCAGGCAGGAGACTCTGTACCATGTCAGACAAATGGCTCGGCATGGTGGCTCAGCAGACTAAAGCATTGTGATTAACACCAGCTGTCTACAATTACTGTAAGTTCAAATCTCACCAGGCTCAAGGTTGACTCAGCCTTCCATCCTTTCTAAGGTAGGTCAATTGAGGACCCAGTTTTTGGGGGCAATAAGCTGACTTTGTATAAATATACAAAAGTATGAAGGCTATGACTTAACGCATTGTAAGCCGCCCTGAGTCTCTGGAGAAGGGCGGCATATAAATCAAATTTTAAAAAAATGGCTATCCAATCTCTTCTTAAAAACTGCCAGTGATGGAACAGCCAAAACTTGTGAAGGCAAGCAGTTCCACTGATTAATTGGTCTGATTGTTGGGAAATTACTTCCTAATTCTAGGTTGCTTCTTTCCTTGATTAGTTTCCATCCATTGCTTTTTGCCCTGCCTATAGGTGATTTGGAGAAGACCCCATCTTCTTTGTGGCAGCCCCTCAAATATTGGAAGGCTATTAACCATGTCACTCCTAGTCCTTCTCTTCATTAAACTAGACCAGTGATGGCTAACCTTTTCCGGACTGCATGTGTGAGCGTGTGAATACATGCGTGCACCCAAAACCCCCAAAATGCAATGCACGTATGGCCCCTGTGCATGCACTCAGCCCCCATGCATGAATGCCCTCCCACCCCACACACCCTGCACATGCACACGGCCCCTGTACGCACCCCCCATGCATGCACGTGCGGCCCTCTGACACATGCCCCTCCCCCCACGCATGCACGCAGAGACCCAACGGCCAGCTGGCCAGCTGGAGGTCCGCGCACATGCGTGGCTCAGATTAGCTGGGCTGATGGCTCAGCTGCCCACAGAGAGGGTGTTGCGTGTCACCTGTGGCACGCGTGCCAAAAGTTCACCATCATGGGACTAGACGTACTAGCCATTTCCTACAACTGTTCTTCATATGTTTCATATGTCCTCTCTGAAGCCTGTCTACATGACTTTGTAGTGCATTGTTGTTCAAGCTGGAACCCATCAAGGATTTAATGTCGAAGAAGAGAGCTTTGTAGAGAAGAGAGCTTCTAAGATCCCCTGCCTTAGAAAGAGTTAATCTTTCTTTCTTCCTTCCTGCTCAACAAAACACATTGGGACATTGCTGGGCCCTGCTCAACACTACATGACTTGCCAGGCCTGATCGACAGCATTGCATGCCACTCTCCACCATGCGCGCTTGCAACCTACCACCCCCCCACACGCCTCCCCCCCCCCATCCCAAAAGCGAAACTGGAGGAAAGTTGAGTAGAAATGCATGTTTGTCATTCAGGAGAGCTGAGAAGAAGGAAAGCGGGGTACGATAAGATCACAGCCTCCAGTGCTTTCTTTATGGAAACATCCTCCATGTGATATATGTCTGCACTTAGTGAAAGAATTGTGTCACCAGCAACATATTTTTTAAAAAAATGCTGTGACTGTCAGGTCCCGAAAGAGAGAAGGAAAGACAACGTTGATGCAAAACGCAGCAGAGGTGAGTGGAGAGTTCCTTCACTCCGAAGTTTAGCCTTCACCAATTCCATCAAGCGAGTCATGCAAATATTAAAAAAAGGGGACAGTCCAAACACTCATTTGCATTACAGAATGCTGAAGGATGCTGCTTTGTCATCCGCCTCAACCAAGGATTTGGAAATCCAGAAAAGCTCATAGGTCTGTGTTGGTGAACCTATGGCACACGTGCCCGAAGTGGCACATGGAGCCATGTCACCTGGCATGTGTGGTGTCGCCCAATAGTGGGTTGCCCCCGGTTTGCACCGGTTCTATAGAACCGGTAGTAAAACCGGTGGGAGGCTTCTGTGCCTTCAAAACACTTCTGCGCATACGGCCCCGCTGCGAAACCGGTAGTAAAGGTAAGTAGAACCCACTCCTGGTGTCGCCCGTTCCTTCTTCCCAGTTTCTGGTGCGCATGTGCACGTGGCAATCAGCTGGCCTTTGTGTGTGTGGCAGTGCTGGAAACCGGAAGAGCTGGTCTTCCGTTTTCCAGCATGAGCATGAGCACTGGCCAGCTGATCGACATGTGTGCGTGCGTGGCAGTAACCGGAAGACTTGCTGGCTGGCGCGCATGCAAATGTCAGAAACCAGAAGTACATGCCCCCTGGGCAATTCCTCTTCCTGGTCGCGGCCCAGATGAGCACGTGCACAAAGTGCTCCCTTTTCGGCACATGGTGCCACGCCTGCATACACGCACCCCCTTTTGGCACTCAGTGCCGAAAAGGTTCGCCATCACTGTCATAGGTCATTGTGTAGTTGAAAGTGTTGTTTGTTAGAAAGCAAGCATATGTACCGAAGGACAGCTAAAGGAGGACATTGTGGCCCAGGTGGCTTAAGACAAATAGCAATAGCACTTAGACTTATATACTGCTCCGTAATGCTTTACAGCCCTCTCCAAGCAGTTTACAGGGTCAGCATATTGGGCCCCCAGCAACAATCTGGGTCCTCATTTTACCCACCTTGGGAGCATGGGAGGCTCAGTCAACTTTGAGCCAGTGAGACTCAAACTGCTGAACTACTGGCAGCTGGCAGTCAACAGAATTAGCCTGCAGTACTGCATTCCAAAGGGATGTGGTGGCTCAGTGGCTAAGATCCTAAGCTTGTCGATCGAAAGGTCGGCAGTTCAGCGGTTCGAATCCCTAGTGCCGTGTAACAGGGTGACCTCCTGTTACTTGTCCCAGCTTCTGCCAACCTAGCAGTTCGAAAGCACGTTAAAAATGCAAGTAGAAAAATAGGGACCACCTTTGGTGGGAAGGTAACAGTGTTACGTGTGCCTTTGGCATTGAGTCATGCCGGCCACATGACCACGGAGATGTCTTCGGACAGTGCTGGCTCTTCAGCTTTGAAACGGAGATGAGCACCGCCCCCTAGAGTCGGGAACAACTAGCACATATGTGCGAGGGGAACCTTTACCTTTACTGCATTCTAATCACTGTGCTACCATGGCTCTTAGAAATAGTGATAGCACTTAAACTTATATACTGTTTCATAGTGCTTTACATCCCTCTCTAAGTGGTTTACAGAGTCAGCATATTGCCCCAACAATCTGGGTCCTCATTTTACCCATCTCGGAAGGATGGAAGGATGAGTCAACAGGAAGGAAGGAAGGAAGGGAGGGAGGGAGGGAGGAAAATAACAATAGCACTTAAACTTATATACTGCCTCATAGTGCTTTTACAGCCCTCTCTAAGCGGTTTACAGAGTCAGCCTCTCTCCCCCAACAACCTGGGTCCTCATTTTGCTGACCTCTGAAGGATGGAAGGCTGAGTCAACCGTGAGCTGGTCACGATTGAACTCCTGGCATTGAGCAGTTAGCCTGCAATACGGCATTCTGCGCCACCATGGCTCTTCAAATGAGTGCTTTCTTAGCAGTAGCATCCTAATTCTTGAATTTGTAGGGTTATAAGGTTATTATTAGGATAATATTGTGAAAGAATGGAAAATGCAGTGATGAGGATGATGATGATACCTACCATAGTTGGGTGATGAAATATCTTCAAGGAAACAACCAAGCTCAAAGAGCACCAAGGACCCCCTCGATTCAAGCCTGAGCTACAAATATTCTCTTCTGTTTGATTTGATTTTGATTTGATTAGATTTATATACCGCCCTTCTCCTTGCGGACTCAGGGCGGTGAACAGCCAGAATTAAAAAACAAGGTACACAAAAGTTAAAATTTAAAACAACAAATATGAATTTGCCCGATAATTAAAACAGTTCAATTTAAAATTAATATCAAAATACTAAAAGTTCTAAAAAATTTAACAGGGATCAGGCCAGGCCGGCAAGCTGAAATAAATGTGTTTTTAAGGCCCGACGAAAAGTCCGGAGGTCAGGGATCGTTCTCAACTCTGGAGGAAGATCGTTCCAGAGGGTAGGAGCTGCCACAGAGAAGGCTCTCCCCCTGGGGGTCACCAGCTGGCATTGTCTGGCTGACGGCACCCTGAGGAGGCCCTCTCTGTGGGAGCGAACCGGCCGGTGGGAGGCAATTGGTGGCAGAAGGCGGTCTCGTAAGTACCCTGGTCCTAAGCCATGGAGTGCTTTAAAGGTGATTACCAACACCTTGAAATGCACCCGGTAGTCCACCGGTAGCCAATGCAGCTCTCGGAGGAGAGGTGTCACATGGGAGCGCCCTGTCGCTCCCATAATCCCCCGCGCGGCTGCATTCTGCACCAGTTGAAGCCTCCGGGTGCACCCCAAGGGGAGCCCCATGTTGGTATAAATGCAGGCGATGATGGTGATTTAAAAAGGCAAACTTGTCTTCAGAAACTTTTGGTCCTCGTGTATTCAGTTGGGTGTATGTAGAAACTATGGAAAGAGTGCAGAGAAGAGCAACCAAGAGGATTAAGGGACTGGAGGTTATAACATACGATGAATGGTTGCAGGAACTGGGTCTGGCTAGTCTAGTGATAGTCCTTTGAGTCTAGTCTAGTCTAGTCTAGTCCCATGGTCCTTCGAGACATGATAGCAGTCTTCCAATATTTGAGGGTCTGCCACAGAGAGGAGGGGGGTCAAGCTATTTTCCAAAGCACCCGAAGGCAAGACAAGAAGCAATGGATGGGTCCACTAGTAAGTGTAATTTATTTCTCTTTCTGCCTCTCCTCAATTTCAATGGTTAATGAAACAGAAGGAGGAGATCACCTCCTACATGGCTGGAGAAGCATTGTATGAACTTTATCAAATTAAATTTAGTTTGATTTGATTTTGTTTGATTCCTCCCACTACATTTTGGCATGTGGCCTCTAGAATGCTCTTGAAAGTTGGCACACTCTTTGCTCTTGAGATAGTTCTGCATCCATGCTTTGAAACCATCACCTGCTATCATCATCATCATCATCATCATCATCATCATTCATCATCTTCATCATTAAACATGAAACTCAATTGAACATTTAAAAATGTATCATAAATACCATTGACTGGTGCTAATGGTTGATACAGGTTGCTGCCAGCATCCTAGGTATCAACCAAGTACCTTCTTAAGATGGACGATATTCCAAGTAGTACAGTTTTTTGCAGTTTCACTGGTGTTATTGCAGGAAGCTGCAATTTGCTTGCAATTTATTGTTGTTATTATTTACTTTATTCATTAAACATGAAACTCAGTCAACTGAACATTCAAAAATACATCACAAATACCATTGACTGTTACTAATGGTTGATGCGGATTGCTGCCAGCATCCTAGGTATCAACTAAGTACCTTCTTAAAATATATGATGTTCCGAGTAGCACAGTTTTTTGCAGTTCTGCTGGTGTCATTGCAGAAAACTGCACTTTCTTGATGTGTTTTGTAAAATTCTTGGACATGGTACCAAGTGCCCCGATGACAATGGGTATCACTGTTACATGTTTCATCCATAGCTGTGTAGTTTCGATGGCCAGGTCATGATATTTTGTAATTTTTTTTTCCAAATCTTTTTCTTCGACTCTGGCATCTCCTGGTACCACGATATCAACAAATTGGACGTTTCGGTTTTCGACAACTGTGATATCTGCTGTGTTGTGTTCCAAATGACGAGCCAAATAATCAAAAGATTTAACAGATTTAACAGATTAACACCGTTGGAAGGGACCATGAAGGTCATCTAGTCCAACCCCCTGCCCAAGCAGGAGACCCTACATCTGCCTCTACCTAGGATCAAATTCACAACCTCCTGATTGTAAGACAAGAGCTCCAGCTCTAGGCCATTGGGTCTTGGTGATGATGTTGTTGTTGTTCTTGATGATGATGATGATGAAGATGATGGTGATGATGAAGATGATGAAGAAGATGATGATGAAGATGAAGAAGATGATGATTTTGCAGAGGGTGGGGTGGTTCTTTGTCAAGAAGTTCTATCTCATGAACACCAAGACATGTTGAAATTGTCAAGGTAAGGGCTTTTGAAGGTATTTTCCGGTTTGCCTCCATTCCTTCTGAAACAGAGATAAAAGGTGAGGAACTGATTTGTTATCTGTAGCCCACACTATTCAGGGCATCAGGCTTAATTTAAAGACAGCGTGCCGATGCCACTGGCTCTTTAAGGAAGAGTTTTTATTTACTGTTAGTAAATGTGCCAGACAAAGCAGGCCATTACTTATGCATTCGCCTCACCAACTACTACCACCATCACCCCGCCTTCCCACTCCTTGCACAGAAGAAGGTGAAAATAATAGAATAAACATCATATACTTCATTATGATATCGGTTTACACTTCCAAGCATACACAGAAAGAGGCCATTTCATCAAGCTAATTGCTTGAAAGTAAAAGAGAGAGAACTTTTAGCTATTAGTCTATTATGGGGCTTTTTTCTTAATCACAAATCGGGGGCCCTGGATCCCCAGGGAGGATATGTATTCTAATTTACAATTGAACTACAGATCCAAGCAATCAATCTTGGGCAGCACTTTTACAGTGTAATTGCTACAACATCACAAATAAGAGAGAGAGAGGGAGAAAGAGAGAGAGAGAGAAAGAGAGAGAAGGAGAGAGAGAGATACACGCACACACACAGAGAGAGACAGACAGACACAGAGGGAGAGAGAGACAGAGAGAGAGATACAGAGAGAGAGAGAGAGAGAGAGAGAGAGAGAGAGAGAGAGAGAGAGAGAGAAGAGAGAGAGAAAACATGGAGTGCCTACTTGAGATGGGGATGTTTACCAGGCATTGGTTTAGGATGGGGATTCAGAGAAGGACGGACACACACGGACACACACACATGCACACAGACATCCTATAGACATGAATATGCAATGAGGGCTCATTAGTGCCCTTGTGTTGCCATGACGAATGGCATTATCCTCAGACCGATGCGGCCTAAACATGAATTTTATAACGACCCATTTATCATGGCTTGTCATGGGTTCCTCCACGGTTTCTTCCACCAGCTTTTGTACCTTTTCTAGTTTGGCTTTCAGAATTCCCCCCTCCCATCTCTTTCTTCATGTCTTCAGTTATGGATTCACTGCTCTCTTGGAAGAGCGGAAATGCTCACCAAGTTAGGCAGAAGCTTTGGTGATGGAGGGATCCACAGAACAGTTGTTGTTGTTGTTGTTCCATCACTAAGTGGAGTCCGACACTTTGCAATCTCTTGGACCACCACATGCCGATTTTTCATTGTCCTCCATTGTCTTCTAGAGTTTGCCCAAATTCATGTTCATTGTGTTGGTGACAGTATCTAATCATTTCATCCTCTTTCTCTTGGTGGTGGTGCAGTGGTGGTGCAGTGGTGAGACTGCAGTATTGCAGGACAATTCTGCCGACTGCCAGGAGTTTGTTCTTGACCTGCTCAAGGTTGACTCAGCCTTCCATCCTTTGAGGTGGGTAAAATGAGGTCCCAAATTGTTGGGGGCAAGAGGCTGACTGTAAACCACTTAGAGAGGGCTGTAAAGCACTGTAAAGCGGTATAGAAGTCTATGTGCTATTGCTATTAAATTATAATCAGATTAATATTCAGGTAAATAAAATTCATGTTATTATCTCCAGGTACTGAATGATCTTATTTTCTTAAATTCAACTCTGAGATATAAAGTCTATGTTTTGAAGGAATTTACGCAGTCTTGGGAGATGCATGTTGGACTAACCTGCCATAACAAAAAGCTTCAAAAAAGTGAAAGTCTATCTATTGGGCTTCATTGCATTTAGATGGAAACTAATCAAGGAGAGAAGCAACCTGGAATTAAGGAGAAACTTCCTAACAGTGAGGACAATCACCCAGTGGAACGGTTTGCCTCCAGAAGTTGTAGATGCTACTCCATCACTGGAGGTTTTCAAGAAGAGATTGGACAACAGTTTATCTGAAATGGTATAAGGACTCCTGCTTGAGCAGGGGGCTGGATTAGAAGACCTCCAAAGTCCCTTCTAGCTCTATTTTGATTGATTATAAACCCTATGTATCTGCCTAGCCGCAAGTGATTCTCCTTTTTTTCTACACAAACAACTTATATAATCATAGGGTTGGAAGGGACCTTGGAGATCTTCTAGTCTGAACCCCAGCTGAAGGCAGGAGCCCTCATAGCATCTTAGATAAACTATTGCTCATTCTTTTCTTGAAAACTTCCAGAGATGATAGCATCCACAACCCTGGGAGGCAAGCTGTTCCAACTTGAGATGGCCTACTAATGTTCCTCCTCTCCAGGAAGTATATGGTATGAAAACATTTTTGTTCCAACATAGAGTTGAGTTGTAGACTAGACTAGACTAGACTAGAGAGTGTAGTAGAGTGTAGTGTAGTGTAGTGTAGAGTAGAGTAGTGTAGAATAGAATAGAGTAGAGTAGAGTAGAGTAGAGTAGAGTAGAATAGAATAGAATAGAATAGAATAGAATAGAATAGAATAGAATAGAATAGAATAGAATAGAATAGAATAGAAATATTTATTGGCCAAGTGTGATTGGGCACACAAGGAATTTGTTTCCAGTCCATAAGCTCCCAATGATAGGTCATAGATCATAAATCATAGTTACAATCATTAATGATAAGATACAAACAGCAAGTGAGGAATTATAAAATACCAATAGGAGAAGACAGTAGGAAAGATGAGAAAGATAAGAAAGATGAGAAGGATAGTAGCAATACAACCTACTACATGCGTAAATATCTTTCGGCCTAAGACAATTCTGTGGGAATTAAGAGTTCAGCAGAGCGATGGCATGGAGGAAAAAGAAAACGAACTTTGTGTCTAGTTTTTTTGGCACACAATGCCCTACAGCACAGGTGTCAAACTCGCCATGTCACGTGGCTGTCACGTGATGTTTCACAATGTTCCCCCCCCCCCCGTTCTCAAAGCTGGGGTGTGCGTGGCCTGGACGGGATGCACCCAACCTGCGGGCCACCAGTTTGACACTCCTACCCTATGGACATGATTTGGACCAACCACATGCACTCAGATCTAACAAGAAGACAAATGGCAAACCACTTCTGAAATCTTGCCAAGAAAATTGCAGGGACTCATCCAGGCACTTGCCAGAAGTCAACACTGAACTGAAAGCACCTCCAATATCCCAAACCGCTCCGTTTGTTGCATTTTTCATCTCAAAAGGGTGAAGAAATAATTTCCCCTCGTTTCACCAGGGAAACTCAGTGCAAAGAGAAGGGCTTGCAGAGGCTTCAAAATTTGATGCCAGAGGTTATGAGTTGTAGCCCTTACATTGAAAGTTGCTTATCCCCAGACTTTGCTAAGTGTGTTGTATTGTTGTATTGACGGGATTATGCGTATAATCTAGTTCAGCCTTCCCTTAAATCATTATAGTAAACATGACATTAGACTGGAAAGACTCCTGAGTTTTTTTTCAGAGCAGAGTAATCTGGACCATCCCCACCCTATTGGTCTTCCGAAAAGCAGTGAAGACCTGGCTTTTCCGGCAGGCCTGGAGCCATTTATCTCGCTGTTGCGATCTGGCGAGATCCAGCCAATGAATGGTGTGAATGGGTTTTCATTGTTTTTAATGTTTTAATTTTTAATGTTTTTAGATATGGTTTTTAAATTCATTGTAAGCCGCCTTGAGTCTTCGGAAAAAGGCGGCATACAAGTTGAACAGAGAGTTCTAAGTTGCTTCTCTCCTCAATTAGTCTCCATCCGTTGCTTCTTGTCTTGCCTTCTGATGCTTTGGAAAATAGGTTGACCCCCTGTTCTTTGTGGCAGCCCCTCAAATATTGAAACTGCTATCATGTCTACCCTGGTCCTTCTTTTCACTAGACTAAAGGTAAAGGTAAAGGTTCCTCTTGCACATATGTGCTAGTCGTTCCTGACTCTAGGGAGCAGTGCTCATCTCCATTTCAAAGCCAAAGAGCCAGTGCTGTCCGAAGATGTCATTGTGGTCATGTGGCCGGCATGACTAAACACCAAAGGTGCACGGAACACTGTTACCTTCCCACCAAAGGTGGTCCCTATTTTTCTACTTGCATTTTTTACGTGCTTTCGAAGTGCTAGGTTGGAAGAAGCTGGGACAAGTAACGGGAGCTCACCCTGTTATGTGGCACTAGGGATTCGAACGGCTGAACTGCCGACCTTCTGATCGACAAGCTCAGCATCTTAGCCACTGAGCCACCATGTCTCTTTTGAGGCCATAAATGCTCCCAAAAAGGTTTGGCTTGACCCTGAGGTCCAAATACCATATGGACCCACAAAAGATTTTAAATTTGATTAAAAAGGAAGCCATGCCAAAAAAAGTTAGGCCAGGTGCTCAGGGACTTTTAAAAGGCCTTATTAAGTTCTTGAAGTGGGAGAAAAGAGGGAATTTCTTATACATAGGACCGCAGAACAATTATATTAAATATACTTGACTTTTATAAAATGGAAAATCGAAATGCGATGAAATAAAATTTTGTTTAGCCTTGGTATCGCCCACTTTTTTTTTTCCTTCTTCACATTTTCTGCTTTGGTTAAAGAAACAATAAGACTCACTTTTAAAACTCTACCAGCATATGGACAAAGAGAGACTCTACAGTATAATTTTGTGTGAAGTTTTATGCAAATTCTTTCTACCATAACCAAAATCTTCTCTGGAGAGACCAAGAAGAGCTTAGTTTACTATCTCCGCTGAACAGGATGTTTGAAAAGCTTCCAAGTTGTTTGTTTTGTTTTAAATGTATGATTTGTGCCCCTGTGTGAAATGCGAGATTTTTTTAAAAGATGGTTACAACACAGTTTTTCATACCATTTTCCCCTCCTTTAAATCTCCCACTGGTGACTTTAAGATGTTGATCTGAGGAATAAAATCTGAACGCATAAACTGGAGCTACGGGTTGCAGTAAAGGGAGAAAAATAAAGAACGAACTCTCTCTAGATAATTCAAACTTCAGACTGTAAAGCCAATGAGGGATGTATTTACAACAAACAATTTGGAATGAGACGTTGTGTAATATTGTAGATGTGTGTGAGACAGCAAGATAAAGGAAGAATTTATTCTATTTCATATACTGGTAAAATTTGCTAGCTAGCTATGTCCCGATCCATCTTTTGTCATCTCTGCAAAATGTTGCAATCTCCTCTGTGATTTTTTTTTTTTTTTTGCTTTTTCCATTCCGCCTGTCTCAGTGGTTTCATTGGTTTTAGAGGAGTGAACAATTTGAAGATGATTAACGTTGCAAACAAGTTAATGTTCCTATGTGAGTAAAAAACATGGCTAGCCTTACGGTGACCGTGTAAAGAAGGAAAACCATGCAGATTATCTGATTGGATAGGATTCACGTTTTCCTAACAAAAAAACCTAAACAAATTTTTGAAACAAATCAGCAAGCTTTCTTCTCTCTCAACCTCTCTTTCTACTTCCTTCCTTCCTTCCTTCCTTCCTTCCTTCCTTCCTTCCTTCCTTCCTTCCTTCCTTCCTTCCTTCCTTCCTTCCTTCCTTCCTTCCTTTGAAGGAAAACTGTGCAGATTATTTGATTGGATAGGATTCATGTTTTCCTAACAAAAAAGCCTGAACAAACTTTGAAAAAAATCAGCAAGCTTCCTTCTCTCTCAATCTTTCTTTCTTTCTTTCTTTCTTTCTTTCTTTCTTTCTTTCTTTCTTTCTTTCTTTCTTTCTTTCTTTCTTTCTTTCTTTCTTTCTTTCTTTCTTTCCCATGCAGATTATTTCATTGGATAGGCTTCATGTTTTCCTAACGAAAAAGCCTGAACAAACTTGTGAAAAAAATCAGCAAGCTTTCTTCTCTCTATCTCTCTGTCTCTTTCTTTCTTTCTTTCTTTCTTTCTTTCTTTCTTTCTTTCTTTCTTTCTTTCTTTCTTTCTTCTTTCTTTCTCTCTCTCCTCCCTCCCTCCCTCCCTCCCTCCCTCCCTCCCTCCCTCCCTCCCTCCCTCCCTCCCTCCCTCCTTTCTTTCTTTCTTTCTTTCTTTCTTTCTTTCTTTCCTTCCTTCCTTCCTTCCTTCCTTCCTTCCTTCCCATGCAGATTATTTTATTGGATAGGAATCCTAACGAAAAAGCCTAAATAAACTTTTGAAACAAACCAGCAAGCTTCTTTCTCCCCCCCCTCCCTCCCTCCCTCCCTCCCTCCCTCTCCCTCTCTCTCTTTCTCTTTCTCTTTCTCCCCCCCCCCCACCCCATTGCGGTCTAAACTGACATCTTCAGTCATTAATGAGTTAATAAGAATCTCGGCTTCATCTGAGGAGAGATAAGGTGAAAAGAAAGGAGCGCTTTGTACACATAATGACAGGTTCCCAGTTGCCTTCTAAGATGCCATGGGTCAGCCATGTTAAGAATGTGTGTGTCCAATCATCTGCTGATGTTTATCAGCCAGCCTGGAGCACAACCTGACACAGGCCAGTTGGGGAGTCACAATGAATAAAGAGCAGACTCTGAGGCTCTGGGAGAGGGCAGGGGGGGAGGCGAAGGAGTGTGGAATTGCTATATATACTAAAACACGATGACACAAGCCATCAGTACACCAATTACAAGACAAGTTATTGGAGGAAGATGGCGCATGCCTTCAGACAGGGCTTTGAAGGAGTAAAGGGTGGTAGCCCTGCTCTCACCCCAATAAAAGGAGTGAGTGGCAGGGCTAGATAATTTTAGATCAGGTCCTTCATGGTTCTGCAGAGGTCCTCTTTCAATGCTCTCCTTAGTTCCATTGGCAAGCCCACAACTCAGGCAGGGATCATTATTATGTTCAAACAGAATAACAGAGTTGGAAGGGACCTTGTAAGTCATCTAGTCCAGCCCCACCACCCACCCAAGCAGGAGACTCTACATCATACATACACTACACAACTGGGCATGGCTAGTCTACTGAAGGGTATTTGAGGGGCTGCCACAGAGAGGAGGGGGTCAAGCTATTTTCCAAAGAACCTGAAGGCCAGATAAGGAATCATGGATGGAAACTGACCAAGGAGAGATTCAACCTAGAAATGAGGAGGAACTTTCTGATGGGGAGAACAATCAATGGATGGAACAGAAGTTGCCTTCTGAAGTTGTGGGAGCTTCATCATTTGAGACTTTCAAGAAAAGATTGGACTGCCGTTTGTCAGAAATGGTGTAGGATCTCCTGCTTGAGTGGGGGGTTGGACTAGATGACCTATAAGGTCCCTTCAGCCTCTGTCCATCTATTATCTGGATTTCTGACTGAAGGCAGTCCAGTCTCTTCTTGAAAGCTTCCAGCGAGGAAGCTCCCACAGCTTCTGAAGGCAAGCCATTGTAGGGAAGGAAGAGACTGTTTTTTGAATGACCAAGAGCATCTGTAACTGCAAACATACGCATACATACATAACTACACAAAGATATTTTGTAGATATATCTACAAAAAGATAGCCCTTGACTTACAACAGTTCGTTTAGTGACCAGTCAAAGTTACAACGGCATTGGAAAAGAGGACTTACGACCACTTTTCCCACTTATGACCATTCCATCAACTTCATGGTCATGTGATCAAAATTCAGACACTTGGCCGCGTTAGCGGCAGTGTCCCAAAGTCAGGTGACTTTTCTATGGGACCCACCCTAGAGAAATCCCTGCTGTAATACGTTCATCTATCTTTCGTTCCTAAACCTTAGATCAGCAGTGTTTTCACATCATAGACAACCATATAGGCCAGAGGCATTCAAACTTGGCATCTTTAAGACTTGTGGACTTCAACTCCCAGAATTCTCCAGCGAGTCTTAAAGCTGCCAAATTTGAAGACCTCTGATATGGACAATGAACCTTGCAAAATCAGCAGATCTTTAGAATTTCGGAAGCTTGTTAGATCTCATGAGATTGCACGAGAATACTAAGATCTCATAAACTCAGGTATCTGGGAAGGCTCCCTTGCAAGTTCCTCAAAATCTCCTAAGAAAGGTAATCTTGAGAGATTTTGTGCATGAAATAGCATGGCAAGGCTAGCTAGAGTATGCCTGGATATAATTTTAACATATACATAATGTTAGTATGTACATAATTTTAATACATGATAGCCGTGTTCCAATATCTCAGGGGTTGCCACAAAGAAGAGGGAGTCAAGCTATTCTCCAAAGCACCTGAGGGCAGGACAAGAAGCAATGGGTGGAAACTCATCAAGGAGAGAAGCAATTTAGAACTAAGGAGAAATTTCCTCACAGTTAGAACAATTAATCAGTGGAACAACTTGCCTCCAGAAGTTGTGAATGCTCCAACACTGGAAGTTTTTAAGAAGATGTTGGATAACCATTAGTCTGAAGTGGTGTAGGGTTTCCAGCCTAAACAGGGGTGGCATTAGAAGCCCTTCAAGGTCCCTTCCAACTCTGTTATTCTGTTTTGAAAATATACTCCTGCCCACCTACCAGTTTGAAAGCATGCAAATGTGAGTAGATAAATAAGTACCACTTCGGTGAGAAGATGAGAGTGTTCCATGTGTCTTGGCATATAGTCATGCTGGCCACATGACCATGGAAGTTTCTTCACACAATGCTGGCTCCCTCAGATGAGAAATGGAGATTCAGATATGACTGGCAAGGGGAAACCTTTACCTTTATATCAGGGGTGAAATGCTCCTGGTTCGGACCAGATCGAGAGATCGGTAGCGATTGTGGCAGGTGGTTCAGAGAACTGGTAGCGATGGCGGCGCAAGGCTCCGCCCACCCTCCCGGGTGTCATTACTTCCTGCTTTTAAAAGATTAAAAAAAGGCTCTGACGAGCATACGCCACAGCTGTGATCGTCAGAGCCTTTTTTTACCTTTTAAAAGCCTTTTTTTACAACCTATTCGCCCCAAAAATGCTTTAAAAAAGTAAAAAAAAAAGTTGGCCACACCCACCCAGTCACATTACCCCACCCACCACCAAGCCACGCCCACAGAACCAGTAGTAACAAATTTTACATTTCACCACTGCTTTATATACATTAATGCAGGGAGTTCTCAACCTCTGAGCCATAGGCCACTATCAGGCCATGGCCTGTTTGAAACCAGACCATGAGAGAGATAAGCGAACACGCATACGTGAAGCTCCCCTCGCGTGAACGGAGGGTGCTTGCACTCATACACAAAGCTCCCCTCAGCAGAGGTCCACTTAATAACTGTGTCAAGAAAAGTCACAAATGGGACAGAATTAACAATGGTCTCACTTAGTGAGAGAAATTTTGGGCTCAACTGTGGTCGTAATTCGAGGAATTACCTGTGCTCATTCAAGCCACCTTCTCCTGGCCGGCTTATTATGAAATAAATGTAGGAACACCCTAGTCCGTAGAGTAAATTTCTGCCCAATTTTCTTTTCCTTTGAAAGAAGTCCTAAAAGCCTATTAAACGGGAACTGCTAGGATAGGATGCAGGAGAATTTATCTGCCTAACACAACTGGAATTGAATTTCTCATCTATATTCCTAAACTGCCCATGTGTTCTCCTTAAGTGCTTGTGCTCTTAAGTTGGTCTATTCATTTTCTAACAAATAAGGTAGAGTTTTTTTTTGGTGTTTTTTTTTTTTAAATGCAAGTGCTTGGAAACTCTTTCTTCTTTAATTTGAAAATTAACTTGGTGCCTAAAGGTAACACTTCACTGTTGACAAAATAATGGTAAGAGATTGACCTTTTCATGAATGGATTACAGGCGAGAAATAATACGTTTTGTCACAGAGCATTAACTGTATTGGTAGAAAAAAAAAAAGAGAGGAAAAAAAACATGTTGGAGCTTACATTGTCAGTGACTCCCTTAAAAATATTAATTATGCCTGTGAAGAAACACTGGATACAACTGAATTTGCTTTATGGCCCCAAAGATTGGCATCTCTTAAATTTTTCCCTTTTATTGGCTTCGGCTCAAACATAACACAAAAAGCAGCAAGGGAAAAAGTCGAGATGAAAATGCAGTTTTTCTGCTGCTGACTCTGAAGATCTCTCAAGGAAAGGCTTGCTGGTCTGAAATCCTTCTAAGGGGCAGAATAAACATTTAATTGGTGAAGTAGATCGTGTTACTCACTTGGTCATCTTGCAAAGACTGATCAGCTCTCTTCAGCTGTTCATTACGTATATTTTCAGAATGGGAGTTGGGCACATTCAAGGGACGGGGAGCATATCTGAAATTCGAGGAACATTGGTGGGCATGGAACGGCTAGATGGGAAACACAGGCAGACACAAAACACCCGTCAATAAATAAATTAAAAAAGGCAGCCTCAGATACAGACCAGTGATGGGATTCAATTTTTTTTACTACTGGTTCTGTGGGTGTGGCTTGGTGGGAGTGGCTTGTAGACATGGCAGGGGAAGGATACTTCAAAATCCCCATTTCCTCAGCTGGAACGCGGGAGGCAGAGAATAGATGGGGGCGGGGCCAGTCAGAGGTGGTATTTACCGGTTCTCTGAAATACTCAAAATTTCTGCTACCGGTTCTCCAGAACTGGTCAGAACCTGCTGAAACCCACCTCTGATACAGACCTCAGGAACTGTGAGAGAGGGATCTTGGAGTCCTAGGGGATGATCGCTTGAATATGAGGTAGCAGCGTGAGGCAACAGCTGAAAAAGCCAGTGCAATTCTAGGTTGCATGAACAGAGGGATAGAATCAAGATCGCAAGAAGTACTAGTACCGCCTTAATGAAGCCTTAGTAAGACCGCATTTAGAATACGGCATCCAGTTTTGGTCCCCACATTATTAAAAAAAAAGATATTGAGATCAGGGGTAGGCTTCAAAAATTTTAGCAAGGGGTTCTCTGCCTGGTTGCTGGGTGGGCGTGGCCATGATGGCCATGATGGTGGGAGGAGTGTTTTTGCCCTCCACGGGCTCCGGAGGCCTCCCTTGAGCCTCCGGGAGGGCGAAAACAGCCTCCCCAGGCTCCGGAGGCCCTCTGGAGGCTAGAAACGGCCCCGTTTCCTGCCTTCCCAAATTTCTGGTAGGCCCGTTTTTTGCCCACCCTGAGCCTCCACGCACACCTTGCACTTGCCTGCATCCAAAATGGGCCACATGGGGACTCTTGGGAGGAGGGGAGGGGCCAGCCAGGAGTGGGATTTGGGGGTTCTCCAAACTGCACAGAATCTTAGCTAGAGGTTCCCCTGAACCCCTGCGAAACCCCAGCAGTTCACCCTGGTTGAGATTCTGGAAAGAGTGCAGAGAAGAGCAACAAAGATGATTGGGGGGCCGGAGGCTAAAACAGATGAAGAACGGTTGCAGGAACTGGTTATGTTTAGTCTAATGAGGAGAAGGAATTAGGGGTGACATGAAAAGAGTGTCAGAGGGGCTGCCACAAAGAAAGAGAGGGGTCAACCTATTTTCAAAAGCACCCAGAAGGCAAGACTGAGAAACAATGGATGGAAACCAAACAAGGAGGGGAGGAGCAACCGAGAACTAAGGAGAAACTTCCTAACAGTGAGAACAATTAACCAGTGGAACGGCTTGCCTCCAGAAGTTGTGGGGGCTCCATCACTGGAGATTTTCAAGAAGAGATTGGACAGCCATTTGTCTGGAATGGTAGAAGGCAGTGATGGCTAACCTTTTTGCTGTCATGTGCCAAAAGCTGGGGGAGGGCTCGTGCACACCCATGCCCACAGCCATAATTCAATGCACCATGCTCCCCCACGCATATGTGCATGACCCACCCGCGCTCCCCCCAGTTTTGACACATGATGGCACAGTGGGCCAGGTAGGCCCATTTTTTGCCCTCCTTATGCTCCAGAGGCTTTCTTGGAGCCTGTGAAGGGCAAAAACAGCCTTCCCCACCCACACGGAGGCTGGTAACAGCCCATTTTCCAACTTCCAGTGGGACCAGAAGGTCCATTTTTTGCTCTCCTCAGACTCCAGAGGCTTTCTAGGAGCCTGGGGAGGGCAAAAACAGCCTTCCCCACCCCCCACCCCTCAGAGGCTCTCCGGAGGCAGGAAACAGCCTGTTTCCCGACTTCCAGTGGGCCCGGAAGGCCTGAAAATCACCTGGCTGGAAGGCACATGTGTGCTGGAGCTGAGCTAGGGCAATGCCCACAGATATGGCTCAACATGCCACCTGTGGCACGTGTGCCATAGGTTTGCCATCAATGGTATAGGGCTTGAGCAGGGGGTTAGAAGACCTCTAAGATCCCTTTCAGTTCTGTTATTCTGATATTCCACAGCTACCCTTCTTCCAACCTTTTTAGAATGCTTCCTTCTACCCTTTCTTCCTTTGCTATTAGGAAGAATCCCTTCCAGACAAAGCAGCGAGATGCAAGTTTTAGTTCCTTAGAGTGCCCAGGAGGCATTTTGTAAATAAATAAAAAATAATAGTGATAATACTCAAAGCTGGTGCTTAGTTTGGCAGCAATCCAGCTTTTTATTGAATGTTTTAACCAAAAAAATTAAGGGGAAAAAAAAACCAAAAACAAAACAGAAGTCATAGGTAGGGCAGGACCTACTGGAAACTGCTGAGAAAGGATTCCCTGGACAAAGACTTTTCCATTTGGCCTAAAATGCTTTTTTTCTTCTTCTCCCAATGTTAAAGTAGTCTCATGGAGATCTTTATGTAATCTGATGCTCAATATTGGTAGGATGACTCAGGGCAAATGTGTGGGAAAGGTGATGCCATAAAATCCCAGTACATTGGCTCATGTCCATGCATTGTACATGCCTGGCTCATTGTTCATGGACCTGACAGGTGTGAAAGACCAGATGATCCACAAATGAAAGTCCAATTAAATTGATTTATAGCTACTCATGCCTCTGCACAGGAATCTTCTCAACCAGAGGTGGGTTTCAGCAGGTTCTGACCAGTTCTGGAGAACCGGTAGTGGAAATTTTGAGTAGTTCAGAGAACCAGAAAATACCACAACTGGCTGGCCCTGCCTCCATCTATTCTCTGCTTCCCGAGTCCCAGCTGATCGGGAGGAAATGGGGATTTTGCAGTATCCTTCCTCTGCCATGGCCACCAAGCCAAACCATGCCCACCAAGCCACGCCCACAGAATGGGTAGTAAAAAAAATTTGAATCCCAGCACTGTTCTCAGCTAAGTTTGCGGTTAGATAAGTAAGATAGGGAATTCAAAGGGGATGGACTTAGTCTGTTTGTGGCTATGTAGGGATTCTATGCTGATCCCTCTTTTTTTTTTTTTAAATTTGATTTATATGCCACCCTTCTCCGGAGACTCAGGGCGGCTTACAATGTGTTAAGCAATAGCCTTCATACTTTTGTACATTTATACAAAGTCAGCTTATTGCCTCCACAAACTGGGTCCTCAATTTACCTACCTTAGAAAGGATGGAAGGCTGAGTCAACCTTGAGCCTGGTGAGATTTGAACTTGCAGTAATTGCAGGCAGCTGGTGTTAATCACAATGCTTTTAGTCTGCTGAGCTATCCAGGCTCTTTTAACTCCACCCTCAGGTTCTACCACCCCTATAGGATCCCTGCTTTGTATGGATCCTTTGGTGAGCTCCAAAATAGATGACGGTCTTTCACCAACCCTTAAGCTTGCTCTTTGTTCAAGAAATTTGTTGGGCTCATCATTTAACTCCCTTCTTCATTGCTAACTTCATTACACCGCCGTGGAAATTGCGCGCTTTGAAATGTTATAGCTATGATGTATGGATAATTGAGTCAATGTCCAACATGCTCTTCTGTCTTTCTTTCTTTTTTTCTTTTTTTTTTTTTATAGAACTTCAGAGAAGTCGTACGTAGGGAAAAAACCACATGGGTTGTGGCTTGTTATGCAGATGGATTCCATGTTTTCCTATCCCCTCTCCTCCTCCGCCTAGATCCACTTTGAAATGTTTTGAATTAGAATAGCTTACTCAAGGTCACTGTAGGCATATGGTCCTGTTCAGAACTTTAAACAAAACATTAGTTTTTACAACCCTTTTGTAATTTGGTATTGTATACAACATGGTCATCCGCGGGCTCACTGTAATCTTTTTTTCAGTGGGTGACAGAAATATGAGAAGCAAATTTATAAGCCATTTAGCGAAGCATTTAATCAATTTCATGCATAGGCAATAACTCCAATTGCTTTGCTTTATCAATCTTCCTTTTATTTTTATTTTTCTCCCCCCTCCCTCCTCCTCCTCCCATTGCCCGCAGGAGCTCTTCTTGTCCCATTTCCAAATGCTGGGGGGGGGGGGGGGGGGAAATTGGAACAATTCAGGAAAGGCTTTGGAAAACCCTGGGTGGTGGAGTGCCACTTTGTTTTGCGAGGATGTTAGGGGACTGCGTGATTTTGGGGAGACGGTTGAAAGGTTTTAGAAGAAAGGAAGTTGTGTGTATATGTGTGTGTAGGGGGGTTTGTGTTTTTTTTTTAAAAAAGTCCTTTGTTAAGATGCTGCACAGTCACAAGTTGCTTCACGGCAAAGTTATTCATTAAACAGCCTTTGCCTACCATGGCAGCCTGACGCTATGCAGACTGCTGGTTTGAACTCACTGGGTAGGGGCCCGAACTAAACGCATAGGGAGATGAGCAGCTCTGTGGATTAAAACAGGAAAGAAATAGTTATATTGGGGTATTGAAGGAAGCTGAAAAGCTGAGATTCAATTTCCATTCCAGGCTGGCTTATACCATAAGGGAAATGAGATAGCAGCCTCAGGCAGTAGATATGGGGGGATCAGAAAAGGGACTGGCGGCAACAGCTGTCCCACATCTATTGTTCCAGAGCTCCTGAGCATGGAATGCAAAATAGATACGGGCTGGAAATAGAATGATTAATTAATCCTTCCAAAAAAGAAAAAAAAATCCCTCTGGGTTCAATAGGACTAACACCCGGATAAATGTGCAGAGGATTGCAACTTTTAAGCTGCGGTCCTAAACTACTTGTAGTACTTTAGTTACAGTAGGGTGCAGGAAAGTCACTTGGCTTTGAGTTTGAATAGACATGTCAAAACAGGGGAAGGACCTACAGTTCTCCAGATGTCGTTGAAGAACATTTCTCAGCAGGTTCAGAGACCTCACAGCCAAGGATGAAGCCACAGGTCATCTCTCAATAACCTCTGGAGGCCCAAAGGCTCTCGGGCTCTTTTGGAGATCTCAGTGTACTCCAGATGTGCTATGACTATACTTCCCAAAGTTCTAAACCAGGTTTTGACTGAACCGCCCAAGAATTCTGGAGGTCACGGTGCCCAGACATTTATGGAGGAGATCTAATTTGTGAAAGCCGATAGGTCTCCAGGTTTAACCTCTCATGGACTGGATTCACAAATTGAAAATTTAATGCAGTTGATTTGCTTTCTGGCATGAACCCACCCAATGGTGCTTTAAGTAAATCAGAGTACTGTGACTTGCATAATAAATCATGGTCAAAAACTCTCCTTCAACATATTGCAAAAAACCCGCACATCCCATCTGTTTCATTAGGGCAGCACTACATAAATAATTAAATAAATAAATACATCCACATTCGTTTCCTTCCCTGTGCCCCATTTTTTCAAAGCATCGCATTTTACACCTGGTAAAGGAGGTGGCTGTACTTAACATTAGCTTCTCGCCATAAAACTACACACAGTTCTAGCAATCAGAATTTACAACAAGGGTAAAAGATTTTGGCACACAGCTTGCATACTGGCAAGAATTGTTAATGTATTATTAAGTTTTCAGGGCAACATGGAGTGTTTCTTTGCTTTCCTTCTTTTATCTCTAAAGGAAAATACCATTGTTAGAGAGAGAGAGAGAGGGAGGGAGGGAGAGGAGCAGTGGTGGGTTGCCCCCAGTTCAGACCGGTTTGCAAGAACCGGTAGTAAAACCGGCATGAGGCTCCGCCCACTGATCGGGACGTCATCATAAGTGATCTGCGCATGTGCAGAAGAGCGCATGCGGGCACGATGCAAACTGGTAGTAAAGGTAAGTAGAACCTACCCCTGGAGGGGAGAGAGAGAGAGAGAGAGGGAGGGAGGAAGGAAGGAAGGAAGAGAGAGAAAATGTTATATTTGTGGCTTTTATAATGCAGGAGAGGTTAATTCTCACAAATAAGTCTCCTCTATTCTTTTCCTATTCAGAAAGCGAAAATGATATACCCTGATATCCTTAAACAAGGGAAAAAAGAACAAGTAGAAGAAAACTTGTATACAAGGAAAATATCCCGATAATTAATGTATGTGCTATCTAAAGAGACTGACAGGTAGGTCATAAATGTTATGGCCCAGCTGTGTTTGATCTGTATCTGGAAATGCTTAAAGGGATAAACAGGTAATTCCAGCTCCTCCTGCAAGAAGTGAGGGGGTTTCCCCACACCCTTCCAGCACATTGACAAGTCATCTGATTGCTTCATCTAAACTAAATAGGATGGCAGCATTTAAGCTATTTTCCTGTTTGAGACAGGGCTAAAGATCTCCATAGAAAATGGTATCATAGGGCTGGAAAGAACTTTGGGGGTCTTCCAATTCAACCCCCTGCTCAAGGCAGGAGACCTTATCAAACGTTTGTCCTCCAGTCTATTTTTGAAACCTCCAGAGATGGAGCAACTACAACTCCAGCAGGCAACTTCTGTTCCATTGATCAGTTGTTCTCACTGTCAGAAAATTTCCCCTTACTTCTACGTTGGATCTCTCTTTAACAAGCTTCTACCCAATACTTCTTGTCCTGGCCTCAGATGCTTTGGAGCAGGGGTCCCCAACCTTTCGGACCTCAGGGACCACTAAATTCCTAATTTTAAATCCCGCGGACCACTAATATGATCTGCCTAATGACTGGGTGGGTGGATGTGTTAGGTGGTTATGCGAGTGGGTGGGTGTGGCCAGCTCAATGTCACTCATGTTGAGGGGTGCCTTGCCAGCCTCTACTCACCCTTCCCCTCCCATCCACTTCTCACCTGCCCACCTGGGCTCCTTAGGGTCCCAACAGGAAGCAGTTGTTGGAGCTAAGCAGCCACCACGAGAAAGAGTTGGCAAAACAGCTCAGTTCAAATTGGATCTGGCCGAGAAGGAGGCTCAGTAGAAGCACCTCACAGAGGACTAGGAGCATAGGCTTTCCAAGCAGAGGGAAGACCTGTGGGAGTGCAGGGCCAGGTACCAGCACCTGGAGGCTCAATGGGCTGAGATGGTCAGCCGGTTCCAGGCCATGAGGCAGTCCCACTGGAACAAGCCCCTCTGGCTCTTTGCCACCAGCGGCACCAGCCTTTGCCCAAAGCCCCACACCAGGAGGCCGAAGCAGACCCCAAGTCCAAATTTCTGTCCCCCTCCAACCTGCACAAAAAGACCCCAAAGGGGGAGACTCTCTGCAGCAACACAAACATTCCATTGCATGTATCTGTCCCAGGGGCCGTAGTTTGAGGACCCCTGATTTAGTGCAATATAAAAAATGCAAATAATTTTTCTGCAGACCACCAACATTTTCTCATGGACCACCAGTGGTCCACAGACCACCAGTTGGTGACCGCTGCTTTGGAGAATAGGTTGTTCCCTTCTCTGTGATAGCACCTCAAGTACTGGAAGACAGTTATCATGTCTAGCCTCAGTAGGCTAGACATACTTAGCTCCTTCAACTGTTCATAATATAATTTAAGACCAAGACCCCTTATCATCTTTGTTGCTCTTTTCTACACACTTTCTGGGGTGTCAGCAACTTTTATATATTGTGCTGACCAGAACTGTATGCAATATTCCAAGTGAGGCCTCATTAGGTAAAGTTTCCCCTCGCACATATGTGCTAGTCGTTCCCGACTCAAGGAGGTGGTGCTCATCTCTGTTTCAAAGCCAAAGAGCCAGCACTGTCCGAAGAGGTCTGTGTCTTTGGCATGACTCAATGTCGCCAATGTCACCAAAGCTTTGGTGTCACCTTCCTACCAAAGGTGGTCCCTATTTTTCTACTTGCATTTTTTATGGGCTTTCAAACTTCTAGGTAGGCAGAAGCTGGGACAGGTAACGGGAGCTCACCCCATTACGGAGCACTAAGGATTCGAACCGCTGAACTACTGACCTTTTGATCGACAAGCTCAGCATCTTACCTACTGAGCCACCATGTCCCTAGTGTCCCTAGTGCCTCATTAGTGTGATATAAAGTGGTATTATAATTTCCTGTGATCTGGATGCTATCCCTCTGTTGATGTAGTCTAGGACTGCCTGGGCTTTTCAGAGAGGACCAGGAAATCAGTAGATGACAGCAAAGGGTTAATGTCTTCTGTATAACTTTATGACCTTCAAGTAGTCATCTGGGTTAGTGCAGCCCAAGTATGCTAACTATAGTTAGAGGCTATTTTTTTCCTTCTATTGTCTACCTGGGCTAAGAGTGGTGGGAATTCAAACCCATCAGGACAAACCTACTTCTCCCACCGCTGGATAAATGGGAAGCAAATTGACTTATATTAATTAACCTCATAAGGAATTTCCAAAGCTTATGCTTCAATACACCAGAAGTCAGGATGAGAAGTAATGAGTGTAAGTAATGTTAAAGAGAAATTCAACCTAGAAGGAGATTATGAAGACACTCAGTAGATATACTGATGGGAAGGTGAGAAAATATCATGGTATGGAGACTAATGGAGCAGGGTACAGTGTGGGTCAGTCACTGGGACCAGAGGTTTAGCTTTCATACTTTTGTTGAAAGTTCAGAAGACTAAATCTCTGGTCCTGCTGACTGATTTAGATTGGGCACTGCAACATTATCCTGGGATATGTATATTTGCCTTCATTCAAGAGACCGATCATGATTCCAACAGACCTTACATTAATCTTTTAATTTAATAATGTGAATTTAGAAAGGTTCAAACAAAAATAACAGTGTCTAGTTACATATTTATTCCCTTGAAAAGCCCTAATTTTCTTTGAGGTTCCATAATCATAATTAAAGGGACACAGTGGCTCAGTGGCTAAGACGCTGAGCTTGTTGATCGAAAGGTTAGCAGTTCAGCGGTTCGAATCCCTAGTGCTGCATAATGGGGTGAGCTCCCGTTACTTGTCCCAGCTTCTGTCAACCTAGCAATTCGAAGGCAGGTGAAAAATGCAAGTAGAAAAATAGGGACCATCTTTGGTGGGAAGGTAACAGTGTTCCGCGCGCCTTTGGCGTTGAGTCATGCCGGCCACATGACATGGAGACGTCTTCAGACAGCACTGGCTCTTTGGCTTTGGTGTTTAGTCCAGGGGTGGTTCTACTTACCTTTACTACTGGTTCGCAACAGGAGTGCACATCCATGTGCAGATCGTCAATTATGACGTCTGGGTGGGTGGGAGGAACCTCCCACTGCTTTTACTACTGGTTCTCAAGAACCAGACATAACCGGGAGCAACCCATCACTCGTTTAGTCATGCCGGACACATGACCATGGAGACGTCTTCGGACAGCTCTGTCTCTTTGGCTTTGAAACAGAGATAAGCACCGCCCCTTAGAGTCGAGAACGACTAGCACATATGTGTGAGGGGAACCTTTATCTTTAATCATAATTAATGGGGAATGAGGTTTTTGAGAAAAATAAGCTGAAGTGGGGAGAAACTTCAAAGAATGAACTTAGTAAGGTCCATACAAATTGCTGTAACTGGCCACGTCTATCACAGCAATCATTTTGTCTGAACGTTACCAACACACTCTCCACATTCCAAATAGGCTGACAAACTCATCTTGGAACCCATTTTCTACACAACCACTTCTTTCCCACTTTCTTGCAGGTGGGCTTGCAGCATTCATACAACACACACAATCTTTTTGTTTTGTCCCCACCCCCCATTCAAGAGCCTGTGTAGCGTAGAGGGCTAATGCCTCCTATTAAAGGCAGCAATTAACACCAGCTGCCTGTAATTTCTCTGAGTTCAATCCTAGCCAGGCTCAAGGTCGACTCAGCCTTCCATCCTTTCTAAGGTGGGTAAATTGAGGATCCAGTTTGTTGGGGGCAATAAGCTGACTTTGTATAAATATAAATATACAAAAGTATGAAGGCTATTGCTTAACACATTGTAAGCTGCCCTGAGTCTCCGGAGAAGGGCGGCATATAAATCAAATTAAAAAAAAAAAAAAGAGTTGCTTGTCTTTGTGCCAAATGCTTCTTCTTTGAAGTAATTCCACAGCGTCACGTTGGAAGATGGTTTTGTAAGAATAGATGGTAAGACCAGCAACTTGCCTCCAGTATAATATACTGGTGGCCAATGTTAGCAGCAAGTAGACTATCTCCCTCTACCATTTCAAGCATCCCTATCGCTGTTTTCCAGACTGCATCTATCAAAAAGACACATTGATTTCCTTTCTGAGAAAAAAAAGACATCTCTCTTTCTTGGTCTAAATAGATAAATCTGAGAGGTTTTCATCAGAAGCAAATGTTCACAATCTAGAAATATTTTACAGCATCGTGGACCCAAGAGAGAAGGGAAGGGAAGAGGAAAGGAAGGAGGAGAAGAAAGAAGAAAGGAAAGAGGACAGCAAAGAGGAAAGAAAATAGGAGAAGAAGGGAAGGTAGGGAAAGGAAAGAGGAAAGGAAAGAAGAAAGGAAAGAGGAGAGGAGAGAGGAAAGGAAAAGAGGGAAAGGAAAGGAAAGAGAAGGAAAGGAAAAAGGAGAGGAAGAGAAAGAAAGAGGAAATAAAAGAGGAGAGGAAGAAAAGGAAAGGAAAGGAAAGAAGAAAGGAAAGAGGAGAGGAAAGAGGAAAGGAAAGAGGAGAAGAAGGGAAGGGAGGGAAAGGAAAGAGGAAAGGAAAGGAGAGAAAGGGAAGGAAAGAGAAGGAAAGGAAAGAGGAGAGGAAGAGAAAGAGAAAGAGAAAGAAAGAGGAAATGAAAAAGAAGAGGAAGAGAAGGGAAGGAAAGGAAAGAGGAGAAGAAGGGAAGGAAGAAAAATGAAAGGAAAGAAGAAAGGAAAGTAGAAAGGAAAGAGGAAAGGAAAGAGGAGAAGAAGGGAAGGGAGGGGAAGGAAAAAGGAAAGGAAAGAAGAGAAAGGGAAGGGAAAGGGAAGGAAAAGAAAGAGGAAGGGAAGCAACCTATTTCAAACCCTCCCTTTCACATCATGAACCTGTTCCCAAATATCCTAAATGTATGCATGAGTGATTAACATTTCCAAATGCCCTTAAGGTCAGGTTTAACTTTACTACCCTGCCAATACAATACCTTCCTTGTAAGGGTAACCATGAATGCTGTTCCAGTTAAAAGCTCAAGAAGTGGTTCTAGCATAAAGCCTGGTGTTTTCCACGTTTTTACAACTCTGCTGTAAAAGTAATCTCTCCGAATGACACAGCATAACCGGAAAGGCTGGGTTCAGACTGGAGCAAAGCGGAGAACCTGAAAAGGGGTGTGGCATTTGTAGCAAGCCACAACGCTATCAACATGTTAACCTTTGCATCATGAGGTCATTGTGCCCACGATCTTCTGTCATGTATGATCCAAGTATGTAAATCATATCAGGGGTGAAATCCAACATTTTTCCCTACCGGTTCTGTGGGCGTGGCTTGGTGGGCGTGGCAGGGGAAGAATATTGCAAAATCTCCATTCCCTCCCCACTCCTGGGGGAAAGATACTGCAAAATCCCCATTCCCTCCCCACTCCTGGGGGAAGGATATTGCAAAATCTTCATTTCCACCCCACTCCATGGGAAGTGGGGTGGCAAAATCCCCATTCCCTCCCCACTCCTAGGGGAAGGATACTGCAAAATCTCCATGCCCACCCCACTCTGGGGCCAGCCAGAGGTGGCATTTGCCGGTTCTCTGAAATACTCAAAATTTCCGCTACCGGTTCTCCAGAATCTGTCAGAACATGTTGGATTTCATCCTTGAATCATATCCTTTATGAGCACAGTACATCACCTTCTGAATAACTACTTCCATTGTTAAAAAATGTTCATCATCAGGTCTCCATTTTTAACCATAGTGATTATTTCACATCTAGCTAATCATGAGAGACTAGTTGGAGGCCCTTGATTCTTCAGGAACATGAAATTTCTCCAGTCTGATGACTTCCAGATATTGTGCAGTTGTTTTCCCATTGTTGTTGTTGTTGTTGTTGTTGTTAGTATTACTTCTACTACTATTATTCCATTCAAGGTGGCAAAAATGGTCTCCTTATTTTATCCGTTGTATAAAGAACAGTTGCTGGAACTGGGTATGTCTAATTTGATGAAAGAAGGACTAGGGGTGACATGATAGTGTTCCAATATCTCAGGGTTTGCCCCAAAGAAGCGGGAGTCAAGCTATTCTCCAAAGCACCTGAGGGCAGGACAAGAAGCAAAGGTGGAAACTCATCAAGGAGAGAAACAACTTAGAACTAAGGAGAAATGTCCTGACAGTGAGAACAATTAATCATTGGAATGCTCCAACACTGGAAGTTTTTAAGAAGATGTTGAATAGCCATTTATCTGAAGTGGTGTACGGTTTCCTTTCTAAGCAGGGGGTTGGAGCAAAAGACCTCCAAGGTCCCTTCCAGCTCTTGTTATTCTATTCTATTCTGTTCTGTTCTGTTCTGTTCTGTTCTATTTTGTTCTGTCCTGTCCCGTCCCGTCCCGTCCCGTCCCGTCCCGTCCCGTCCCGTCCCGTCCCATCCCATCCCATCCCATCCCATCCCATCCCATCCCATCCCATCCCATCCCATCCCATCCCATCCTATCCTATCCTATCCTATCCTATCCTATCCTATCCTATCCTATCCAATTCTTACTATAGCATTGCACCCAGGTATAGTGGTAGTAAATGTAATGTTGGAAAACTGGAAGAGATAGGTTTGGGACAGATCATCCTGGAGAAGGCCCATCTGTGGTGTGTAATCAATCGATCGATTGATCAATCAATCAATCAATCACAATACTGTAAGGTAGAATGGGACATGACCGAGACAGTGATTGTCTTACTGAACTCATTGAGATTTCATGGCTAAGCATGGAAGTTTCTGTTGGTTTAGGAGTTATAGTTACAGTGTTGAACTAGCACTGCGGATATCCTGATTCAATCCATGGTCAGCCATGAAAGTTTTCTAGTGACTTTGGTGAAACTCTGTCACTGTCCCTCATCCTGCCTACTTTATTGGATTGTTTTGGTGGCGAAATTCAATTTTTTTTACTACCGGTTCTGTGGGCATGGCAGGGGAAGGATACTGCAAAATCCCCATTCCCACCCCACTCCAGAGGAAGGATACTGCAAAATCCCCATTCCTACTCCACTCTGGGGCCAGCCAGAGACGGCATTTGCCAATTCTCCAAACTACTCAAAATTTCCGCTACCGGTTCTCCAGAACCTGTCAAAACCCGCTGGATTTTACCCCTGGGGTGTTCTTGTTGGGAAAAATCAGATTGGGTAAATGCTGAGTTCACAAAGAAAAGCTGGTATGTAAAACCTAGCGGTTCAACAAAACCAATCTGCATTTGCATTGTTTTAATTCTCAATAACTTTGGGAAGCGTTCCTTTGCTGGAGGGGATTACCTTAATACTATTTTTTTTACTCCTTGCCATCTTCTGGAAAAGCCCTGCTTCAGGAGCCTGCGACCATCTTTATAAGGGAGGAGAAAAGCTGCCAGACTAAATTGAAAAGTTAATTTCGAGGATTTCTTTTCTAAGTTATTCTGATGGTTGGGCATTAGCCATCCCTGCCTCCCTCCCAAACCTAGTTATTGCTTGGCACCTTGATTATTTGCATGATAATGCCCCCACTATAAATGGATTATATTGTAATGGAGTGTGTTTTGTTGGTTTAATACTGACAATGGCACGATTCAAGAGTAAGATAACAACCGAGATTGGAAAATTTCTAAAGGCCTTTCAAAGAAATTCCTTTTGAGAACCGTGAGGCAAAGAAGATGGGTGGACAGTGAAAAGACAAGAGGGGAAAGTAAGAGCTCTGAATGGGAGAAAAAAAAGTGCTTTGAGAGAGGAGAAGAATATATATTCAGCAGTGTGCACTCAGCCTGAAAATAAAGAAATCCAAATTTTGCAGGCCTTCCCAGATGTGTGGGATCTGGACAAAGGAGGACAGGAATGACTTCACAATAACTTGAAGTAGGTTTTAATAGGATTAGATAAATACTTGGAAAATAGATCTGTCAATTATGTGTATCAAAAGTATTAGATAAGCCTCTGTATTTAAAGGCAACTAAACTTGATTATTTGAGGACGGTCATCAAAGAAAAGCAAATGGATACCCTATTGTGTTCATTTGTGGACTTTGAAGGCATACCTGGCTTTTCCTGAGAAGTTGTCTTTTGTAAAACCTAATTCTTGGTCCGTCTAACTTCCCTTTATTATGGTGAGATATTTAAAAAAGATGTAAGTTTGGACCCAATCAACCACCTCAAAGTTGCTGCTAAATTTTAACTTGCCAGAAGGAGAAAATTATGAAGCAAATAATGAGCAATTGTATTAGTTTCATTTAATTAAGTATCTTTTGATTAAACCAATTCAAATCAAATTTCATATTTATCTTGAACTTTCCTTCTGTTTTGTTTTGATTCTGTTGCCACATTATTTTTTTTATCATTCAAATCTTACAACACTACACAAAAGCTAAAGATACAGCTACAGTTTGAAAAAGCTGCCTTCCTCTTTCCTTCCTTCCCTCCCTCCCACCCATGTTCATTGCAACCAAATAATTGTTTTTTAGTTATTCTACAATTGGCTTGAAACATCAGATACTGAATTTAGGATGTTTTTCAGGCCTACGATGCACTTTAGCACAAAGCCAAAGCTCTCGGGGAAGCACAATTCTTTGTGATCCAATTGCATGTGTTAAACACTTTCAACACAAAAATGCTTAGTCAATCCCATTCATTAATTTCTATGTTTCTTAATTGCTAAAGCAGAGTTTATGCTCCAGAAACGCATGGACCTGAGAAAATTGAATCTGAATTATCATCTTCATCCATTTTTGCACTGATTCTACCCTCTGGACTCTATTTGCCAGTTTGAATCTAATATCCAATGTGTCGTCGTCGTCATCCTCCCCCCCAACACTCCCTGGGTTCAGTAACTCTGAATTTGCATCAGCGGTGGGTTGCCCCCGGTTTGAACCGGTAGTAAAACCACCAGGAGGCTCCGCCCACTGACTCGGACGTCATCAGAAGTGATCTGCACCTGTGCAGAAGAGTGCATGCGGGCATGATGCGAACCGGTAGTAAAGGTAAGTAGAACCCACCCCTGATTTACATTCTTGTGTAGAAATATTAGTTGTTTCTTGTTGATTCAATTAACTGAAAAAAAAAAATCTCCCTTTCTGGTATTATTTGCCTGAATATCAGCAATCAACAAGTTTCTCAGATGTTGCTTGCCTGGCTTAGCGTATAAATCTTGAGTAAATGTTGCAAAATAAATAAACAGATGATCAGAATTTGACCAGGGGCCAAACGTTGGATGCTGATATATTTCTTGCCTACCTCAACATCACCCAGAAAATAACAACGACAACAACACACAAGCCTGATTAAAAAAAAAAAAAAGTCACATTTTTCTGGCATCTTTTTTGAATTCTTAACTCTCCCATTTTTATTTTTTTTCGGAGGCGCTTTCATCCTATTTCCAAAGAGAGATTGGGAGGGAGGGAGAGAGAGAGAGAGAGAGAAAGAGAAAGAGAGAGAGGGAGAGAAAACCATCTTCAAAAGCACTTTGATCATTGTTTTCTAAAAATAAGAAACAGGGAAAGTTTCTTTTGGAGAGAAAGGGAAGACCGAGGCCTTTGAAATGGCGGAGTGGAACAAAACTATTAGCTAACCTACTGTGTCCCATCACAAGGGAGCCTGATCCCATTTAAACTCGGCTACACATTGCCAGAACACTTTAAAGAGAACATGGAACATGCTGTTTATTTAACTTGCTGTAGCCCAACAGTCCCAAAATTATAAAAAGAGAACGCAAATGAAAAAAAGGTGGCGTCCGCAACAACGGTTTGTCAAACAGAGAAAGTTGCTGACAAGGCAGACCAACGCTTCCTTCCGATTGTGTGTGTGTGCGCGCGTTGAAATCAATGCGATTACGTGAGAGGCCAAAAAAAAAGTTTCTCTCTTGGAGAAAAGGCTTAATTTTATGGAGGTATTTTTTTTGTTGTTGTTGCCTAGTCAAACTGAATATTTTTCTTGAGTATTTCCCATGCTATTGCAAGAGAGAGAGAGAGAGAGAGAGAGAGAGAGAGAGAGAGAGAGAGAGAGAGAGAGAGAGAGAGAGAGAGAGAGAGAGAGAGAGAGAGAGAGAGAGAATAGGAAAATCTGTTTAAATAAGAAGTAGTTAGTTTAGGCTGTAATCCAACAGAATGACAACTACATTAAGGGGCAACGTTTATTCACAGTGGTATGGAAAGGCACCAGGATCAGAAAGCACCTAATGCTACCACTATTGCATGCAGTGATTGTTACCCGAGAAAGGGCTAATAAAGACACCTCTCCGTAAAGGAATGGTCAAGCTTTTGGAAGGGATTCAGGAAAAGCTCAGTTCAACCATCCCCATAGTGGACTGGATAACTATAGCACTTTTCTTTTGGTGGCTAATCTACTTCACCAAATCGTAGGAACTGATAAGGATAACATTAGAGAAAACCCCTTTTATTATTTACACATTATTATCCTTCTCACCTTTGCTACTATCCCCTCTTATTGGTATCGCTATTATGATTATTATTACTCTGTTGCTTTGCATGCACATATTATGAGAGCTTCTGCATCAGAGACAAATTCCTTGTGTGTCTAGTCTTGGCCAATAAAGTGTTGTGTTGTGTTGTGTTGTGTTGTGTTGTGTTGTGTTGTGTTGTGTTCTGCTCTGCTCTGCTCTGCATTCTATTCTATTCTATTCTATTCTATTCTATTCTATTCTATTCTATTCTATTCTATTCTATTCCATGAACCCTGAGAAAAGCAAGTCACAAAAACAACACTCAGTCAACATATAAAGTGAAAATGGGATGCAATTAATAAATCCAAGATTTGTTGGCCCCAATGAAATGCCTTTCATCTAAAGAATCAGCTGTTTGGAAGAACGAAAAGCGTATTGAACGAGAGACAGTTTGGTGTAGCCCACCGCACCCCAATTTATTTGAGACTTTCAATGCTAAAATTTATTTACAAAATAAATTTTCTAAATCACCATAATCAAGTAACTCCTGAAACCTCCCCCTCTTTCTCCTCACACCCCTCCTCCCCTTCCTCCTCCTCCTCCTCCTCCTCCTCCTCCTCCTCCTCCTCCTCCTCCTCCTCCTCCTCTTTCCTCTCCCCCCTCCTCCTCCCCCTCCTCCCCGTCCCCCTTCTTGGATGGACTCCTTAGAGCTCTGCCACTGATTTGCTGCATTGTATTTGTTTTAAAATGAAATAGTTGTTAGTTTAGGAGCGGGTGAAGGAAGTACAAACAACCGCTTTTGATTATAGGGAGTAAGAAGACTCAAAACAAGTGGCTTGTGATACTTGCCATGTTGCTTTCTCTTCCACAGGATGCCAGCTTGTTCTTTCAAATTAAGGCAATATGCTTAGAGAGATGGGTCGTATTGGCTATACATCTTCCTCTTTTTCTTTCTTTCTTTTTTTTTGTTGTTGTTATCTGGCTCCCATCAAGCTGAAATGAAGCCATTTCTTCTGACTGTGGCTGATTAAACACAGAGTAAGCCTAGATCTCTAAGGAGGCCATAACGATACTCCACAGACATAATGTCAGTCCTGCACCTGCAGCTTTCAGCTCTCTCTCCGCTTTCCATTGTAAAAAGAAGCATCTGTTCCAGAAAAGTGCTATTTTATTCAATCATCAACGGTTATCTTTCTGTTTGAATACACCTACTCCATTTGGGATACATTACAGGGCCTCTGTGAAAGCTGCTGAATTGGTCACTCCAGAAGGGCTCGGTTATAGGAGGTGTGGGAGAGTAGGGAGGGTTGAAAAGGGCAGGGTTCCTTTTAGTGGAGTGTTCTTTATGTCCACAAAAGGAGAAAACTTCAAGGCTCACAGAAAGCCTGCCATTCTCCCAGGCCAGAGAGGAGAAGAAAAGCACGATCAAAGTTGAAGAATGGAGAGAAGTTGGCATCACATTCCTTTCCCTGGGCCAGAAGCAGGGGTGAAATCCAGCAGGGTCTGACAGGTTCTGGAGAACCGGAGCAGAAATTTTGAGTAGTTTGGAGAACTGGCAAATACCACGTGCGGCTGGCCCTAGGAGTGGGGAGAGAATGGGTATTTTGCAGTATCCTTCCCCTGGAGTGGAGAGAGAATGGGTATTTTGCAGTATCCTTCCCCTGGGGTGAGGAGGGAATGGAGATTTTGCAGTATCCTTCCCCTGTCATGCCCACCAAGCCACGCCCACCAGCCACGCCCACCAAGCCACACCACGCCCAGAGAATCGGTAGTAAAAAAAATTTGAATTTCACCATTGGCCAGAAGTGTCTGGAGTGAGAATTCTAGAGCTTTAAGTAGCTTTCAAAACCCTGGCAAGTGACCTTCAGGGATATCTAAAACTTATGGTTAAAATAAAATAAATTTCTCTTCAAATTGAGCTTGATTCCTAGGACTTACATCAGAGGTGTCAAACTTGATTTCATTGAGGGCCACATCAGGGTTGTGTTTGATCTCAGAGAGCTGGGCAGGGGACAGCGTGACCATGTTGGGTGTGACCAGGGGTGGGCGTGACATGGGACCCACATTGGTGGTACCTGTGGTGGCCAAGTGTTAATGCAGAACTTCCTGGAGATTCTCCCTCACTCTCATTATAATTGCTTTCCTTCCTTCCCTCTTCATTCTCGTTTTTGCTGGCAGAGGCACCACGAGCTGCTCCTTTGATGTTTCCAGGTTGGCCCCATGGGCTGGATCTAAGCACCCTACAGGCTGGATTTGGCCGGGAGGCCTTCAGTTTGATACCCCTGATTTACACGTACTTGTCCATACAGCAGTCTTGCAAATGATGGAGAAGTGGCTTACCATTATTTTCTCCTAAAATATTTTTTGAGCAGTCAATCTTGACCCTTTGAGAAAGCTAGGATTCCAGTTGGATTTTATCCCATGAAGTCATCACTACCTCCATATATTGGTGAGCATGATTAATCAATGTAACAGCTTGTCTCCTGGGGTTGTGGGTGATCCATCATGGGAGGTTTTCAAGAATAGACTGGACAACCATTTATCTGGGGTACTATAAGGTCTCCCACCTTGGGCAGGGGGTTGGACTAGAAGACCTCCAAGGTCCCTTCCGGCCCTAGGATTCTATGATTCTAAATTTAGATGGACCTCGTTAGTACTTCAAAATCAAACAACCACGGCTGTAAACTACATTGGGAAGCTGTAAATTAAAAGTTACTGCCAAATTAAAATTTTCAATATGACATAAGGAAGAAAGATTACATGCACGGCTGGGGAATAATCCTGTTATACATTTAATTTTCAATGCATGGAAATATCAATGAAATCCAATCATTTTTCCAGCCCCAGACTTACCTGCTTTTTTTTTAGTGTGTGCCAATTGCACAGCATAAAATGTCCAGAAGGAGCTCTGGATTTAGAAAAAGTTGTGCATCTTTGCTTTCAAGCATTTTGATAAGTGGTGAAATTCAAATTTTTTTACTACTGGTTCTGTGGGTGTGGCTTGGTGGGAATGGCAGGGGAAGGATACTGTAATACCCATATTCCCTCCCCACTCCTGGGGAAGGATACTGCAAAAATCTCCATTCCCACCCCACTTTGGGGCCAGCCGGAGGTGGTATTTGCTGGTTCTCAGAACTACTCAAAATTTCCTCTATCGGTTCTCCGAACTGCTCAAAATTTCTACTACTGGTTCTCTAGAACCTGTCAGAACCTGGTGTATTTCACCCCTGATTTTCACTAAGTCTGCACTACTATTAATCTTCTCATCGTTCCCATCAGCCATCTCCTTTCACTTATGACTGTATGACTGTAATTTTGTTGCTTGTAACCTTATGATTTATATCAATATTGTTTCCTGATTGCTTATTTGTACCCTATGACTATCATTAAGCATTGTACCTTATGATTCTTGATGAATGTATCTTTTCTTTTATGTACACTGAGAGTATATGCACCAAAGACAAATTCCTTGTGTCAAATGCACTTGGCCAATAAAAAATTCTGTTCTGTTCTGTCCTGTTCTATTTTATTCTATTTTGATCAAGTGCTTTGAATGAAGCCTTTGAGAAGGCTACCATTGAATTGCCTGAAAGTAAAATTTTCGTTTTAAATTCAGCATCTCTACAAAATATCCTCTTATTAATATATTTCAGGACTGTTTGGATTTAATTCAGAAAGATACTTTGGAAGATGCAGAAATGGAAACATAGCACCTTCTGCGACTCATCAAAACAGTTGTGTCTTACTCCACAATCCCATAGCTGTGCTATTGTCCTTGACACAGATGGGGCTGTTTTAATGAGTTGTTGACAAATGCTGCATTTGCACCCTCATAACTTTCAAAAAAACCTCTTCCAAAACAAAATCAGAAGTATTGCACCAAAGCACCAAAGAATTGAGGCCTCTCTTTTTAAGCAAATCGGGTTACCATAAACGGTGTGGAAAAGGGGAAGTTTTGGTAGATTGCTCTCTTATATATTTATTTAATGATTATTTCAGCCGCTTTGCTAAGCCCATCTTCTCCCAAAGCAGTGTGCAAAATAGCTTCTGTTCAAAGAAGCATCTCCCCTCTTTATGAAATGATTGCTTTCTTTTGATTACTGATCCCATAAAATGAAAATGGTACCAATAATTTTACATTTGTGAATCTAGATAGCTTACTAAAAAGCTGAGACATCACCCTGCTAACCACAGTGCCTATAGTCAAGGCTATGGTTTTCCCAGTTGCAATGAATGGCTGTGAAAGTTGGACCATAAGGAAGGCTGAGTGCCAAAGAATGGAGGCCTTTGAACTCTGGTGCTGGAGAAGACTCCTGCGAGTCCCTTGGACTGCAAGGCGATCCAACCGGTCAGTCCTAGAGGAGATCAACCCTGACTGCTCTTGAGAAGGCCAGATCCTGAAGATGAAACTCAAATACTTTGGCTACCTAACGAGAAGGAAGGACTCACTGGAGAAGAGCCTAATGCTGAGAATGATAGAGGGCAAAAGAAGAATGGGACGACAGAGAACGAGATGGCTGGATGGAGTCACTGAAGCAGTAGGCATCAGCTTAAATTGACTCCAGAGGATGGTAGGGGACAGGAAGGCCTGGAGGAATGTTGTCCATGGGGTCACAATGGGTCAGACGTGACTTCGCAACTAACAACAACAACAACTGAGTTTTTAATGTTGCTTGCTTATTGTACACAATATTTTTTTTTTTTTGGTCATCACAATATCTTTGCTTGATAGTAGCATGGATAGGTTGACTGTTGTTCAGTTGCAAAATACATACTTAGTAGACAGAGTTTTCAATCCATCCGGTTTAAGCTAGAATGGGGAAAAATTCCTATCTGGACATTTGGAGAACTTCTGCCAGATAAGGTAAGCAATACTGAACTTCATGGTCCAATGCCAAAGTTAATATAAGGTGGCTTCCAGGGAATGTGAAATTGAGCAATAACAGTTGTTTCCTAATAACCTGGCCTGGTTAGAACTTTCATCCATTGTCATAACTGTATGTTTAACTTTCTCACCACTTCTCTTTTTTTATGTTTGTACTTCAGATCAGGTCATATCAAGTGACCTTAGTCCATTTGAGGAAAAAAAAAGGAGGGGGAAGGAAAATGGAAGGGAGAAAAAGTTAACCACATAAGAAAAATTAATACAAGCACTTGAATGGGATACCAACAGAAACTTCTAATATTATGGGCAATTGTTTGGGAAAGACAAAACCAAAGGATGGAAGGAAAAAATAAAATTTAGTTCCCAAACTAAAAGGGAACAACCTGGTCCAAAGACAATCATGTGCGTGACCATCAAGCCTCCAGACTTTCCATCAGGGTGCTGGAAAAAATGGCATTCTTTTTGGACTGAGGGACACAGTTGACTTTTAAATATAGCATGAAGGATGCTGGAAGTATTCTGCTTAAAATAGACAGGGCTGGAAGAAGAAAAAAAAGAGCAACTCCTGGATTGGGACTGAATTTGTGTCAATTTATGTTGAAGTTTAATGAAAGATAAATTTTGATTCATTAAATAGAGTTCATGCAGTTATTCTTCATGAATTTAATCATTTCTCTGGTCGCAATTCAGTGGAAAGCTTTGGAGAACAGCCCCACCAGGCATTTCAAAGAGATTTCAAGGCTCCGCACTGACTCCCAGATTGTGCATTTCTGTTCCAAAGTTTTCACGATGTAAAGGAAAGCAGGGAAGTGGTCCCCCCCCCAAATCTTCTGGCTCCCTTCTGCTGCCACCTCTCTTCTCTGCATGCTTTCTCATTGCCACACTTCATCTGTTGTCCTTGTTGTTGAACAGTGAGAGAAAAATGTCTTTTCTATAGAGGAGAGGAAAAAAAAAAGGAAATCCATAATCACGCTGGGAGATTCCATTACATCACAGAGAATGATGTAATTCTACACAGCCTCCTGGGCATTTGGGAGAAAGCGAAGAAAATCTGTGTTCTCTCTCTCTCTCTCCCATCCCTTGCTTGCCCTCCCTTCTCCCTTCATTTCCTTCAGGCAGGTGTGTGGCTGATAAAATTTAAGGTATCAAATGCTGACCCTGAATTGTTTGTTGTGGGAATGCAAGGAGCAGAAGGAAGAAAAAAAAAAAAAGAACACCTGTGAACCGGATTCTTTGTGCACAACGATGGCCCGCTCTGTGGTTAGACGATTATTCACTTACACTTGAGCAGCTTACCGAATGAGATGAATTTGTATAAAAGAAGCTGAGTTCCTTTCAGAGGGACGTGGCAGGACTTCGCAAAGCCATGCTTGAAGACAACCAATTGGCCAGCAGCTGTTGCAAGTCCAAATGCTTGTAATTGGGTGGGGTGGGTTGAGGTGGGTGGGTGGGGGATGAGCAACAGTAGTAGACAATGCATTCCTGCATGATTGCTCTGCTTTGAATTGGCCTCCATTTGTAAAGGAGGAAAGTGATCTCAAAATGATATAAAATGGCAAATAGTCCAAAGTCCCAACTGGAATTCAGGCCAACTGGAATGAAAAGCTTAAATATCAACTTATTTCTTTTTTGTGGTGTGCTCTGTAAAGATGGAAATGTGTAGTCCTGTGCAGTCCACCATCTCTGATATTTCCTTCTACAGTAGAATGGCGAGGTGATGAAGATCAACCATCAACTGAGCGGGCTAAGTTATGTCACCATCGTGGTGATAGATATGAGCTCCATTATAGCAATGTGATTTAACATGGGTAAGTGATAGTTCAGAGGGATGCGATGGCTCAGTGGCTAAGACACTGAGCTTGTTGATCGAAAGGTTGGCAGTTTGGCAGTTCGAATACCTGGTGCTGTGTAATGGGGTGAGCTCCCGCTACTTGTCCCACCTTCTGCCAACCTAGTAGTTTGAAAGCACATAAAAAATGCAAGTAGAAAAATAGGGACCACCTTTGATGGGAAGGTAACAGTGTTCCATGCACCTTTGGTATTGAGTCATGCTGGCCACATGACCACGGAGATGTCTTCAAATAGCGCTGGCTCTTCGACTTTGAAATGAGATGAGCACCGCCCCCTAGAGTCAGGAACGACTAGCACGTATGTGCGAGGGGAACCTTTACTTTTAAGTGATAGTTCTGTTGTCAACCAAGCATTCAGAAGATGTCAGGTGAAAGTACAAAGGTTTGGGGCTTCCTTGCCATGGATATTGTGAAAAGAGGAAGAGAAATCATGAGGATGCTAAACTGAAAAATGCATCATAAAATGTAAAGGTTGGAAGGAATTTTGGAGATTGTTTGGTCCAGCTAATTGCACAGTAGAGGCATTGGTACTTCAGCAAACATGGTAAGAGGTCAATCAGTGTCAGGTTAAACCAGGGGTGAAATCCAGCAGGTTCTGACAGGTTCTGGAGAACCGGTAGGGGAAATTTTGAGCAGTTTGGAGAACCAGCAAATACCACCTCTGGCTGGCCCCAGAGTGGCGTGAGAATGGAGATTTTGCAGTATTCTTCCCTTGCCACACCCAGCAAGCCACACCATGCCCACCAAACCACACCCACAGAATCGGTAGTAAAAACATTTGGATTTCACCACTGGGTTAAACACCTGCAACAAAGGGAAGTCCACTCCTCTTGATTTTTCTATTTGATTCCATTGTTCAAAAACCTATTCCATTGTTGAGTAGCTCAGACTGTTATGAAAATTGTCCTAACATCTTAACTGAAATCTGGTGTGTACTCCTTGTCCTTTTAAGACAGCATCTCTTGTCTGTCTTCCAGAACAACTCTAAACAATTCCGCCTTGTCTTCTATCTGACAGTCCTTCAGATACTTGAAGACAATTATTGTGACTTCCCACAATTCTTTCCTTCTCCCTCTGCTTCTTCACTTTTTTGTCTTTTTCTCATGGATGGAATAAATTTCCAATTCAATGTAATAGTATTGATTTACTCCACTTTTGATCCTCCAAGGACTTTGAGAACAGACTCCGAGAGGTTGTAATTGGCCTTCCGTTAAAGCACTGACTAGTTTGACTTAACTTTCATCAGGCAGAGAGTTTTATCATGGGCTTCCAAATATTCCTAGAGAGCAAATGTTCATTCTAATGCTATGGTTTTCTTTGATGTTGTGGTTTCATCAGACTGTAGTCCATCAATCTTATCTTGGAGGCCTTTTACAGTATTCCATCAAATACTAGGATTAAAGTAGCCAGTACGTTAATTAATAAAGCCATAAATAACTGAGGGGGGTATGTTTGGCTTTGAAGGATCAGAATTTATAGAGTCTTGCTCTATGCTAATTTATAAAAGAACGATCCAGATTTGGAGTCAGATTAAATAACTTTATGGAAGCTGTGGAGATAGGTTGGACTGGAGATCTCCATGATGTGACACGATGACCATGATATAAAATGACCTCCTTGGCAGCAGCACAAAATGCATTTTGCCCTTTTCTCTGCTTCATTGCCTTGCATGTTAGAAGTTGAGAACTACAGTGGATCTGTCCCATTCTCCACTGTTCTTTTTCATTCTTCATCATTCTCCACATCTGAAGATCAGGGCAAGGAAAGATGCTGAGCTATATTTTAATGCTCTTTTAACTTCCATAGGAAGTCTTTAGTCAATCTTTAGGCTTGGCCAGTGGTGAAATGCAATTTTTTTTTTGCTACCGGTTCTGTGGGCGTGGCTTGGTAGGCATGGCTTGGTGGGAGGGTTCTCGTGACTGGGTGGGTGTGGCCAACTTTTTTTTTTTACTTTTTTAAAGCATTTTTTTCTACCTATTCGCCCGAACGGTAGTAAAAAATTCTTTAAAAAAGTAAAAAAAGGTTCCCATGATCACAGCTGTGCTATGTGATCGTGGGAACCTTTTTTTACTTTTTAAAGCATATTTTTACTACCAGTTTGCCTGAATCAGTAGTTTTTATCACTACTGGTTCTCCCAAACTGGAGCGAACCAGTAGCCTTTCACTCCTGGGCTTGGCCAGTAAAAACAGAAGTTGATGGGATGAAAACATTTCTTGGCTGTACTCACTTTAAGTCTCTGTACTTATCTCATCCAGATCACATGGGAGGCCAAATCATTTTCCATTCGTACTTCAATAGAGCAAATCATGGATGGAGCTATGAGGTGGGAGATTTAGCTTATTTTTCTGCCATTGCATATGGATATATCTAATGAATATGCTCTATCTGTCTTTCAGTCGATCATACCCTTCTATTACTCAATCTCCAACTGCATGCTAAAGTTGATTTATCACAGAAGTCTTTTCTGTTTGGTTTATGTATTTCTATCTCTTGGCTGTAAGAGATGGCCAGGGTGAGCCTGAGAGTGGGGTCAAGATTGTCATCTGTCTTGAATCCCTTCATGGTCAAAGAGATCTAAGCTCAGCCCACTTTGAGTTCTGTTAACTTGTATCTTCTGCCAATTTGCTTTGATCGTTAGTAGATCAGATTCTTGTAAAGAATGTTAGCATGCAGTAAACTTGCACTCATTTGAACTACTTGGCTTTCTGATTTCTTGAGCTTGACATAGTCAGTCTCTCATAAAAGTGATTTAATTGCTGATATCTGGGTGATACCCCTTGGTGATCTGACTGAGGACATGTGGAATATTTAAAATGAAGTTTTGAACCAAGTATTCTAGGCACTTACGACCACAGAAGGAGACTTCTTTCATTTATGTTCTTTAGACTAGACTAGACGAGACGAGACAAGATGAGACGAGACGAGATGAGACGAGATGAGACTAGAATTCTTTATTGACCAAGCATGATTGGACACACAAGGAATTTGTCTTTGGTGCATAAGCTCTCAGTGTATTTAAAAAAATACATTGATCAAGAATCATAAGATACAACACTTAATGATAGTCATAGGATACTAAATAAGCAATCAAATAATACTAGGAAACTAAATAAAACAATATAAATCATAAAGATACAAGCAACAAGGTTATAGTCATAAATGGGAGGAGATAGGTAATAGGAACGATGAGAAGGTTAATAGTAGTGCAGGCTTAGTAACTAATTTGACATTCACAACAACATTGTTGTGGGAATTAGTTGTATAGCAGAGTGATGACATTCGGGAAAAACTGTCCTTGGGTCTAGTTGTTCTGGTGTGCAGTGCTCTATAGCGTCGTTTTGAGGGTAGGAGTTGAAACAATTTATGTCCAGGATGCGAGGGGATCTGTAGATATTTTCACAGCCCTCTTTTTGACTTGTGCAGTATACAGGTCCTCCATGGAAGGCAGGTGGGTAGCCATTGTTTTTTCTGCAGTTCTAATTATCCTCTGAAGTCTGTGTCTGTCTTGTTGGGTTGCAGAGCCAAACCAGACAGTTATAGAGGTGCAGATGACAGACTCAATAATTCCTCTGTAGAACTGTTTCAGCAGCTCCTTGGGCAGCTTGAGCTTCCTGAGTTGGCACAGAAAGCACATTCGTTGTGCTTTTTTTTGATGACGTTTTTGATGTTAGGTGTCCAGTTTAAGTCTTGAGATATGATAGAACATAGAAACTTGAAGGTCTCTACTGTTGATACTGATACCCTTATGACCACGGAAGGAGACTCCTTTCGTTTAGGTCCTTTAGAATGCATCAGGTGACAGATGCAACCCTGTACAAAAACCTTCTTTCCAACTGTGTTGGTTGGGTCTCCTGGTCTGCCCTATCTAAGATTTAGGATGAATTTAAATCAGTTGATCACATTTATCCTTGGAAATAATCTCATACACGTCCTTTTGACAGTAGGGTCAGGGCAGCTAATGACAGTAACGATGGCAAAATGCAATTTAGTCAATTACTTTAATTAAATTTCAAACTATGTAATGTCTTCCCATTTATATAGTCAGCTAACAGGAGGAAAAGCCATCCGGCTCGTCAGCCTCCATTTAAGTAGGCGAAATGCGGCCACGCGATCCGTCTCGATGCATCATCCTTTCAGCCTTTCTCTGAATGGTAAAGATAATTATGGGTTTTTAGCAAATGCAGCTTATTCTTTGGCAAGAAAAGGTTGATTTCTCCTCCCCTCCCTTCTCAATGTTCTTTTATAAGAAAGAAGTTCTCCAGCCTCTCTTAACAGACATACACACACCCTTCAAAGATCATAATCTGATATTTACAGGCTGGGTAACATTTGATAGTACCAGAATAAAAAGGGTGTAGAACATGTCTCCATTTCAATGAATCTTTTAAAAAAAATTATATTATTTGAAATTGGAGTAAATGGGGTGGGATTGAGTGGGCAAACAGTTTTGTGCTGTCACATCAAAGAATAATTGCTGCAAGGAATTGTTTGATGGACAGCAACTAGAGAATGTGGAAAAGTGGACTAGATCCACAGTGATATGAAGGCCATAAGATGAAGGTAAAGGTTCCCCTCGCACATGTGTGCTAGTCGTTCCCGACTCTAGGGGGCGGTGCTCATCTCCGTTTCAAAGCCGAAGAGCCAGCGATGTCCGAAGACATCTCTGTGGTCATGTGGCTGGCATGACTCAATGCCAAAGATGCACGGAACGCTGTTACCTTCCCACCAAAGGTTGTCCCTATTTTTCTACTTGCATTTTTTACGTGCTTTCGAACTGCTAGGTTGGCAGAAGCTGGGACAAGACAACGGGAGCTCACCCCATTATGCAGCACTAGGGATTCAAACCGCTGAACTGCCGACCTTTCAATCAACAAGCTCAGCGTCTTAGCCACTAAGCCACTGCATCCCTATATGAAGGCCATATGAGTACCTTAACCACTAGACCAGGGGTCAGCAACCTTAAACACAAAGAGCCATAAAGGTCCTAACCAGAAGCACCCTATTCAATTCTGGAGCCAACCGGAAGTCCGGTTCCCCCCCACCATAGAGTCTGCTCCTAGTGTAGCGTCATTTTTCCTTGCTTAACTTCATTCACCTCACTTCACTTCAGCCATCCATCTTTGCAAAGCTGTGTCCCTAGAAAATGCAGTGATTGGATACCTGAAAATAGATCCATGATCCATTGGTATTAATTGTCACCAAAAGTTGTGTGTGGAGGGCCAGATTCTAACCACGTCAGTTGGATGGAAAGGAAGATTAAAGACCAAGATTAAAATGAGAAAAAGGCTTGGAGAGGTAGAACTTGCCCATCTCCACCCCACCTCTTGACTTGCCAATGATTATTTATTTATATGTATTTATTAAATTTGTTTGCCGCCCATCTCGCTGCAATGGTCTATACATTCTATTATATGTTCTGATTATAATACGTTCTGTTATGTATGTTCTAATTTTTACTGCCCATATAAATAAGGAAGTATTTCCATTATACAGTAGTAGCCAAAATTGTGGGAACCTTTTAGGAAAAGTGTATTTTTGAGGTTTGATGGCTAATAACACCATTTTTGTTTGGAGTTTCAAGATAATCCTATTCCACTGCTGGAATGGCCTGGGAATAGCCCAGACCTTCACCCAATTGAAAATCTATGGAGCTGACTAAAGAAACTTATTAGTCAGAAGTGACCCAGCAATAAAACCCAGTTAATAGAAACCATCATTCAATCTTGGTTTCACATTAGAACAGCTGCAGAACTAAAAGACTTGGTTCACTCCATGGGAAGACCTTGTAAGGCCGTAATTCATGCTAAAGGTTACCCAACTAAGTATTAACTGACATGGTGATAATTTTTGTGTATTTCGTTTTTTCTATGGTGATAATTTTTGTATATCTTGCTTTTTCTACATGTCTTCTTTCTAACTGCTATTCTAATAGCAAATCCTTCATAAAAGTTATTGCGTTATATTCTTAAATTATTTTAGTTTTATGGTACCACTCCCCCCCCCAAAATGTGGTATTAGCTAGTTTTAGAAAATACACTTTTCCCAAAAGGTTTCCACAGTTTTGTCCACTACTGTATAATTTTCCACACTGGTGCTCTGGAAATCATTCATTAAAAAAAAAAATCTAGTTTAACAAGAGGGAAACGTTTCTGCTGGAGATGTTGCAAGATTCTGGGCCGAAGGGCTTCCTGTGGCTCAGACTGGCTGTTGGCAGAACTGAGCTCCGAGAAGGATGCTTTGAAGATGGGAAAAGGGGGAAAAAGCATTAAGGGGGGCTTTCTGGAGTCAAACTGAGGCCGGATAGCCATTTGTCAAAGATGCTTTAATTTGAATTCCTACCCTGAGCAGAGCGTGGGGCTCACCAGACTTCACAGCCCCTTCCTAGTATAGAATTTGAGGATTTGGTCATTCTTAAAGGCTTTTTCCTCTGTGCTGGAGATGGGAGAGTATGGGGTGACCAGGGACTGTATTTCAAATTTCAAATACAGTCAGATTTCAAAATGGAATCGCAATGAGCTGAGACAATGAATAGGGAAAGAGAAGAGAAGCAAGAGTTCCTGATTTCATGGTAGGCCAAAATCAAGACTCTTCACACTTTGCTTCACTTACAGATCAGATTAACAGACTTGGAAGGGATCTTGTAGGTCATCTAGTTCAACCCCTGCCCCACTCAAGCAGACCCTACACCATTTTTGACAGATGACAGTCCAGTCTCTTCTTGAAAGCTTCCAGTGATGAAGCTCCCACAACTTCAGAAGGCAACTTCTGTTCCATTGGTTGATCGTTCTCACTGTCATAAAATTCCTCCTTATTTCCAGGTTGAATCTCTCCTTGTTCAGTTTCCATCCATTATTCCTTGTCTGGCCTTCGGGTGCTTTGGAAAATAAGCTGACCCCCTTTCCTCTCTGTGGCAGCTCCTCAAGTATTGGAAGACTGCTATTATGTCTCACTTGGCCCTTCTCTTCACTAGACTAGCCATGCCCAGTTCCTGTAACTATTCTTCATACGTTTTAGTCTCCAGTCCCCTTATCATCCTGGTTGCTCTTCTCTGCACTCTTTCCAGAGTCTCAACATCTTTTTTATAGTGCGGTGACCAAAACTGGATGCAGTACTCTAGCCTGGTCTTCCTATTCTATTCTATTCTATTCTATTCTATTCTATTCTATTCTATTCTATTCTATTCTATTCTATTCTATTCTATTCTATTCTATTCTATTCTATTCTATTCGTATTATTTCCTCCCTTGATCTTGTTTCTATTCCTCTGTTAATTCAATTTAGAATTGCATTGGCTTCACTCATCCCTCTTTGTAGAATGGAATGGAATGGAATGGAATGGAATGGAATAGAATAGAATAGAATAGAATAGAATAGAATAGAATAGAATAGAATAGAATAGAATAGAATAGAATAGAATAGAATAGAATTCTTTAATAGCCAAGTGTGATTGGACACACAAAGAATTTGTCTTTGGTGTATACGCTCTCAGTGTACATAAAAGAAAAGGTACATTTGTCAAGAATCATAAGGTACAACACTTAATGGTACAACACCTATTGCTTAACGCATTGTAAGCAGCCCTGAGTCTCCAGAGAAGGGCAGCATATAAATCAAATTTTAAAAAAATGGTAGAGTGCACTGTCCCTCAAAAATGCAGTGATTGGGGAATTGAAAATAGGCCAATGACCCATTAGTTCTAATTCTCATGAAAGCAGGTACAAATGCAGAGTTATCCTGTGGTAAGATGGGAGGCCAATAAATTTGATAAATAAAAATAAGTAAGTAAATTAAGGGCTGACGTGTAGAGATTGAGTGGGGAGTAATGCTAACTGGATAGTACCACGTCATGCAGATCTTTGGCACTTAGATTTCTTACTTGCTAACTCCTTTTTGTAGTGAGTATCAGAAAGCATAGCTGGGGGTGGGGGGTGGGGGGGGGGAGAGAGAGTGAAGTCCCTCTTAAGTTGTTTTACTGCAATTTAGAGCTTTTTCCTGTGCCCTTATGATTTGTTCTCTTTTAAATTGTTCTCTACTTTTGAAAACCGTAAGCCTCCTCGAATCATTTAGAGCCAATTTGTCTAAATTGGATAAATCATAATAATTATTATAGTTTCTTTAACCCCATTCAAGCCTATTATAGTATTTCCATTATATAGCCACAGAGGATTAGCTTTTATTTATGGTGACTAGCCTTCATATCCTGACTTTCAAGGATAAGAAGGCAAGACGGCTTGCAAGGAACATAAACAACGGCAAATAAAAAACACATGGAAGGTTACTTGAAACCAAAGGAAGAATCATTGGGGAGACTTCCTGTGTGACACTTGGTAGTAATGGCTGTGCTCAAATGGAAGAAAGATTCATACGAGCAGGGCTACAAGGGGAAGGGGGGTGTTCATTGCCTGTTATTTGTTCCCTCTCAGTTGGGGTCAGGGAGGGCTCCATGAAACTGGGCGATGTCTACGGGACTGAAGTTACTCACTCCTGTTCCATGGGAATTCAAGGCTCATCAACGACCCTTTGAATTATCCTCACAAACCACAGTGGAAGAATACAGACTAATAGGGTTGGAAAGGACCTGGGAGGTCTTGTAATCCAACCCAGGGGTGGGCTTCAAAAATTTTAGCAAGGGGTTGCTGGGTGGGCGTGGCCATGGTGGGCATGGACTAGTCGGCCTCCTGCCCCACATGGTGGTGTGTGTGGCGTTTTTGCCCTCCCCGGGTTCTAGAGACTTTCCTTGAGCCTCTAGGAGGGCGGAAATGGCCGCCCCAGGTTCCAGAGGCCCTCTGGAGGCTGGAAACAAACCTGTTTCCAGCCTACCTGAACTTCCGGTAAGCCTGTTTTTCGCCTTCTCTGTGTGTGCCCTGCACTTACCTCCATCCAAAACGGGCCGCGTGGGGGCTCCTAGGAGGGGTAGGGTGGGGTGGGGCGGGGCGGGGCGGGGCAGGTGGGGCCAGCCAGGAGTGGGATTTGGGGGTTTTCCAAACTGCACAAAATCTTAGCTAGAGGTTCTCCTGAACCCCTGCGAACCCCCAGCAGCCCACCCCTGGTCCAAAGCCCTGCTCAAGCAAAAGACCTTATACCATTCCGAACAAATTGTTGTCTCTTCTTGAAAATCTCTACTTCTGAAGATAAGCTGCTCCATTGATGATTTGGTCTCACTGTCAGGAACAATTGTGGCATGCATGAGATGTACCACCAACAATGTTGCCCTTTCCCATGGACCAGAATATTCCAACCATTACAGTACAAGTCAGATGGCCCATTCCTTTATTTATTTGGATATGATTATTGCATTTCTATATGAAGAACAGTTTCAGGAACAGGGTATGTCCCGTCTAATGAAAAGAAGTACGGAGGGGACATGGTAGCAGTGTTTCAATATTTGAGGGGCTCCTACAAAGATGAGGGGGAGTCAAACTGATTTCCAAAGCACCAGAAGACAAGATAAGTAAAAATGGTTAGAGACTAACCAAGGTGAGAAGCAACCTAGAACAAAGGAAAAATTTCCTAAGGGTGAGAACAATTAACCAAAGGAATAACTCGCTTTCAGAAGCTGTGGGTGCGCCACCACTGAAGGCTTTCAAAAGGAGGCTGGACAATCGTTTGTCAGAAATGGTATAAGGTCTTCTATTCAAATAGAGGGTTGGACTAGAAGACCTCCAAGGTCCCTTCCAACTCTATTATTCTATGTCTTTGGAGATTCTCAGTCATCTGGGTCACGGTCGTCCTAAAGCTCCTTTTTTTCAAGAGGTAACTTTTTGTTTTTCTTCGAAGATGTTTCGCTTCCCCTCCAAGAAATTTTTTTCAGCTCTGAGGCTCAATTTAAAATTCATTTAAATTGAGCCTCTTCTTAGGAAGCTCAAGGCTTTGGTGTCTTACCCTAATTTTATCTCCACAACAACCCTGGCTTGTAGGTGACTAAGAAAGAATGACTGGCCCAAAGATAGCCAGGGATGTCAGTGTTTGAAACTGTAGCTCAGATTTCTCTGTTCCTGTGCTGTCTTTTCTCTCCCCTTTTTCACATTCAGTGCTCTGCTCCTTTCTTATAAACATTATATTAGAATCCCTGATGGGAAAGGATGCATGTGATTGATAGCCCTTGTCTATTCCTAGTCCCTTTCAGATTTGCCTGTGTCCATTCTACCCCATTCTCTGCCAGCGGAGGAAAAATAAAAGATGCAAAAACAGGGTGAAACATACTAATGTCAACCCAGAAAACCTCTTCAAAGCTACTCACGGTCCATTTTTTTTTAATTTAGAGAGAGAGAATCAAGTAGAAACAAATATCTGAAGAAATAATAATTTTAAAAATCCTTGAATGCACTGAAATGGACAAATTAAGAATGGAGGTCAAAGAAAGAGATGACTCAGACTATTACAAAGTGTGGAACAGGTTTTATACCTGGCTAGGAAAAAAAAACGAATTAAGAAATAAGAATATAAACTGAAATTCGGTATTAATACACGGGATATAAATATATGTAACAATCCTGCTTATAAAAATGTTAATTATGGGCATACAAAAATGAGAGAAGGATTAAAACATCAGGTTAGAAAGTGGGGGACCGTGAGTTCTAATCCTGCCTTGGGCCTGAAAGACAGCTGGGTGACTCTGACCCAATCACCAGGTGACTGTGAGTTCTAGTCCTGCTTTGGGCATGAAAGCCAGCTGGGTGACTTTGGGTCAATCACCAGGTGACTGTGAGTTCTAGTCCTGCCTTGGGCATGAAAACTGGTTGGATGACTTTGGGCATGTCACTCAAAAGGAAGGAAGGAAAAAAGTGAGTTAGATATGTTTGCCGCCTTAAGTTATTGTAAAAATAATAACGGCAAGATATAAATCAGTAAGTAAACAAATAAATAATATAATTCTTGGCATTATGTGCCACTGCTAATATACTGGCATTTACATAAAGATACGCAGTTCACTCATCATTGCAGGTTTACATGGATGATATATTTTAACACTGAAAAAAAATAGTGTGATATACAAAATTTCTAAGTTTTTTTTCACCCCTCCTACCAGGTCCAATTTACTTGGATAAAAGAAAATTTGCTTTCTGATGTGTTTTCAAAGGGGAACCTAAAGTTGGCGAAATCTTCTTTATTGGGATGTGATCTTGCCTTAGAACACTGGTTGAAGAATCCATAGAAAAATGTTTCAATTCAGTTTCTCCCTCCATAAATTTGGCTGGAATTTTCAGAGAAAAAACAAAACAAAACAAAACAAAAACCAACAAACTCTGAAACATGAGTCCAAATTCATGCTTCCTGAAAGTAACTTCCTACATTCCTTGCAAGGGACCGGCTACTCCAGAACAAACATTTATGGGGAAATGTTTCCTTCAGGACCGAAACTTTGAAAAACCCGTCTCATTGTGTGATGCATAGCTTGGGCATTTTCTTCCTTTCCATCCCTCTTCCTTTCTGCTTGAAGTCTTTGCAGCTTTGATGAATTCTTGGCCACTGTGATGGTATCTCCAGTGTGTTTCCCCTGTTTCTTGACAACACCATAAATTCTGCTCCGAAGGTGAAGTCGGAGGGTGCAATTAACTCCCAAAGTGGTACAAAGCAATCGCTTCGTGATACGGGCCCACAGCGCTTAGCACTTAACTCGGGAGATGCTGATAAGCGCTATCAACCTGGGGTTGTGTTTAATGTTAGTTCCTGCGTCTGCACCAAACATACAACCCCGCGGTCACTGTGTTAACACTCCCCAATATCTATTACAATTAGTTTTTGATTAAGAGAGCTGGCTTGCCTTTTGAAGACTTTTTATGTTGTGTCAACTGGCCGGTGATGGAGTGAGACGAATGGACACCTCCCCGGTAACAAGGCATCTCGTAAAAGGTTTCAAGTGAACTATTTTATCATGCTAATGGAAAGCAGATGACTACAACTCCCTCTTTAATTTCAACTATTTACCGAAGAGCCTTGTTTTGGAATTACTTAAAGATTTATTCAAGAACACTATCCTTGTGCATTAAGGATCAGTAATAGCAGGCTGGGGAGTGGGGGGGGGGAATGGGCTGGGGGGGTGGGGAGGAGAAAGCTTTTAAAAGGGGGGCCTGCAAAAAAAAATATCATTTTGCATGTTGGGCTTGAGGTTTTATTGGGTGTTTATCTACCCATTTGTTTGTATATATCTCTTCCGAAATTGCCTTTCCTTTCTAAATAACGTGGAACTCCGCTTGCTATTTATTCAGTACAGCTTAAAGTCCTGTACTTTGTTTGAAAAAGTCACACTTCTGCACTTAGAGTGACTGAAGACAAGGGTGCCTTCTGCAGTTTCCTCCATGTTAGATTGTTTTTCTTGCTCGTTCGGTTTCCTCCAGCTGCAGAGAAGGAAGAGGGGTTCGGCGGAGCATGGAAAACTCCACTGGAGGCCTTTAACAAGCCTTCCAGCTTCAGAATTGCCTTGTTTTTTTGTTTTAAAAAATATTGCACAAGTCCTTTCAACCAGATCAACAACCTTTTGAGTAAAAGGCTTCACCCTTCCTCACACAGTTTCAAGCAGAAATGATAGAGTTTGTGAATCCAGTATTATTATTATTTTTTTGGGGGGGGGGGTGTTTGCTGGTCTCATCTTAGGCAAATTGCACACAACCCCAAAATTGGGGTTTTTACGCGAGCAGAGAAAAAAGAAAACATTCATTCCGAAAAGAATGCAAGCAAGCAAGAACAGATTTCTCAGTTGTAGAACTCAGCAGACTAATTGAGTTTTTTTTAAAAAGAGGGACCCATTGAATAAACAAACAGGAGGATGGACGAAGTTTTGAGATAGTTGCACTCTATTATCTCCCAGGGGATGTTTATCTCTTAGGTTAGACATGTATTTTGGTCACCACAATATATATATATATATAAATGTTGAGGCACTGGAAAGAGCAACAAAGGTGATTAGGGGGCTGGAGGCTAAATAGTATGAAGAACGATTGCAGAAATTGGGTATGTCTAGTCTAGTGAAAAAGGGATGTGGTGGCTCAGTGGCTAAGATGCTGAACTTGTCGATTGAAAGGTTGGCAGTTCAGTGGTTCGAATCCCTAGTGCCACGTAACGGGATGAGCTCCCATTACTTGTCCCAGCTTCTGCCAACCTAGCAGTTCGAAAGCAAGTAAAAAATGCAAGTAGAAAAATAGGGACTATCTTTGGTGGGAAGGTAACAGTGTTCCATGTGCCTTTGGTGTTTAGTCATGCCGGCCACATGACCACAATGACATCTTCGGACAGCACTGGCTCTTTGGCTTTGAAATGGAGATGAGCATCGCTCCCTAGAGTCAGGAACGACTAGCACATATGTGCAAGAGGAACCTTTACCTTTACCTTTAGTCTAGTGAAAAGAAGGACCAGGGTAGACATGATAGCAGTTTCAATATTTGAGGGGCTGCCACAAAGAACAGGGGGTTAACCTATTTTCCAAAGCATCAGAAGGCAAGACAAGAAGCAATGGATGGAAACTAATTGAGGAGAGAAGCAACTTAGAACTAAGGGGAAATTTCCTAACAGTAAGAATAATTAACCAGTAAGAATAATTAACCAGTGGAACCATTCAGAAGTTGTGGGTGCTCCATTGCTGGAGGCTTTTAAGAAGAGACTGGACAACCACTTGTCTGAAATGGCATAGGGCCTCCTGCTTGAGCAAAGGGATGGACTAGAAGACCTCTAAGTCCCCTTCCAACTCTGTTATTTTATGTTCTAGTCTGGCAAGATTCTATCTATTAGGTGTAAACAAGAAAAGATCCTAATTTGAATGGATCTCACTGTGCAATTTCTGGGGTTTCAGTATGACAAATCCAATGATCAAATATCTTTGGAAGACTTGGGCTATCATGATACAATTGCTCCTTTTTTATACAGGCATTGTAATGTTGCCCACATATATTAAATCAATAGAACCTGCCTCTTAATGGCATAAGCCTTGCTTTCACCAAAGGAAAAGATCCTGTGAATGTAGTGAATAGAGGGATGGTTGCAGAGTGAAATTCAGCAGGTTCTGACAGGTTCTGGAGAACTCCAGAGGAAGGATATTGCAAAATTCCCATTCCCTCCGCACTCCTGGGGGAAGGATACTGCAAAATCTCCATGCCCAACCCACACTGGGACCAGCCAGAGGTGGCGTTCGCCAGTTCTCAGAACTACTCAAAATTTCCACTACTGTTTCTCCAGAACCCGTCAGAAACCTATTGGACTTCACCCCTAGAAAAAGGAATTAATATGGCTGCCACCTTGGGGGTTGATTGTTGGGCATCCCTTCTGAAGGGACTGAAGACAAGCTGTTCAACTGGTTAATTGTTTTTACTGTTAGGAAATTTCCCCTTAGTTCTAAGTTGCTTCTCTCCTTACTGCTGTCCCATCTACCTCACCTTTATTGATCATCAACCAGCTCCTATTGAAAGGTTATTTTAGAAGTATTTGGTTAGCTGTCTGAACCTTCTTTCCAAGAAGCTGGTAAAGGCTATCTCTGGGCCTTCCCAAATTTCAGAAGAAAAGTTTCTTTGGCTTTTGTGTAACCAGCCCACTCCTGGTTGATTCCTAAGGTGCCTTTTTTTAAAAAAAATATTTTAAATGTAGCCCTTGGCCTTTCCCAGAAGGGCACCTATCATTATTTCCTTACTGCTTTGTCCAAACTGCCAGCTTCTCCCTGGTGTTAATTATTAATGTGACCTGTTTATGTATCCATTACCCAGCTAACCATTAATATTTGTTTACACAGAGATGACCTTTGCAATGGAGTGCCTGCGCCAGGGCTCTTGAACTGGAAACGTCAAGCATTTTTTAAATAGTTAAAATGCTCCTCCCGTGCATTTTGATGGTCCAAGCTACAAGGGTTTTTTTTTTCCACAATGCAGGACAGGTCATCCCCAAATTGGCACTTTTAAACTCGCAGCGTGTTAAAAGTACAAGGCTGAAATCAGATTTTTTTCAACACAAAAGGCGCTGGGAACCGTAAAGTTAATGAGGCGTGGTGGGAGGAACAAAAAATGGATGAAGTCGACTCTTCTAAAGTTTTCTTCCCTCTTTTTTTTTTATTCTTCCCTTTTTGCTTTTTTCAAAATAGTCCAAAGACCACGACCTGAGGACTTGAGAGAGAACACGTTTTGCTCTGAACGTCAGTGTGTGCACTTTCATAAGTCTGGACAATTTCTTTCACATTAGCCAGTCACTCTCCATTAACCTTATGGTGACAGGATTTTCCTGTTTGCTTATTTTTCCAGGCGAAATATTTAGGTCCCTCTCTTGCTGAAGGTTGGGAAGGAGGATTTGTGCTGCATCTAGAAGGGGTTTGCAGGGAAAGAGGATGAGGAAGGATGACTGGAAAACCACATGATAAAAGTAGTAGTAGTAGTAGTAGTAGTAGTAATAGTAGTAGTAGTTGTTCTCCTCCTCCTCCTCCTCCTCCTCCTCTGGAACAACTTGTCTCCAGAAGTAGTGAATGCTCCAACACTGAAAGCTTTTAAAAAGAGATTGGATAACCATCTGAAATAGTATAGGGTTTCCTGTCTAAGCAGGGGGTTGGACTAGATGACCTCCAAGGTCCCTTCCAACTCTCTACTTCTTTCTTTCTTTCTTTCTTTCTTTCTTTCTTTCTTTCTTTCTTTCTTTCTTTCTTTCTTTCTTTCTTTCTTTCTTTCTTTCTTTCTTTCTTTCTTCCTTCCTTCCTTCCTTCCTTCCTTCCTTTCTTCCTTTCTTCCTTTCTTCCTTTCTTCCTTCCTTCCTTTCCTTCCTCCTCCTCCTCCTCCTCCTCCTCCTCCTCCTCCTCCTCCTCCTCCTCCTCCTCCTCCTCCTCCTCCTCCTCCTCCTCCTCCTCTTCCTCCTCCTCCTCCTCTTCCTCCTCCTCCTCCTCCTCCTCCCTCTCCTTCTTTTCTTTTCCATCATACCTTTAAGACTGGTTTTTGACTCCCAATGACTGCCTGGACTAGTCCCTGCAGTTTTCTTGACAAGAGTTTGGGCTGCTGTAAACTGAGGGCATGTACCAGTTCAGTATCTGAGTTTTTTAAGGAAATATAAACAATGCTGCATTTCAGTGATCAGGTGGCCTAGCCATTGGCTTTTGAGCATAGATCTTTTTAACATTTATATTTTATTGTGTTTTACTAATCTAGGTGAAATGTTAATTTAGGTTGCTAGTCCATACACGAAATAAAAGTGCGAAAAATGGCCAAAGCACTTTCTTCAGTGCTGCTGTAACATTGAATAGTCACTAAACCGATGATTGTAAATCAAGGACTACCTATATTTTTGAGCAATGCATTTCCTTTGACACCCACCGACCCCAAGATAATAAAAGATAGTAGCAAAAGTGTGAGTTTTGAAAGGATGCAAGACAGAACATTCGCATCCATTCCTTGTCGTAGATAAGTCTACTCTACACAGAAGAAGAACAGAATAATAGAGTTGAAAGGGACCCTTGGAAGCCTTCTAACCGAACCCTTTGCTCCAGTGGTGAAATCCATTTTTTTTTTACTACAGGTTCTGTGGGTGTGGCTTGGTGGGCATCAGGGGTGGGTTCTACTTACCTTTACTACCGGTTCGCACTGGGGCTGCGTATGCATGCAAGCGCTTTTCTGCACAAGTGCAGAAGCTTCTCTGCATGCACAGAAGCATTTTGATGATGTCGGGGTTAGTGGGCGGAGCCTCCCGCCGGTTTTACTACTGTTTCTATAGAACCGGTGCAACCCGGGGGCAACCCACCACTGGTGGGTGTGACTTGGTGGGCGTGGCAGAGGAAGCATACTGCAAAATCCCCATTCCCTCCCCACTCCTGGGGGGAGAATATTGCAAAATCTCTATTCCCATCCCACTCTGGGGCCAGTTCTCTGAACTACTCAAAATTTCCGCTACCGGTTCTCCAGAACCTGTCAGAACCTGCTGGATTTCACCCTTGCCTTGCTCAAGCAGGAGACCCTATATAATTTCAGACAAATGGCTGTCCAGCCTCTTCTTAAAAACCTCCAGTATTGGAGTACCCTCAACTTCTGGAGGCAAGCTGCTCCACCAGTTAATTGTCCTCACTGTCAGGAAATTTCTCCTTAGTTCTAGGTTGCTTCTCTCCTTGATTAGTTTCCACCCATTGCTTCTTGTCCTGCTTTCAGGAGCTTTAGAGAATAGCTTGACTCCCTCTTCTTTGTGGCATCCCCTCAGATATTGGAACACTTCCATCATATCAGCCCTAGTTCTTCTTTTCACTAGACTACACCTACTCAATTCCCGCTACCCGTTCTTCATATGCTCTTTATAGAAGAGATTTCCACCTCCTTTCATCTGAAACAAATTTTAAAGCAAATTCTTTTTTTTAAGAGAGAAACGAAGAGCTGGTTGTCCACATCTGGCAACATTTCAAAGTCCTTTCAGAGCTGACATCAGAATATTTGCACTGGGACTCAGTGAAGAGATTGGCTCTGTTCTAGGATCTTGCTTTCTGTGGCAGCCCATTTCCATTTCCATCACACATTCCTGCACCATTATACGGGACAGTTATACAGTACTTCAAGCATATAAATGCCTTTAGGGTTCTTTGTACTGAGCGATAACTCAGCTTGTCTTCCTCAGTGAGCCAGGCAATAAATAGAAATCTTGGCCTAGAAAGGAGACAATCTGACTTAGTTAGATCTTCCGGTGTCCCAGAAAAGACAAGTGGGTTGAATTACCATGCCACCTGCTACATAAAGATTGTCAAATTAAATCCAAAAACCTATGTTTAAAAAGAACCGGGATGATGAAACATGCGGGAAAAGCTGAGAAAAGCTACGGCTGACACGCTGACCTCCAGGCAAAGCTCTGTGAAAGATTAGGTGGGGGAAAAAAATGTGCCATCGCTGCATGTGTAGCTGAGCCTCAGAGGAGAGGGTGAGAGGTGAAGGGAGGTTAATACAGATTTACAAACTTTCCGGAATAAGTCTCCTCCAAGGTGCTAGGATTCACATTTCATTTTCCACCACACTACTCACTCTTTGGAGATGGAGAGCTCCTTAAGTTCGCTTCCTGTGCATTTCAGGTGCTCCATCCAGGGATGGGCTTCAAAAATTTCAGCAAGGGGTTCTCTGCCTGGTTGCTGGGTGGGTGTGGCCATGAAGGATGTGGCCTAGTTGGCCTCCTGCACCATGGTGTGTGTGTGGGGGGGTAGCATTTTTGCCCTCCCTGGGCTCCAGAGGCTTTTCTTGAGCCTCTGGGCAGGCGAAAATAGCCTCCCCAGGCTCTGGAGGCCCTCTGGAGGCTGGAAACAGATCCGTTTCTGGCCTTCCCAAACTTCCTGTAGGCCTGATTTTCGGCCTCCCAAGCCTCCGCGCGCACCCTGCATTTACCTGCATCCAAAATAGGCTTCGTGGGGCTAGCCAGGAGTGGGATTTGGGGGTTCTCCAAACTGCACAGAATCTTTAGCTAGAGGTTCTCCCCAACCCCTGCGAACTCCCAGCAGCTCACCCCGGCTTCATCACCCCTCCATGTTATCAAATTTAGCAGAAAAGCCAAAGATTTGAGTAAAGATTAGGGGAAAACCTGTCTCTAAAACAGTAAGAGAGAGAGAGGGACCTTAGAGTGATAGTGGACGGTCACTTAAATATCTGCCAGCAGCCAAAAAAGCTAATGCAATTCTTGCTTGTATAAACGGAGGCATAAAATCAAAGCATTAGTACCGCTTTACAAAACCTTAGTAAGACCACACCTAGGATACTGCATCCACTTTTGGTCACCACATTACAAAAAAGATGTTGAGACTTTGGAAAAAGTGCAAAGAAGAGCAATTAAGATTGTCAAAGGCCTGGAGACTAAAACTTATCAAGAACGGTTGCAGGAATTGGATAGGGCTAATCTAGAGAAAAGAAGAACTAGGGGCGACATGATAGCAGTATTCCAGTATTTGAGGGGCTGACACAAAGAAGAGGTGGGGGGGGGGATCACCTTATTCTCCAAAGCACTGGAGGGCAGAACAAGAAACAATGGATGGAAACTGATCAAGGAGAGAAGCAACCTGGAATTAAGGAGGAATGTCCTAACAGTGAGGACAATTAACCATGGAACAGCTTGTGTTCAGAAGTTGTGGCTGTTTCATCATTGGAGGTTTTTAAGAAAATCCACTCCTGGCTGGCCCTGCCCACCCCCTCCCAGGAGTCCCCATGCAGCCTGTTTTGGATGCAAGTATGTGCAGGCCACACACAGAAGCTCAGAGAGGGCGAAAAATGGGCCTACTGGAAGTTCGGTAGGGCCTCCGGAGCCTGGGGAAGCCATTTTCACCCACCCGAAAGCTCAACGAAAGCCTGGGGAGGGCAAAAATGCCCCCCACCCCACCGTGGTGCAGGAGGCCACGCCCACCATGGCCACGCCCACCCAGCAACAGGGCAGAGAACCCCTTGCTAAAATTTTTGAAGCCCACTCCTGACTAGAGGCATCATCAATTGCAAGAAACTCATGACATCCCACAGAGTAGGCTCCACTGAAGACAATCCAGATTTCAACTTCTGGATTAAGGAGGCAGAAGCCTAAAGCGTGTGTCGTTTTAAGAGGCATGGGATCAAATTCCCACAAGCCAAGCTCAGGTTCTTCTGAAAGACCACGAGACAGTGGCCTCCGAAATAATCTCAGGCCTGGCTGAGATGTATTTTTCCTCAACCCAAAGGCCTTGCTCTCAATGGAAGCGTGGACAATTTTCATTGACTTAGTTCTATTTCTGCCCTTTCCTTTTTCGGTGCTTCCTTGTCTTCTTTGGATCCTTTGTTCTTGGATTTCTTCTCAAGCAAACCGAGTTTGTCTACCTAGATAAAAGTTTGGAAGCCGAGTCTGAAGCATGCAGCCTTCAAAAACCTCGGAGGTGACCCTCACTCCGCCCTGTTCACATCTCCAGCAGGTTTTAACAATTTGTCACAACAATGGCTCATGCCCTCTTTCCTCCTTGTGTAGACTACTGCAATACACTCGGCAGGAGGCAGCCCTGGAAAACCACCTAGCGGCTTTAATTAATCCAAAATGTATGGCCCAGGTCTTGGCTGGTATAAATTGACAAGAGTATATGAACTCTTTTGCTCCAGCCCTGCAGTGACTCTCTGTTGGCTTCCAGACCTTCAAATTTGCTGGTTTTGAGTTTTGAAGTCCAAGAAGCTCTTTCTAGGGCCATCTTCTCTAACCGGCTTTAACTGCTTAACATGGTCACCCCAGAAATACCTGTCAATGGTGCCCCATTTTTGCAACGTAAGGCTCATAGACATATTTCTTAGTTACTCAAACTAGGCTTGTCAGTATTGTTTCTCCTGAAATCTGATCACCCCATATTTTACTAACTTTTTTTTTTTTTTGGTAAATTGTCAGAAACAAGGTTATTCTGGAAAGCTTCGGGGTTATAACATGTTGCTATCTACTCACCGACTGTTCATGCTTCGTTGCTGTTAGAGGTGTGTTTAGGATATTCTTTTACCTTTTTCATTTTTCAAGCTAATATCTTGTGGCAGCAGGAAAGTTTTAGTGGATCTGATGATATGGTAAACTGCCCAGACTATTTTGATCACAGTGATTTATTAAAAATTGAATAATTAAATAAAAAACACTGCAACAGAAGATGTATATTATTAAAATATGGAATTTAACATAGACAGAGAGGAAAGTCTGTTTAACATGAATTATTTTATGATTGTATCACTTTGTTGTTTGTATGTACACTGAGACTTTATGCACCGGAGATAAATTCCTTGTGTGTCCAAACACACAAGGCCAATAAAGAATAATTCTCTCCTCTCCTCTCCTCTCCTCTCCTCTCCTCTCCTCTCCTCTCCTCTCCTCTCCTCTCCTCTCCTCTCCTCTCCTCTTCCCCTCCCCTCCCCTCCCCTCCCCTCCCATCCCATCCCATCCCATCTCATCCCATCCCATTTCACATGTTCCTCCAGGAAGGACAGGTGATTCATGTGGTTACTGCCATCCTTCAAACAAGCCAGCAACAGTGGTTAGCCTCAAATATCATGACTGGCCTAGAATTCCCTAATAAATTTGCTTGCTAAATCATGAATATGAAAGATCGTCCAAGAGGAACAGGAATGACGAAGTTTGTACTTGCTATGGTGACTCCTTTCCTGTGCCTTTCAATCTATTATAGAATAACAGAGTTTGAAGAGACCTTGGAGTCCCACTGCTCAAGCAAGAAACCTTATCCCATTTCAGATAAATGGTTTCTCCAAATCTCTTCTTAAAACCCTCCTATGTTGGAGCACCCATAACTTCTGAAGGCAAGTTGTTCCACCGATGAACTGTTTTCTCTCATAAGAAATTTGTCTTTAGTTCTAGGCTGGATCCCTCCTTGATTAGTTTCCATTCATTGCTTCTTATCTTGCTTTCTGATGCTTTGGAAAATAGGTTGACCCCCATATCCCTCTTCTTTGGGGCAGCCCCTAAAATATTGGAACATTGCTATTGTGTCCCTTAGTCCTTCTCTTTGACATACCAAATTCCTGCAATGTTCTAGATTTCTGTCCCTAATCTCTCAAAGTGTCCAAGTTCCGGCCCTACCCCCCCCCACCAGCAGTAACAACACCAGGCATGTGGGCAAGTGAACAAACTGGGTTTATTAAGCTGTATATAATCATCTTTGTTGCTTTATTTACGAGACCACCTTCTGCCACTGATAGCCTCCCACCAACCAATATGCTCCCACAGAGAGGGACTCCTCAGGGTGCTGTCAGTTAAACAATGTAGACTGGCAACCCCCAGGGGAAGAGCTTTCTTTGTGGGGGCACCCACCCTCTGGAATGAACTGCCCGCTGGGATACGTAGGATTCCCGATTTGTGTACCTTTCGCTGTGCCCTTAAGACCCTGCTATTTCAACAGGCTGGACTGGCGTAATGAAATTGGAATGGGGTGTTTTAAAATTGAGGGTTTTAACGTAACGGCTGAAATATTTAATCTGCTTTTAAATTGTTTTAAATTTTGTATTTTTACATTGTTTTATGAATGGCTGTACACCGCCCTGAGTCCTTCGGGAGAAGGGCGGTATAGAAATTTAATAAATCTAATCTAATCTAATCTAATCTAATCTAATCTAATCTAATCTAATCTAATCTAATCTAATCTAATCTAATCTAATCTAATCTAATCTAATCTAATCTAATCTTCCCTTTTACTCTTTCTAGAGCAGTGATGGTTAACCTTTTTGCCGTTGTGTGCCAAAAGCAGGGGGAGTGCAGGGGGTCGTGCGTGCGTGCCCACACCCATAATTCAATGCCCCCATACCGTGCACCCCCACATGCATGTGTGTGAGACCCTCCCCCTGCTCCCCCCACTTTTGGCACGCAATGGCAAAAAGGTTACCGGTAGGCCTAGTAGGCCCATTTTTCCCTCCTCAGGCTCCAGAGGCTTTCTTGGAGTCTGGGGAGAGCGAAAACGGCCTCCCCTCCCCCCCCTCAGGAGGCTGGAAATGGCCCATTTCCTGAGTTCTGGTGGGTCCAGAAGGCCTGAAAATCAGCTGGCCAGCATGTGCATGTGTGCTGGAGCTGAGCTAGGGCAATATTCGCAGGCCCACAGATATGGCTCCATTTGCCACCTGTGCCATAGGTTCACCATCCTGGTTCTAGAGTATCAATATCTTTTTTTATATTGTAGTGACCAAAACTATATGCAATATTCCAAGTATTGTCTTATCAAGGCATTATGAAATGATAACACGGTTACACAGCTAAGCATGTGGACACCTTCTGCACGAGTGACATATTTCTGGCTATCCAGGGAGTGGAGATTGGATTGTACCTCTAGTTAGCAAATGCTTCTCTCTGATGTCCATGCAATTTAACTGTCTCAGCTAGCTTCCTTTTCCTGGATTAAAATCCTTGTATGTTAACATGAGAAAATGTGCACACATCCTACGTGTAGCCAAATAGCAAAGGAACATCAGCTTCCTTTGGGCTAAAGTTTATCCTTTTCATAAATGCAACTGATATTTATTAGTGAGGACTACAAAATCTATTTGCTCCTGGTGAGGCTCAGCATCAGGGTGTAGACTTTTCTAAAGGGCTAGAGTCAATACTATTCAGGTAAATAATGGAGAACATTCCAAGATAGCATTAACCCAATTGATTTATTCCTGATTGCACAATGGACGATTATCTTTTGTTAATTGACTTAGTAAATAAGCATTAAAAAAACCCCCACACATCACCTTGGAACACAAGGGTTTATATATTCCTTGTCGGATGCACAGTGTGACATGACGGACCACCTCTCTCCCTTCCCACTGAAGAGGATGCCTTTCACATATTTTGCACTACAACTCCTATCATCTTGAACCAGCAAGATAGAATGTATCTGGAAGCAGTGGTAAAATCCAATTTTTTTTACTACTGGTTCTGTGGGCGCGGTTTGGTGGGCGTGGTAGGGGAAGGATACTGCAAAATCTCCATTCCCTCTCCACTCCAGGGGAAGGATACTGCAAAATCTCCATTCCCACCCAACTCTGGGGCCAGCTAGAGGTGGTATTTGCTGGTTCTCCGAACTGCTCAAAATTTCCGCTATCGATTTTCTAGAACCTGCCAGAACCTGCTGGATTTCACCCCTGTCTGGAAGGCATATGGGTGGGAAGATTGTTCCTCTTTTTTCCCCCCTCCTTTTAAAAGAATAAGATTTAAGTCTGCTTTTTGCTTCTCGGGATAGGAAATTCCAGAACTTTGTCATAGAAAAACTCTACGAGTCGGCGCTCACTCTCTCTCTTACACACATCACACACACAAAATGGCTCACATGCAGTTCTGGGTATAATTAAGATAAAAGGAAGACTGCTCAGCTAGTCCTGAGTACTGTGTTGGCAACAGTGGGAACAAGAGGATCAATAGAAAAGCAAAAGTGCATGACCACCATGGCTACTAGATTTTATTAAATTCTCCCAGAGGGTGACATTTGGGAAACAGGAGAGAGGAGGGGAGGGGGGGAGAGGGAGAAGGGGGGGAGGGAGGGAGGGAGGGAGGGAGGGAGGGAGGGAGGGAGGGAGAGAGAGAGAGAGAGAGAGAGAGAGAGAGAGAGAGAGAGGGAGGCAAAATAAATAAAATAAAAATAAAACAAAAAGAGTTGATGTATTTGACTGCAAAGCCATCAATCAAGACAGCAAGCAGGGTGAAATCAGCCACAAAGGCAGGGGCCTTGAACCATTCAATTCAAGATAAGGCCTGGGTATTGAACAGGGAAATTTCCCCTGACCGGTTGCTAATGTAAAAAGGATCCTACCACAAATTCTTTTCTATGATCCCTGTCAAGCTGAAAGAAATTACGGGATGGTATAGATAGGATCTCCTGCAGTGCTGAAATCCAAATTTTTTTACTACCAGTTCTATGGGCGTGGCTTGGTGGGCATGGTGTGGCTTGGTAGGCGTGGCAAGGGAAGAATACTGCAAAATCCCCATTCCCTCCCCACTCTGGGGCCAGCCAGAGGAGGTATTTGCTGGTTTTTCCAAACTACGCAAAATTTCCGCTACCGGTTCTCTGAATTGCTCAAAATGTCCCCTACCGGCTCTCCAGAACCTGATAGAACCTGCTGGATTTCACCCCTGATCTCCTGCCATGGGGAGGGGGGTTGGACTAGAAGACCTCAGGGGTCCCTTCCAACCTTATCATTGGATATGTTCTAAGTTATGTTCATTCACAATGTCTATCCTGCTCCAACATACGTAGGAAAAACGTATTGGAAAAGATGGCCCTGACTAATAAACTGTGTGTAAACAATAGTTTATTAGCCAGTTCATTAGTTTATTCTTCCAGTTTATTTAATTTAATTTATCACATTTTTATGCCACCCAACTCCCAAGGGACCAGTTTATTCCAGTTTATTAGACAGTTCAGCAGTTTGAATCCCTAGCGCCGCGTAACGGGGTGAGCTCCCGTGACTTGTCCCAGCTTCTGCCAACCTAGCAGTTTGAAAGAACGTAACAAATGCAAGTAGAAAAATAGGTATCACCTTTGGTGGGAAGACAACAATTTTCCGTGTGCCTTTGGCATTGAGTCATGCCGGCCACATGACCATGGAGATGTCTTCAGACAGAGCTGGCTCTTCGGCTTTGAAACGGAGATGAGCACTGCCCCCTAGAGTCAGGAACGACTAGCACATATGTGCAAGGGGAAACTTTACTTTTACCTTTAAACAACAGCAGTTGTTTAGACATCGAAAAGGCAACTGTCTGAAAGTAAAGGAGGGTTATATTTATAGATTAAAGTTATCCAGATTAAAGTTACTGCGACAGTGAAATAATTTAGGGAAAAGTCTCTAGATCAAAGGTGTTGAGATCAGCTTGCAATTTCTCAGAAAACATCTTGTGCTACCAAGAATAAATAAATAAAAGGCTTCTGTTTTTCTTCTTTGTGCTGGGTTGGGGGGCTTTGAGAATTTTTTCCACTTTTCTTGGGACAGAGCTTGTTTCTATCACCCTTCGTCACTGAAGAAGCCTTTTAGAGCTGCCTGCATTTTCTAATCTGAAAAAGGCTTTTGAGGAGGATTTCTATTTAACATCTTCCTTTGGGATTGAAGTGAACCTGGGGGGATTGCATAGGATGCAGACTGCTGGAGAGGAAATTGTAGACAGGACATTCATATTTGTCATCTATCTGCCCCCCCTCTCATATCTGTCTATATCTGTCTATCTGTCTATCTATCTATCTATCTATCTATCTATCTATCTATCTATCTATCTATCTATCTATTTTCTATCCATCCAACATCTACCTACCTGCCTACCCATCCATCCATCCATCCATCCATCCATCCATCCATCCATCCATCTATATCATCTATCCATCATCTCTCTCTCTCACTCATTCACGCTCTCTCTCTCATTTCTCTCTCTCTCTCTCTCTCTCTCTCTCTCTCTCTATCTATCTATCATCTATCTATCTTCTATCCATCCAACATCTACCTACCTGCCTATCCATCCATCCATCCATCCATCCATCCATCCATCCATCTATATCATCTATCCATCATCTCTCTCTCTCACTCACTCACGCTCTCTCTCTCATTTATCTGTATCTATCTATCTATCTATCTATCTATCTATCTATCTATCTATCTATCTATCTATCTATAATCTCATTCTCTTGCTCATCTGTCATCTGTCTAGTTTTTATTAAGAGCTTTGAAAAGAAGATAAAATCTAACAAGAGTTAATGCAAGGTAAAGAAAAGAAAAGAAAGAAAAAGTCAAAAATGCAAAAGAAAGAGTGAAAAGAAATAGAAAGAAGAAAATTCCAATTTTCTTTGCAGTAAATTACAAAATCACCTCTGACTCTACAAAAAGAAAAAAATATTTTCATCCCCTATTTATTGTTTCTAATCAACAAAGTCTGCAATTACTGTAAGTTCGAATCTCACCAAACTCAAGGTTGACTCAGCCTTCCATCCTTTCTAAGGTAGGTAAATTGAGGACCCAGTTTGTGAGGGCAATAAGCTGACTTTGTATAAATATACAAAAGTATGAAGGCTATTGCTTAACGCGTTGTAAGCCGCCCTGAGTCTCCAGAGAAAGGCAGCATATAAATCAAATTTAAAAAAAAGTCATAAAGCATAAATTCATTTTTTTCCTGTTTCATAAACAAAATTGCATGAGGTTTCCAGTTAGGAATAAATGTAGGTATTGTCTCTTCTCTAATCAAAGAAGCCTGTTTTCCATCTCTGTAAATCCACTTATATGTTTACCAACCATTCCTCCATTATAGCTGGTGTCAAATCTTTCCACTTTGGAGCATATAATAATCTTCCTGTACTTGTATATAAAAACAAATCTTCATGACTGTTTTCCAACTCTCTGTCCATCAATCCCAAGAGAAAAGCCTCTGGTTTCAATTGTATATTAGTCTTTAAAATCTTCTGAATTAGTGTCTGTATTAGTGACCAAAACATTCTAGCTCAAACATGTTAAAAAAATATCTGCTTATGTTCACATTGCCAACACAACACTTTATACATTCTAGACAATTCCTCTGGTCACAAATACCAAAGGTACATCCTTTTCAAAAAATTCTGTTTAAGATTAGAACATAATGTAAATTTTAATCCTTTCATTGCCATATTTACCCAGTGCTCCTTTTCTATATCACCCCATATACCAGCTTTGTAATAAAATCACGCAAGAACAATACAATATTTTACTAGGACAATTTCTGCAAAATTCTTTCTCCTTTGAAAGAAATTATAATAGCATATTCTCTCTCATGCTAAGGGGAAAAATAATGCAGGATTTTATTTTATTTTATTATTTTATCATTTCATTTATTATTTTATTATTTTATTTTATTATTTCATTTCATTTCATTTATTATTTTATTTTATCATTTCATTTCATTTCATTTATCATTTTATTATTTTATTTTACCATTTCATTTCATTTATTACTTATTATTTTATTATTTTATTTTATTTTATCATTTCATTTCATTTATTATTTTATTTTTTTATTTTACCATTTCATTTCATTTCATTTATTATTTTATTATTTTATTTTGTTTTATCATTTCATTTCATTTTTTATTTTATGTATTATTTTATTGTAATTTATTTGTTTGGTTTAGTTTAGTTTCGGCCAAGTTATGAGACCTGGAAATGCAGTCTTGGAATATAGTTTCCAAATGCTTCTAATATCTCACTTTGTTCCCAGGCTAATATTTTTAGTTATGGTGGAAGAATCAAGACTGAGGAGGGCATCTTAGGCTGCTGTCCCTTGACCAGAAGGACTCCTCCTTTCTTTTTCCCAACTGACAGCTTGGTGGCTTTAAAAGAAGAACTCCCACAAATCCCATGAGCTGAGTCCACGGATGATGGTACGATGTGATGTTCACTCTACCGCACCGTCTCTTCCATTTGTAGAAACGGCTAGGAGAACAGAGGCTGAAGCCACCCTAACTCTCGCTAATAATTAAGTTGGGTCGCGATGGGGAATTTTATGTTCTCCTTGGTTGGATTTCTGTGTGAGAGTGTGTTTACACTGCCAGGGGAGGAAGGAAAAAAAAAAAAGAATCTACGAATGCCCTCATACCATGAAAGGTCACATTGGAACATAAAATAGCCTCGCTGCAAACAAAACAAGCCGGCAGACACTCCTTGAAAAATGGCATGTGTCATTTTTCTGACATGGCTAGCTGTGGGAAGGAAGGCACCATCCATTGCTACAAAGCCTGGTTGGCTTAGTCACCCCTCCCTTCCCTGGAGATTCATTGCATAGATGGATTTCCTGCATGTGAGGAAATTGTGTTTTATTTCCCTCTCTCCTCCTCCTCTACCTCCTCCTCCTCCTCCTCCTCCTCCTCCTCCTCCTCCTCCGTTCTTCCCTTCCTATTGAACTTAAAACTGCCCACTTCACTTTATTTTGCTTTCTCAAAAACCCATTTTTCCTTTAAAAAAAAAAACTGGGGAGAGTTTGAGTCCAAATTCTTCCATTATTTTCTTCTCAATTTTTCTTTTTTTTTTCCTCTCCTTATTTTGACAGGAAGCTGAGAATTATCTTGGATCAGCTGTAAACCTTGGGATAGGTATGTAAGGTTACCGTTCCGTCAAGCGTTTTGGAATTGAATTTGGGGTTAAAAAGTTTATGACGAATGGGGTTTTTTTAGGGCCAGATGTGATTCTCATGAAATTTATACCATTGTGTCTTTGGTGCTGAGCTTTGAAGAAAATATTTTCTGAGTGAAATTCGGTGTAATATCGAAATATGATTAAACAAAATGTTTGAATTAATGTATGTTTTATTTATTTTATTTCTTGGAAGAGGACAGCAGAGAATCAAGATTCTGATCCCTTTTAAAAAAAAAAGCTTTTAGTTAATGTAGTTAGTTCTACAATTTATTTCCATCTAAATCAGAAGCACTTTCCATGGTTTGCAGCTATATACAGATATATAAAACCTTAATAAAACAACCATTATAAAATAATAAATATAATTTTAAAAAAATACATTGATATCTTTGAATCATTTTATTGTATTATTTTATTAATTTACTATATGATTTTCCCTTTCATTAATTTTATTGCTTTTATATGAGATTTCATGTTCTTGTAAGCTGCCTTGAGTTGCCATGTGCAAATAGGCAGCAATATAAATTTCCAAATAAATAAGCAAATAAATAATGCAAACATTTGTGCCTCAAGATCCTTCAGGAAAGTCAGATTTAGGTAACAGAAACTGGGTTTCCTGCATAGTAGTATTTAAAAGGAGTATCCCTGCTCAGATTGTAGGAAGGGAGGAGCAAATTTCTTTCAGAAAGAGGACTGGTAAGAGAATATTTTGACTCAGTCAAGAATCGATTCAAATTCAAGATTCCACCTGAATTTGTGATCTGAGATATCAAAAACATTTCTTTCAAGCAAATGAAGGATTCAACATTCCATTCCAAACATCCAAAGGTTTCATTTTTATATGGATTGATTGAAGGTAACATAACCTTTTCTACACATCCATCCTACAAAATTTCCATCAATAGTTCCAAAGCTTTCATTGCAATACTTTTTTTTTGGGGGGGGGGAGGGGGGACATTCTCCTTGCATCTTAATAGAATAGAATTGAATTTTTTATTGGCCAAGTGTGATTGGACACATAAGGAATTTGCCTTTGGTGCATGTGCTCCAAACAAACAGACAGACAAAAAACCCACAATGCATTTGCTCCTGCAATTTTTTTAGGAAGTACGTTTACTGAGAAGATATTTGGAACCAATGTAGAATATGTCTTATTCTCGATTTTAAGAATGATTTATATATATACGGTATAATTGAAAAGTAAAATCGAAGAACCCACCACCCTGAGCCAATGTAATTGTCAATGTCATATTTTACATACAGTTTGAGCGATCATTTTTTTCCTGCTTCTTTTCCAAGTTGTTAGCTGTTGCCTTTTCTCCCAGCTTCCCTTTCACAGTTGTTGTTGCCATCACCCCTGACCTTCTCATAGCATTTATATGCCCCACGATGAGTTCTGATCACAGATGGACAGAGAAAACTCATCTGTCAAAAGGGCTACTGGCTTGGAGCTGGGGTGTCATTCCTTTCCTGCCCAGGTCTAGAAGGACCATGTGTGAAATTCCTTAAAGGTTCAGTTACTTTGAAACAGCAGGGGCCAAAATAGTTGAACTCCCTAATCTGCTGGAATGCTTCTTAGCTTGCCTGATATAGCCATTCTTTGGGGCGCAGAAGAGGCAGGAGGGGAGGCAGGAGGCAGGCACAGCAGCAATTCTGGTGTCAGATGGCTGGCACAGGTGCTGGTCATGGATGATCCCTACCAAGCCATACCATTCATTTCAAAAATCACAAGCAGGCCTTATCCTTTGGACCTTTCCAAGAGAAAGGGCGAGATGGATCTCATATCCAGAAGATCACCAGGGTTAACGCTGAAAAAATATACATACCCGAAAACTTGGCCCTGTGAACACACATCAACAAAACCCCGTATTTAGAGTCCCCTGCTCAATCCTCCAATGGAACCTTATGCACTTTGCACTGAGAGTGTGCACGCGTGTTCAAAAAATTGTGCATTTGTTTTTGAGTTTCTTCCTCTAGGACAGTGATGGATAACCTTTTCCGAACTGAGTGCCCAAAGCGAGCGCCAGTACCCCCAAAATGCAATGCATGCATGGCCCACACACACACTCTGCCCCCATGCATGCACGGCTGGCCAGTGGGAGGGGCGCACGCATGCAAGCAGAGCTGAACTGGGGCAACGGCTCACGTGCCATCAGAGAAGGCTCTAGCACGCAGGCCATAGGTTCACCATCACGGCTCTAGGAGCTCCCAGGACAGCTGATTAAAAGACTAATGGTGTTTGCATTTATAGCAGCTGAGATCTGTCATTAAAACCACCATTTTTTTGAAATCTTTTCCCAGTTTTATTAATTTATAATATGGCATACAAAACAAATACAAAAGCAAATATCAGGGAAATTAGGGAAGGGAAAAGGATAGTGGGGGAAAGATAGGGAGAATGAAAAAAAGGCATTGATTTCTGACTCCTTTGGTGCAGTAAAATCTAAGACATTAAAGTCTACTCTCAACTTTTTACTTTTTCATAATAATAGAAACTAGCCGTTTCTATAACAACAAATCTATCTAATCGGTAAAGCCCAGAACCACAGTTTCACTTTTTTCCACTTCAAGCACAAAATCCAGAAGTGGTTTCCAAGTAGAAATAAAAGTATATGTATTTTTTTCTTTGAACAAAGCAGTCAATTTAGCCATCTCTGCTAACTCCACCAGTTTTTGTAGCCATTCATCCATTGTGGGGGAACTGTGGAAACAATCTCATGTTTTAAAAACAAAAATAAGGTAAAGGAAAAGGTTCCCCTTGCACATATGTACAAGTCATTCCCGACTCTAGGGGGCGCTGCTCATCTCAGTTTCAAAGCCGAAGAGCCAGCGCTGTCCGAAGACGTCTCCGGGGTCATGTGGCTGGCATGACTCAATGTCAAAGGTGCACGGAACCCTGTTACCTTCCCACTAAAGGTGGTCCCTATTTTTCTACTTGCATTTTTACCTGCTTTCGAACTGCTAGGTTGGCAGAAGCTGGGACAAGTAATGGGAGCTCACCCCATTACACAGCACTAGGGATTCAAACTGCTGAACTGCTGACCTTTCGATCAACAAGCTCACTGTCTTAGCCACTGAGCCATCGCGTCCCTTAAAAAAGAAAAATACAGCACCCTTAATTTTTTAATTTTTCCTTCTTGCTACATATCTACACAGAGGATATATTATTATTAGGTAACCTGGCCATTCTGATACTGTTTATCTTCAGTGGTTGCTTAAAGTTGAAATGATTGTAGTCACAGCGCAGATAGCTAGATTCCGTGCAGCAGCCCTAAAGTTTCACTGGAACTTGATGAATTATAACCATTTTATATAATTAATGCATCAATTCTTTGATATTATCATTCTGTTGTATTTTAATACCTAATAATTATAGGCCCGTATAATTTAAGGACTAATATTCAATTATTAGTGGGCGCGATGTCTCAATGGTTAAAGATGCTGACTTTTTCAGCTGGAGAACTGACAACCTGGGTTTGAGACCTGAGTGCTGCCCAACAGGGTGAGCTCCCATTACTTGCCTCAGCTCCTGCCCACCTAGCAGTTTGAAAGCATGCAAATGCAAGTAGATAAATAGGTACCACTTTGGTGGAAAGGGAAGAGCATTCCGTGTATCTCGGTATATAGCCACATGACCATGGAAATTGTCTTCGGACAATGCTGGCTCTCTCAGCCAAGAAGCAAAGGTGACCACCAAGCCCTAGAGCCGGACACAACTGAACAGGGAAATGTTTACCTTTATTAAATTAAATAGAGCTTAGGCTGTACTCTTGTTTATGTGCAACTAATAGATTGCCAAATTATGATTTCAACATAGATTTTATTTGCTATTTCTTATTTTTGAACTTTTAATTAGATACTCTTTGAGCATTTTTTAATTGCACTGGTCTCTGACTGTAATAAATATTTGACAGAGGGGAGATTAAACAGAAGAATGCAAATTTTGTATCTTGTTTCTGGTTGCCCTGTGACTCTCCCCTCACTTCTCACGCAACACAATTTGTAAGTGCCAGAAGAAGTGCCAGGAATGGACAGATGGGTCAGTTTGGGAATGTACATGTCAGTCTCTCATTTTTACAATCAAGCTAGAATTTTTTTTTAATCCAAAAGCTTTGCAAAACAATTTGTATATATCTGGGTGCAGCTTGTTTTTTAAAGATTTTGTTTTTACCCTTTGGGGTAATATCTGAAGGTTAGGAAAATGAATTTCCCCAACTCAAAAAAAAAAAAAAAAAAAAAAAAAAGCCAGCGGCTTTGCTAAACTGCAATAAGTGTGAATATTTCTCAGCGAATGTTTGAAAATACAAAATTCAGTAAATGTGTGTTCTAATGGAAACCGAATCTCTTCCTCAATGTCTGCTTCTTTGTTGGATAAATGCTGCTGTATTATTTTATTCATTTTATTTATTTAGTTTGTCAAACATGTACAAGATAACAGGTATAAGTATAAACATGGACATGAGCATGGGTAATGAGTACAAATAAATGGGACGGTGGGACAGGGATGGTAGGCATGCTGGTGTGCTTATGCATGCCCCATTTACGGATCTCTTAGGAATAGGGTGAGACCTATGGTAGACAGTTTAAGGTTGAAGCTATGGGGGTTTGAGGATGTAACAACAGAGTCAGGTAGAGCATTCCAGGCATTGACCACTCTGTTGCTGAAGTTGTATTTTCTACGATTGAGTTTAGAGCGGTTTAGCTTGAGTTTGTATCTATTGTTTGCCTGTGTATTATTGTGGTTGAAGCTGAAGTAGTCATTGATTTGATTTGATTTGATTTTGATTTTATTAGATTTACATACCGCCCTTCTCCTTGCGGACTCAGGGCGGTGAACAGCCAGATAAAAGACAGGTACATAAAAGTTAAAATTTTAAAAACAACTAATATAAATTTGGCCGATAGTTAAAACAATTCAATTTAAAATTAATATCAAAACTCTAAAATTCTAAAAATTTTTTACAGGGATCAGGCCAAGCCAGCAAGCTGAAAAAGATATGTTTTTAAGGACTGATGAAAAGTCCGGAGGTCAGAGATCGTTCGCAACTCTGGAGGAAGGTCGTTCCCGAGGGTGGGAGCTACCACAGAGAAGGCTTTCCCCCTGGGGGTCGCCAACCGACATTGTCTAGCTGACAGTATCAATCTACCCTGGGCTTCAAATCTCTGAGCAAAGGAGATTCAGTACCACAACAATTGGGATCGACAATTCCACTATGGAGCAATGCAGTAATTAAGCGAGACATCATATGTCTTGCGACCTCGCTTCCGCCGCAGTCATTAAATGAATCAAAGCAGTTGTTAAGTGCAACATCACATGGTCAATGTGTACTGCCTTGACTCTGCTTGTCAGAAGCTGGCCCAGAAGTGCAAAAATGGTAATATTGTGACTGCAGGATGAGAGCTTTGCAAATGCCTGTTTGTTGCAAAGTACCCGAATCTTGTTCAGATGGTCATGGAGAAGCTATGATGATGATTCTAAGTGTGAGGATCAGTCATAAAATTACTTCTCAGGGCTTCAAACATTTGCTAAACTGGGCAGTTCTTAAGCAAGGTGTACTTCAGTGGTGGGTTTCAAAAATGTTTACTACCGGTTCTTTGGGTGTGGCTTGGTGGGTGTGGCATGGCTTGGTGGGTGTGGCTTGGTGGGCATTGCAGGGGAAGGATACTGTAAAATCTCCATTCCATCTCCACTCCAGGGATAGGCTACTGCAAAATCTCCTTTTCCTTCCAATCAGCTGGAACTTGGGAGACAGAGAATAGGTGTGGGGTGGGCAGTCAGAATTTCTGCTACCAGTTCTCTAGAACTGGTCAGAACCTTCTGAAACCCACCTTTGGTGTACTTGTACGCCATTTCTCAGTCTCTAAACCTTGGGAGCAGAAAGTAAGCATTTCTCCTCAGTCTCATTTTCCCCTCGTCTTCTGCCCTGCTGGTTCACCTCAAGGATAAATTTAGGATCTCCTTCATGAGCCACAGTGGCACAGTGGTTAGAGTGTAGTACTGCAGGCTGCCTGCAATTTGGCAGTTTGATTCTTACTGGTTCCTTCTGAGATGGGTAAAATGAGGACCCAAATGGGGGCAATATGCTGACTCTGTAAACCGCTTAGAGGGGGCTGTAAAGCTTTGTAAAGCAGTATATATGTCTGACTGCTATTAGCTATTGCCTCCCACCGGCCGGTTCGCTCCCACAGAGAGGGCCTCCTCAGGGTGTCGTCAGCCAGACAGTGCCGGCTGGCGACCCCCAGGGGGAGAGCGTTCTCTGTGGTAGCTCCCACCCTCTGGAACGAGCTCCCTCCAGATCTGAGGACTATTGCTGACCTCCCGACTTTTCGTCGGGCTCTGAAGACTCATCTCTTCCAACTTGCCGGACTTGCCTGATCCCTCCTATTTTTAAACTTTTTAGAGTTTTAGAGTCTTATTTGGTTTTATATTTTCAGCCTAAATTTATATTGGTTTTAGTACGTTTTTAACTTTTGTATTTGTATTGGTTTTAAATTGGCTGTTCACCGCCCTGAGTCCGGAAGGAGAAGGGCGGTATAGAAATTTAATAAATAAATAAATAAATAAACTCTTTTTCAATCTACAAACTTACACACATTCTTTGCCCTCGAACAAAGTTTCTGAGCTGTACCTACATTTGCATGGCTTAACCTGTTAACAGGATGCTGTCCTTAACAAATATCATTCCACTGAGTCGTTTGCATAATGAACAAAGTGAGAGCAATGCCTAAACCCAAATACCCTTTAGATTGAAATATGCTGGGTTGACTTTTGAGCAAGTAGTACTTTTAACATCATCTATTCCAGGGGTCCTCAACCACCAAAATGTGGCCCACTACCAGGCTGTGGCCTACTCAGAAGCAGGCCTCACAAGTGGCAGGCCAGCTGCACACACATGCATGCAGCTCAATTTGCTCAATGCTCAATGGCCCACCACCCGCACAAGTTGAGTTGTGTGTGCGTGTGCACCAGCTCGCTCCTCACATGGCCTGGTTCCCTTCTCCCTCTCCTGATGGGCCACTAAGGCACAAAGGTTGGGGACTGCTGATCTATTGCACCAAACAATTGTTAACATAAAAGATCAGTAAGAAGGGAGATTAAAATATCAATGCTTTATTTGAGATGTGACTCAGCACACAGGAAGATCAATGAACCCCCATAGCTGATGTGCAATGATGAAAGGTAGAAATGCTTTAAATAGTACATACAGAAAGTAGATCATAAACTGTAGTTAAAGTTTTCCATAAATCAAGAGCAGCCTGTGCATTTTCTCCAGACCACAAGTTCCTCCAATTATGCCTTACTTAAAACTACCTGGCAAATGCCCAGCTGAACCAATGCTTGATCCACTGACTCTCAGCCAGATTACTCTACAGGCAGAGTTGGCATCATTCTATAATCTTAAATGCCAGTATGATCCATGGATCGCCATGGAGCTCACCAAGGGTTTGATATGAAATTATTGAGGGCCATGAATTTGGAAGCTCCAAAAGAATGAAGATTGTGCGAATCATAGAATCATAGGGCTGGAAGGGACTTTGACAGTCTTCTAGTCCAACCTTGTGCTCAAGCAGGAGTCCTCATACCATGTTGGACAAATGGTGGTCCAATCTTTTCTTCAAAACTTCCAGGGATGGATTACCCCCAAACTCCAGGAGGCAAGCTGTTTTACTGGTTAATTGGCCTCACTGTTAGGATGTTTCTCCTTAATTCCAGTTTGCTTCTTCTCTTTGAATAGTTTCCAACCATTGTTTCTTATCTTGCCCTCCAGTGCTCTGGAGAATAATTTGACTCCCTCTTCTTTGTGGAAGCCCCTCAAATATTAGAATATTGTTATCATGTCACCCCTAATTCTGCTTTTCTTTTCTTTGTTGGCCAAGCATGATTGGACAAACAAGGAATTTGTCTTTGGTGTATATGCTCTCAGTGTACATAAGGAGAATAAAAATATATTCATCAAGAATAAAAAGATACACTTAGTGATAGTCAAGGTTACTAATAAGCTATCAAATCGTACTAGGAAACAATAAAAACAAAATATTTGAAAGATACAAGCAACATGGTTATAATAATAAGTGGGAAGAGACAGATACTAGTAAGGAAGAGAAGAATCATAGTAATACAGTCTTAGTAAATTATTTGACAGTCTTGTGGGAATTAATTGTTAAGTGGAGTGATGGCATTTGGGAAAAAACTGTCCTTTTGTCTAGTTGTTCTGATGTGCAGTGCCCTATGTAGTGTCATTTTGAGGGTAGAAGTTGAAACAAACAAAACAGCACACACAATATTCTAGCTCTTGAAGGTTTTTTTTTTTCCAAAAAGAAAGTTTTCATAGAAAGTTTTCTTTCTTCATTTTATACGCATAGACAGAGCTACTGTTCAGATCTCGGCAGTCCATGTTGGCTGCCGAATGGAGAAACTATTTCTATCCTACTGGCTCTTGTGAAGAGGGTTGATTCTCCACAGCTTCCTAGAACAGAGATTGAGGAATACCATGACTATTACTAGTACTAGTGCTACTACAAGTATGAGTACTAAGAGTGCCATATTCTAATGTTTATTTATTTATTTATTTGTCTACAAGGAAACAAGTAACAGTATAGATGTAGACATGGACACATGAAAAAAATTGGCACAAATAAAAATAAAAAAATAAAAAGCGAAACAATATTGGAGTAGAATCAGATCACAATTAGAAGAAATAACCAAACAAAAGATAAAGATGAGGCCAGAAACATTTTTAATAGGAATACTCCCAGGCTCATACGAAAATGAAATACAATAATTAATTATCTATATTACCACAGCAGCAAGAATAATCTATGCTCAGAATTGGAAAAATAATAATAATATACCATCCAAAGATAATCTGATCAGAAAAGTTTTGGAATATGCAGAGATGGACAAATTAACAAAGGAGATAGAAGAAAAAGAGGAAACAGAATACTAGTTAGTGTAGGAGAAATGGTATGAATGGCTGGAGGAGAGAGAGAAAAGGAAGGGAAAAATTAAATAATAGTCAAAATAGGAGTTGAAGTAAAATTGTTAATATGAGGAAACAAAATGTAGAAATAGAAGTGGATACACGGGTACTGTTATGTATACATGTAAATAAATAAATAAATATTAGAAGTATATGTATAAAAGATATAGTAGAAATAAGAAAGGAAAAAAATGTATAATTTGCCCTTTGGAATGAGCTGCCCCCGGAAATGCGTAAGATCTCTGACCTCCGTGTATTTTGCTGTGCTCTCAAGACCCTGCTGTTCTGCCAGGCCAGGCTATCAATGTAATGATTTTAAATTGGGTTTTTAAATCTGGGGTTTTATATTTGAACCAAAATTATTTAATATTTTAATTAATTTTTAATTCATGTTTCTGTTTGTGTTTTTAATAGTCTGTACACCGCCCTGAGTCCTTCAGGAGAAGGGCGGTATAGAAATAAAATTATTATTATTATTGGCTAACCTGTAGTGAGATTCACAATGTTTGAGGCTGGTTAATACTCAGCAGCTCGAGTCCCTACCATTATTATTATTATTATTATTATTATTATTATTGGTTAATCTGTAGTGAGATTCACAGTCTTTGAGGCTGGTTAATAGCTCAGCAGCTCGAGTCCTAACCAAGGACCTAGGAACTGTTAAGATATCGTCGGAGGATGTAAGCTGTTCCGAGTAAGGTGGTTTTTTGTAGAGTCAAAATGTTCAAGTCCGGTAAATTTAGAATTTCTAAATAGCGGGGTAGCCCTTTGGGTATTGCTCCAAGGGCTCCAATTACAATCGGAACAACACATGATTTCTTTTTCCATAGTCGCTCAACTTCGATTTGCAAGTCCCGGTACTTTGTGATTTTTTCTTGCTGCTTATCTTCAATCCGTGCATCACCAGGTATTGCAATGTCAATGAACCATACTTTTTTCTCTTCAACTACCGTTATGTCAGGTGTGTTGTGGACCAAGTGCCTGTCAGTCTGAATCCTAAAGTCCCACAAGATCTTGAGTTTCTCATTCTCTAGAACTTTCTCAACCTGACGTTCCCAGTGGTTTTTGCTATACTCAAATCCAAACTTCTGGCACAATTTCCAGTAAATGATCTTAGCAACACGGTCATAGCATTGTAGGTAGTTGTTGTTGTTGTTGTTATTATTATTATTATTATTATTATTATTAGTATAAATTCTTGACTGGTGCAAAACCGTTGAAACAGAAAATGTGTTAAAGCTTTCTTTTTGTTTTTAAAAAACTTTTAATTAAAAAAATTAAAAAAAGAAAGAAAAAAAGAAAAAATAAGCAAAACATAGCCATAAACACATAAGCTGAGTGCATATAAATGGGGACAGTAAGACAGGGATGGTAGGCACACTGGTGTGTTTATGCATGCCCCCTTTACGGACCTCTTAAAAAACATGAAACTTCCACAATAGACAATTTAAAGTAAAAGGTATGGGAGTTAGAGAGACGAACAGATAGAGTATTCCAGACATTTACTACTCTATTGTAGAAGTCCTATTTCCCTGCAATCAAGATTAGAGAGAATGACATTGAGTTTGAATCGATCGATAGCCCTTGTGTTATGGCGGTTGAAGTTAAAGTACTCATTTACAGGTAGGACGTTTTGGTAAATAATCTTATGAATTAAGTTTAGGTTAGAGTGTTGGTTACTACTGTGCCTTAGTTCAGGCATGCCCGACTGCTCCTGTGCTGAATGTTTTCAATATTATACCCGAAGCAAGGATATAGCCATCAAAGTGTTTTTCTAATATTATCCACCCGGCAAAGAATATTACTTAGTATGGGAGAAATGGTATGAATGATTGGAGGAGAGAGATAAAAGGAAGGGAAAAATTAAATTATGGTCAAAATAGGAGTTGAAGTACAATTGTTAATATGAGGGAACAAAAACTGTAGAAATAGAATGGGTACCCAGGTATTGTTATGTACATATGTAAGTAAATAAACAAACAAACAAATAAATAAATATTAGAAGTATATGTATAAAAGATATAGTAGAAATCAGGGAGGAAAAATGTATAAGTATGAAATTCTTGACTGGTGCAAAACTGTTGAAACAGAAAAAGTTTTAAAGCTTTCTTTTTGTTTTTTAAAAATGTTTAATAATAATAATAATAATTTTTTTTTAAAAAAATGCCATGGTATTGATTGAAATTGTGATTTAATTCATTTAATTTTTTAATTTTATTTTTTTTTTCTTTTTCTGAAAGTACATGTGGAAGCTGCCTTGTGTTCTTTTTAAAAAAAAAACAAAACAAAAAACAAGAAGGAGTCCCTAGATCCGTGATGGCGAACCTATGGCACACGTATCACAGGTGGCACGCAGAGCCATATTGGTGGGCATGCGAGCGCTTCCCTAGCTCAGTTCCAGCACGCATGCATGCACTTGCCAGGTGATTTTCAGGCCTTCTTGGCCCATTGGAAGTCAGCAAACGGGCTGTTTCCAGCCTCTGGAGGGCCTCTGGGTGGGTGGCTGGGGAAGGCTGTTTTTGCCCTCCCCAGGCTCTTAGAAAGCCTCTGGAGCCTGGGGAGGGCAAAAAACAGGCCTACCGGGTCCACCGTGCCATCACGTGCCAAAAGCGGGGTGTTAAGTCCTCGCCGGCACGACCGTCCTTGAGCCGCTGTGTCGTCAGCAGGCTCGGATTGGTGGAGACGCACAGCAACTAAAGCAGCGGGAAGTGCCTGGTCCCCGATTGGTTATTGCCGTCTGACAGCTCATTAGTTAAGCAGCTGTCAGGCTGCACGTTCTCGTTCTCCCTCTTGCTCTTTGAGTTTAGTTCGGACTGTTCAATAAAGTTAATGTGTTTAGCAGGCCGGCCTCAGAGTCATCCCTATTAACATAACAACTGGCGACAAGGATGGGATCGGCCTGAGGCAGTGGCTAGCGGAGATCATTGCCTGAGCTGAGGCACGCCTACGCAGTAATCACAAAGTGGGATGGCAGTCACTCTCCCAACCTTCTCGCCGTTAATGGGGACCATGGGGGGTCGCACACATGCGCAGGGGGGCAGGGTGCATAGAATTATGGGTGTGGGCACACATGAACACGACCACCCCACACTCCCCCTGCTTTTTGCACATGATAGCCATCACTGCCCTAGAGCAAGAAAACAATAAGAGGACAAGTCTAAATTTAATTGAAATTTAAAGGAAGCTAGCCCTGGTTTTGCCGGGATTCTGCCATGTTTCTGACCCAGTTGGGCCTCCTTTTGGGGGCCGTACTCCTCTGCTTGTCCCACCCTAGAAAGCTCTGTGTGGCTTTCGCTTTGCAAAATGCAGGGCGGCTCTGTCCTCAACCATCAGGACGAAGTTTAGGTGACAAATATTTCCGCCTTCTCAGCCCGAGTATTGCCAGGGGAATTTCCAAGGAAATTCTCCACCTCCCCTCTCTGTACCCAGAGCAAACCTCCCATCTTGAAGGCTTAATTCATCTGGCCTCCGTGAAAGCCCAGTCTAACTAACACCGCCAACCTGGATTTTATATGATTAGTTAGTGAAAACTTGCCAAGTTGAGTTTGCAGGCTGCCAAGTCAAGTCAATTTACTCTGATGCCTGGAAGTCTTAATCCCACTTTAATCTCCACAGTGCCCTTGACATAATGGAATTTAGTTACAAGGCTCATGTCATTGGACAAGGCGTGTTAACCATTTTAGTGCAAACTCCTCCCTAGCCTGCCTTCCTTCCTTCCTCCCTCCCTCCCTCCCTCCCTCCCCGTCTTCCTCCCTCTCTCCATCTTCCTCTTTCCCTCCGTCCCTTCTTTCCTGCTTCCCTCTCTCCCTCCCTCTCTCCCTCCCTGTCTTCCTCCCTCCCTCCCTCCGTCTTCCTCCCTCCCTTCTTTCTTTCTTCTCTCCCTCCCCTGTCTTCCTCCCTCCCTCCCTCATTGCTGGTTCACCTCAAGGCCTTACAGCCTCCTCCCTCTTTCAGTTTTCAGTCTAGTGAACTTGACCGAGATCGTCTTGCAAATATGTGGGGGCGGGAAGAAGGTGAAAGGAGGATGCAAGGGAAAAAGCAACTTTTTTGTGTGTAAAGTCGTTCATTACCGCTGTCCTGGCCTTCCTTTGATTTGGGATTTCTAGGCTCACCGAGCCTCGGGATGGGTGTATTTTCTTTCAGGCTTGATTGGATAAAAAGATTTGCCTAGCAGAAGCCACAAAGAGTCCCCAGTTATTAAAAAGGCAGGTGCCCTTTGAAACTTATTGAAAGAAAAGGAGAAGAGACTAACAGCTGAGGTATTTCCAACAAGGGGCACCGGTCATTTGACTAGGGCGGGTTGGAGGAATGCAAAGGATACTGCAGAAGGAGGCCGGGTGATGTCCTCGGAGAGGGAAAAGGAGCCGAACCCTGACAGCAGCTCTATTATGCCATGAGAACGGGCGACATTTAAAGTGCAACCCTAGCCAGGTCACTTGCATTTGCTCCCCCTTCGTAGATCAGGATTACATCCTTAACCCCTTTATTAAATAGTTTAAGGGCCCTTTGGAGGGATAGGAGGCCCTTTTCTTTAATTGGGGACCAGGTGTTATGTTTCAAAATGAGTTTTTTATGATGAGGTTTTAATCAAATGGCAGTTAGCGAATGTTATTTCCAAAGAGGAATTTTAAACCGGTCTGTTAAAAAAAGAAAGAAAGAAAGGGAAAAAAAAAACAATCAGGCAGGAAGCCTCTTCTAGGATTAATGCCATGTAGAAATCTGCTTTGTGGATTCTCAAAAGCTGGGGGTCCCCTGAAGGAGACTTCTGGGGTCCTTCATAGGGGACAAAGAGAGTTTTCAAGGAGAGAAGCAAATCTAGAACGAAGGAAAAAATTCCTAATGGTGGGAACAGTTAACCAGTAAAAGACCTTGCCTTCAGAATTTGTAGATGCTCCATTACCGGGGGCTTTTAAGAAGAAGACTGGAGAGCTGCTTGTCTGAAATGGTATTGGGCAGTGTTGGCGAACCTTTTCAACAAAGAGTGCTGAAACGGAAGCGCACCTGTGCGTGCCAGAAACCGGAAGAGCTGCCGCCCGGTGCGCACGAGCGTGCTGGGAACATGATCTTCCAGTTTCCAGCACTAATGTGCACCAGCTACCTGGTCTTCTGTCTTCCAGTTTCTGGGACGCATATATGCTCGAAGACCAGCTGGCCAGTGTGCATGTGCGCACCAGAAACCGGAAGATCATGTTCCCAGCACGTGCATGCACAAGGGGCAGCTGCTCTTTCAGTTTCCAGTGCTTCTGCATGTGTGAAGACCAGCTGGCCGGAGATATGGCTCTGTGTGCCACTTCTGGCACGTGTGCCATAGGTTCGCCATCATGGGTATAGCGTCTCCTGCTTGAGCAGGAGGTTGGACTAGATGACTTCCAAGGTCTCTTCCGATTCTGTTATTTTTTTCTGTTCAGCTCACTGTTGTGCCGTACTCACATAGCACATACCGTTTCATCTGTCTGAGACCTTTTCTGAAAATGTAGAGCCTGGAGAGGGTAGAAGCAAACATCCAAAGTTCTACCAGTTTAGTCTCAAATCCAAGTCTTCGCCTTTCTGAAGGGTTGGTGCATGATGTTTGTCCTGATAGCGAAGGGGTAAGACTTTGGGGAGATGCTTTCGATCAGTGGTGTCAAACCTAGTCACTGGTTTCACCCCAGTGTCTCATTTTGCATCATACATTAAAGTGGCTGGCCTGGTACTATTTGCCAATTTATAAACGACATCAACGCTAAACTAGAAACAAATCATTTTTGCTTTGTCTTGACTTAGCATGTGATGTGAACCCAGCTTCTTTCTCTTGCTCTTGCTCTTGAGTAATGATGGTGTAGTGGTTAAAATGCAGTATTGCAGGCTAATTCTGTTGACGGTCAGCAGTTCAATCCTGACGGTCTCAAGGTTGACTCATCCTTCTGAGGTTGGCAAAATGAGGACCTGGATTGCTGGGGGCAAGAGGCTGACTCTGTAAACTGTTTAGAGAGGGCTGTAAAAGCAATGTAAAGCAGTATATAACTCTAAGTATCCTCTCCTTCCTTCCCTACCCTACCACCATGGTAGCACAGTGGTTAAAATGCAGTATTGCAGGCAACTTCTGCTGCCAGCAATTTGGCAGTTCAGTTCTCACCAGTCTCAAGGTTGACTCAGCCTTCCATCATTCTGAGGTTGGTAAAACGAGGACCTGGATTGTTGGGGGCAAGAGGCTCACTCTGTACACCACTTAGAGAGGGCTGTAAAGCACTGTAAAGCAGTATATAAATCTAAGTGCTATTACTATATATGTCAAAGAGCTAGTACTATTGGTGTCTGCCTGTCTGCCTGTCTCTGTCTGTCTGTCTGTCTGTCTACCTGGGTGGTGCAGTGATTAGAATGCAGTATTGCAAGCTGACTCTGCCCACTGCCATGAGTTCAATCCTGACCGGCTCAAGGTTAACTCAGCCTTCCATCCTTCCGAGATGGGTAAAATGAGGACTCAGATTGTTAGGGGCAATATGCTGACTCTGTAAACTGCTTACAGAGGACTGCAAAGCACTGTGAAGTGGTATATATGTCTTATTGCTATTGCTGTGTTTCACAATGGTAGATGCTATGGATCTAAGAATAACAGCAAGCAGTCACCAGATGAAATGTGAATGTCTACGGAACACATTCATGGACGTATTTAGAACAAGCCTCCTTAGACAGCTCCTACTTTCTATCCACATCTTTCACAGTCACCAAATGCAGTCCATCCCTTTTTGGCTGCCTCAGCCGGAACTTTTCCGAAGAAAGAAGAGTTGATGTTTAAAAAGGAAACAGCTGGATTAGAAAAGCAAAGAGAACTGGGGCAGATCCAGTTTCATTAGCAGAGGGAAAGTTGGGGCCCCCAGAGGAGAACAACTGGGAAAGGGGCCACGAAAGAAGCGGAGGGTGTGTTGGGTGGGTGGGGGGGTGGAGAAGATTGGTACAAAACAGAGGAGCATAAAGGACTAATAAAGAAGAATGGAAAGTGAGAAGGAGCCAAGAAAAACAAGCAATAAATAGACGGAAAAGGGAGGGGGGAATCAGAAGAGGAGAAAATGTAATTTGGAGCCATGTAACAGGAAGAGCATGTGGCCTGATGCAGGCGTTCACAATTGGAAAAAATATCAGTCCTTCCAAAAATGGAAGGTCCTGATGAAACATGAGCAGGGAATAAGTTAGAATCCAGTTTTAGATGCAATTCTCTCTCTCTCTCTCTCATTTCTCTTATCTATCTAGATCATCTATCATCTATCCCTTGCTAATTCATCAAACAGCTAATTCTTGAAGTTTGAGATCATTATTAAGAGAAATTAATAGCAATAGCACTTAGACTTATATATTGCTTTACAGCCCTCTCTAAGCAGTTTTACAGAGTCAGCCTCTTGCCCCCAGCAATCTGGGTCCTCATTATACCCACCTCGGAAGGATGGATGGTTGGGATTTGAACTGCCAAATTACAGTCAGCTGGCAGTCAGCAGAAGAAGCCTGCAGTACTGCACTCTAACCACTGCGCCACCTTGCCTCAATTAATAGTTGAAATATCTGAAAGGTATTAAGTTTGCTTAATATCTATCTATCTATCTATCTATCTATCTATCTATCTATCTATCATCTATCTATCTATCTATCTATCTATCTATCTATCTATCTATCTATCTATCATCTATCATCTCTCCTTGTGCAAAGGAAGGCTCCTCTTTAGCAGTGGTGATGAATAACAGCTGACAAATGTCCTTGCATTATTTTTTTCCCCATTGGGCATTTAATGAAAGAAACGTTGGTTTAGAATGTCTCAAAGGTAGTTTTTTGTTTTTTTGCAAAAGGGAACTGGACGGTTTTTATTTGAGGAAGAAGTTTTTGGTTCTCATCCAAGAAGCTTCATCAGTTGTAACTGATTGGTTCATTTGGTTTAGAAATAAGTTTGCAAGAAGACAAGAATTTAGATGAAATTATTGTGGGAATTCTTCAATTAATTTTATTAGTCAAGACATAGCCAAGGGGTGGGTTTCTTCCATGGTTACAATTTTGGGGGAATTGTATTAAAATCCAATAAAAGGAAGACATCTGAAATAAATGTTTTCCATAGGGGCTTTTGTGAGCAGCAGTCTAACTGTTATTATGAACAGGATGGGCTGTTCTTTGGAAATCTTTGGAGAATGTCTCATTCTCCTGCAGAAATGTCAATTATCCCATCCACCAGTTTCTTTCCTAAGACCTGGTAGAGAATTTCAAAACTGGGGGGAGGGTATAAAATATATAAAATATATGCCGGCATCCCAAAATAACCAGCTGATAACATCACTGAATATTGGGGGTGAGTCATTGGCCCCCACAGAGAAGGCTTGCAACTTGGGTGTCCTCCTGGACACACGGCTGTCTTTAGAAGAGCACATGACAGCCGTGGCCAGGGGAGCTTTCTCTCAGGTTCGCCTGATTCACCAGTTGCGACCCTTTCTAGATCGGGACTCCTTACGCACAGTCACTCATGCCCTCATCACTTTCTGTCTGGACTACTGTAATGCTCTCTACATGGGGCTCCCCTTGAGGTGCACGCGGAGGCTCCAACTGGTCCAGAATGCAGCTGCACGGGTGATATTGGGAGCGAGATGGCGCTCACATGTAACACCTCTCCTACGCGAGCTCCCAGTGTTCTTCTGGGTGTGCTTCAAGGTGTTGGTTCTTACCTTTAAAGTGCTCCATGACTTAGGACCTGGGTACCTATGAGACCACTTTCTGCAACTCATAAACTCCCACCAACCAGCACGCTCCCTCCCAGGGTGGGCCTCCTCAGGGTGCTGTCACTAAAGCAATGTCGACTAGTGGTTCCCAGAGAAAGAGCCTTTTCTGTGGGGGCACCTACCTTTTGGAACAGGTTACCCCCAGGGATACGAATGATCCCAGATCTTTGTACTTTCCATCGTGCACTTAAGACCTTTCTGTTTCACCAAGCCAGGCTGGCATGAATCTCTTCTAATTGTTCTAAATCTTTATGCTGAAGATTCTTAACTGATGAGCCAAACTGGCTTAATCATCTTATATTAACATTTTATATGTATGTTATTTTAACTGTTCACCGCCCTGAGTCCTTTGGGAGAAGGGCGGTATAAAAAATAAAATAAAATAAAATAAAATAAAATAATAAAATAAAATAAAATAAAATAAAATAAAATAAAATAAAATAAAATAAAATAAAATAATAAAATAAAATAAAATAAAATAAAATAAAATAAAATAAAATAATAAAATAAAATAAAATAAAATAAAATAAATAAAATTATTATTATCCTGGGGACTTATTTATTTATTTAATCTATTTGCCACCTCTGTGCTGGCCTGTTGCTGCAATGGTTAGAATGCGGTACTGCAGACAACTCTGTCAACCGTCTGAAGTTTGATCTTGACGGGGTTCAAGGTTGACTCAGCCTTCCATCCTTCCAAGATCGGTAAAAATGAGGACCCAGATTGTTGAGGGCAATTTGCTAACAGTAAGAACAATGAACAAGTAGAATGGCTTGCCTTCAGAAGTTGTGGGTGCTCCATTACTGGAGGCTTTAAAGAAGTCATTTGTCTGAAATGGTATAGGGTCTCCTGCTTGAGATCCCAGGGTCTATTCCAACTCTGTTATTCTGTTCTGTTCTGTTCACTGTTGTGCCGTACTCACATAGCACATACCGTTTCATCTGCCTGAGTTCTCTTCTGGAAATGTAGAGCCTTAAGAGGGTAGAAGCAAACATACAAAGTTCTACCAGTTTAGTCTCAAATCCAAGTCTTCGCCTTTCTGAAGGGCTGGTGCATGATGTTTGTCCTGATAGAGAAGGGGTAAGATTTTGGGGAGATGCTTTCGATCAGGGGTGTCAAACCAGTGTCTCATTTTGCACCATGCATTAAAGTGGCCAGCCTGGTAAAGATAAAGGTTCCCCTCACACATACATGCTAGTCATTCCCAACTCTAGGGGGTGGTGCTCATCTCCATTTCAAAGCCAAAGAGCCAGCACTGTCCGATGACGTCTCCATAGTCATGGGGCCAGCATGACTCAATGCCAAAGGTGCACAGAACTCTGTTACCTTCCCACCAAAGGTGGTCCCTATTTTTCTACTTGCATTTTTTACCTGCTTTCGAACTGCTAGATTGGCAGAAGCTGGGACAAGTCACGGGAGCTCACCCCGTTACGCGGCACTAGAGATTTGAACTGCTGAATTGCTGACCTTTCGATCGACAAGCTCTGCGTCTTAGCCACTGAGCCACCACATCCCTTGGCCAGCCTGGTACTATTTGCTAATTTACAAAAGACATCAGCGCTATTTTTAAAATGCTTTTAAAAGCCTCTGACGATCTCAGCTGAGTCGCGCAATCGTTAGAGGCTTTTAAAAAAAAACTTTTAAAAGCATTTTTTCGGCCAAAGAGGTTGTAGAAAAAATGCTTTTAAAAGTTTAAAAAAAAAGCCTCTGATGATCGCGCGACTCAGCTGGGATCGTCAGAGGCTTTTAAAAGCATTTTAAAAATAGTGCTGATGTCTTTTGTAAATTAGCAAATAGTACCAGGCTGGCCAGGGGATGTGGTGGCTCAGTGGCTAAGATGCTAAGTTTGTTGTGGGGGGCACTCAGGAATTTTTGCTACCGGTTCTCCGAACCACCTGCCACCATTGCTACTGGATCAGGTGATCTGGTCCAAACTGGGAGGATTTCACCCCTGCTGAAGCAACCTTCTCTTAAGACACCAGATTCTTCACGTTGTTATCTCTTTTCTGCAATTATTAGGAAATTTGTCCATTAAAAGAGTAAGACTTATTTTTTTTTTTAAACACTTAATGCTATAAAACTGAGTCAAAGGTTGCCGGGGAAGAATTTAATCATTTTTAAATAGACATAACCCAGCCGTCTATTTAAGCTGCACTCTTATTGCTTCAGGAAATAATCAATGTTATTAAAAGTATGAAAATAGGAAAAGTTCCCAGTCCCAATTTAGTGGGTAAGTGACATACATTGATTTTGTTTTGTTTGTTTTAATATTGTTTGATATTTGGAATAATGCTTTTTTTAAAAAAATATAAATACAAAACTTTTCCAACTTTTTAAAATCAGAGGTGTATACTTGATTTTTTAAAAATAACGATAAAGATTTTGCTAATTTGGCACCGTACCACCCCAAACCTTTGTAAACTATAGTATTGGTGCCATAATTTAACAATGAGCCTAGTCCATAAAAAGGACAGAAGAAACTATCTTCAATTATCTATCTTGAATGATCTGATTTTAAAAAGGCAGACAGAAATCGGTGGATAAGGCTACAACACAATTTGAAACTTTAAGAATACTTTCACCAAATCGGAAATCGACAACGGTGGCTTTACTGAATGCAGAAAAGGCCTCTGATATACAGTTTAAATTTCTGGAAAGGAATACAATCAAGATTAAGGGAGGTATTAATACCACTCTGTAAAGTCCTAGTAAGATCACACGTAGAGTACTGCATCCAGTTTTGGTCCCCACATTAGAAAAAAGATGTTGAGACTCTGGAAAACGTGAAAGAGAAGAGCAACCAGGATGATTAGGGGACCAGAGACTAAAACATATGAAGAACGGTTGCAGGAACTGGGCATGGCTAGCCTAGGGAAGAGAAGGACCAGGGGAGACAGGATAGCAGTCTTCCAATGTTTGAGGGGCTGCCCCAGAGAGGAAGGAGTCAAGCTATTTTCCAAGATACCCGAAGACCAGAAAAAGAACAATGGATGGAAACTAACCAAGGAGAGAAGCAACCTAAAATTAGAGAGGAATTTCCTGACAGTGATAACAATTAATCAGTGGAATGACTTGCCTCCAGAAGTTGTGGTAGCTTCATCACTGGAGGCTTTCAAGAAGAGACTTGACTGCCATTTGTCAGGAATGGTGTAGGGTCTCCTGTTTGGGGGGGGGGGGGAGGGTGTTGGACTAGATGACCTACAAGGTCCCTTCCAACTCTGTTAATCTGTTAATTTTTTTAATCCACTGAATCATTTCATATCAACCAGATTATAATATTGCATTCTTATTCCCCAGCAGGTATTTTTTTTAGAAATATAATGATTTCTTTGTCTATCTACATGGTGCATGAAACTCATTAAGGGCAACTTTAATATATTTTTTTAAAAAAAATTAATTTCATATTGTAGCCATTGGCCTGCCTTAGTAAGTGAACGAAGGCAATAAAAGCAGCTAAAATTGAACACAAAGTGGTCTTAATATGCTCCATCACTAGAGGCTTTTAAGAAGAGACAGCTATTTGTCTGAAATGCTATAGGGTCTCCTGCTAGAGCAGGGGGTTGGACTAGAAGACCTCCAAGGTCCCTTCCAACTCTGTCAATGTTCTATTTGATGTTCCAATTGTTCTAAAGAGTGATAAAGGTTATTCTATATTTTAAAGTTACTTAGTTTAGTTTATTGATTAGCCCTTAAAAGGTAAAGGTTCCGCTCGCACATATGTGCTAGTCGTTCCCGACTCTAGGCGACAGAGCTCATCTCCATTTCAAAGCCGAAGAGCCAGCACTGTCTGAAGACGTCTCCGTGGTCATGTGGCCGGCATGACTCAACACCAAAGGCGCACAGAACACTGTTTCCTTCCCACCAAAGGTGGCCCCTATTTTTCTACTTGCATTTTTTACTTGCTTTCAAACTGCTAGGTTGGCAGAAGCTGGGACAAGTAATGGGAGCTCACCCTGTTACGCGGCACTAGGGATTTGAACCGCTGAACTGCCGACCTTTCGATCGACAAGCTCAGGGTCTTAGACATCTCTAGATGGAAGGCAGAGCATAGAAATCTTAAATGGAGAAATCCATATAGGATCTTTAGGGGCAGTTTTTTTAAAAAATTTGATTTTATATGCCGCCTTTCTCTGGAGACTCAGGGCATCTTACAATGCGTTAAGCAATAGCCTTCATACTTTTGTATATTTTACAAAGTCAGCTTATTGTCCCCATAAACTGGATCCTTAGAAAGGATGGAAGGCTGAGTCAACCTTGAGCCTGGTGAGATTCGAACTTACAGTAATTGCAGGCAGCTGATGTTAATCACAATGCTTTAGTCTGCTGAGCCACCAGGCCCTTCTTCAAGTCCATGTCATTAAAACTTTTGATATATGGATCGCCAGCCAATTTTTTTTTAATTAGATTTATATGCCGCCCTTCTCCGGAGACTCAGGGCAGCTTACAATGCGTTAAGCAATAGCCTTCATACTTTTGTATATTTTATAGAGTCAGCTTATTGCCCCCACAAACTGGGTCCTCATTTTACCTACCTTAGAAAGGATGGAAGGCTGAGTCAACCTTGAGCCTGGTGAGATTCGAACTTACAGTAATTGCAGACAGCTGGTGTTAATCACAATGCTTTTAGTCCGCTGTACCACCAGGCCCATGGACTAGAGAGGGCCTGGTTTCATATGCTACCTGCATCCCACGGATGGGGCTTTGCTTGTTTGCGTGGCCCGGTTTCTGACATGCTGTGGCCTACTGCCAGTCCATGGTGTTGGAGATGCCTGGTTTAATGCTTGTCTAAAATCTGAGCTTCCTTCCGTATGCTTTTGGGGGTTCTTTTGTGCTAAAGCAAAAAAAAAAAAAAAAAAAAAAAAGTAAGAGAGTGAAATGAGAGAGAAACGAGGAGAATAGAGCTTCTTAAAAACCCATGACTGATCTTCGAATTCATCCCAAGCCTTGAATTTTTCCTGAGCAGCTGGAAAATTTGTCTGCTACAATCGCTTGGCATGATCCTAAGCAGCGTTAACGTCCATAGTGATAATTCAATATGATTTGGTTCTAATTGGACAGAGGAAATCTCTTGTAGGGTTCCCCAAGAGTGTCAGATGAAGGACGGGTGTTGATTGGAGGAGGAAGAACAAGGAAGAAAAGCAGATGTTGACCAACCTTTTCTCAACTGTTGGATAAAATGCTCCTGCTTTGCCAAACTACTACAGTGGTGGGAGAGCAGGTTTTTTCAGCTGTCCACCCTGTAGAGCTAGCATAATCCACCGGACTTTCGATGCACAACACACACAATCTCCCGTATTGTGCTCATTAAGTTTTAAGAGAGCCAGTTGTTTCAAACGAAGGGAATGGCGGAAAAAGCACTCGGTTTTGCATAGAAGAATGTGCACTAATCTTTCTTAATGACAACGCAACTAATGGCTGGCAAAACATTACTTTTGAATTAACTTCCCCCCCCTTGCAGGCGTTTTCTCCCCAGCCCCACCCCCAACAAAAAAAAAAATAGGACCAAGGCCACCAAAGATTCCAGGAAAGGCTGCCTCGAGAGAAGAAGAAGGAGGAGGAGGAGGAGGCAGGATTTCCTATGATTTGATGTTGCTCTTAATTAGGAAGCACATTAGAAGCACATGCTCGCATGTGTGAGGATGTGAAGTTGTAGCCAAATCCATGTTTTCTATTAGAGCTTACATTCCGGGCTGTGCCAGAGCCCCATTCTGTTCTGTTCATGTTTTACAATATTTCCTCGGCCTCCTTGGAGGCCTTTCTGCACCCCCACCCACCCACCCCCCAGCTCCACCAACTTTTCTGGCTAGTTCTGCAAAGCTACTACAATGAACATATGTGCTTGGATCCCAAACAGACCCGGATTTTTTTGTTGTTGTTGTTTCCTTCTTGGGAGGCACTGTACAATGCAGCCCTAAATCCAAATGCAAGGCAGAAGGGGGAAGAGGGAGTCCACAAACATTATGAAAAAGATCGTGTTTTCCCCAATTTTGTTATGAAATCCACATGAATAGTATTGACAAAGGCCCAGGCCCTGGCCTGCTTAAGAATGGTTAAATTCACACAACATTCTAAGCTATGGTTTGTGTTAAACTTAGTTTGTTTAACCAAGCCACAGTGGACCAACTCAATGGAATTCGGAATCACCCATTGTGGCTTAGAAGTTACAGCAGTGGGGTTGATGTTCTTTGCTAAAAAACAAACAAACACAGGATTTAGTGCAAAGTTGAACTGTACTTTGGAAATATTTTAGAGTGGTGAGATACTGTATTTTTCGGTGTATAAGACTCACTCCCCCCCCCCCCGCAAAAGAGGGTGAAAATTTGGGTGCATTTTATACACTGAATGTAGCCAAGAACATGAGGCACGGAGGAGGTGATGGTCTATGGCCTGGAACAGCTGATTGGGGGTATTCCGGGAGGCCGATCTACCTGCCAATCAGCTGCTCATGCTGAATCAGGCTGCAAAAATGTGCTGAAGCTGAAGCTGACCTGGCTGTTTGCTATTTGCTGCAAGGACTGTCAGAGTTTGCAGCAGCAAAGCAAAACACAAGCAGAGGAGAGGAGTGTCAGTTTCAGTTTCAGTTTCAGAGATCAGTACAGCATACAGCTTTAGAATAATTGAGCTATGCCATGCCCAGGCTCCTTGCTGTCTCCTTCCTTGTTGCTCACACAGCAAATACTGTTTCAGTTTCCAAACAGTCTCACATACTGACAGGATGCTTGCCAGATGAATACCGACGGAGGCTGGTAGGCAGAGGCAGATTTTTTTTCTTGTTTTCCTCCCCCAAAACTAAGGTGCATCTTATACTTTGGAGTGTTTTATACTCCGAAAAATATGGTAAGTTAGGTTTGACTGAAGGGGAGGGTTTTCTAAGTAGAGGCAATCCTTGACTTACGACCACAATTGAGTCTGAGATTGATGTTGCTAAGTGAGACATTCATTTAAGTGCGTTTTGCCCTGTTTTACAACCTTTCTTGCCACACTTGTTAAGTGAATCTACTGCAGTGATCAAGTGGTTGTTAAGCGAATTGGGCTTCCCCACTGACTTTGCTGGTCAGAAGGCCACAAAAGGGGTTCACGTGACCCCAGGATATTGCAACCGTCATAAATATGAACCAGTTGCCAAGTGTCTGAATTTGGATCACGTGACCATGGGGATTTCGCAATGGTTGTAGGTTTGAAAAATAGCCATAAGGGACTTTTTCCAGTGCTGCTGTAACTTCAAACGGTTGCTAAATGAACTGCCCGGAGTCTAGGACTAGCTGTATTAAGCAGGTATCAGGGGTTAAAAATGGCAGAAATTAGAACCACAGATAAACCATGGAGAAAATTCATCAGGTAAGGTAAGTTGGAAAAGGGCTAGCCCGAACCAGTAAGCAAAAATCAAACAAGAACAAAGAATGTTCTTTCTGTGCCAACTCAGGAAGCTTAAACTGCCCAAAGAGCTGCTGATCCAGTTCTACAGAGGAACGATTGAGTCTGTCATCTGCACCTCCATAACTGTCTGGTTTGGCTCTGCAACCCAACAAGACAGACACGGACTTCAATGAATAATTAGAACTGCAGAAAAAACAATGGCTACCAACCTGCCTTCTGTTGAGGACCTGTATACTGCATGAGTCAAAAAGAGGCTTGTGAAAATATTTCACTGAAAACAGACATAAACTGTTTCAACTCCTACCCTCAAAACGATGCTATAGAGCACTGCACACCAGAACAACTAGACACAAGGATAGTTTTTTCCCAAATGCCATCACTCTGCTAAACAAATAATTCCCTTAATACTGTCAAGCTATTTACTAAATCTGTAATACTATTAATCTTCTCATCATTCCTACCACCCATCTCCTTCCACTTATGACTGTATGACTGTAACCAGTGGTGGGATTCAAATAATTTAACAACTGATTCTCTGCCCTAATGATTTCTGGATCCAACAACCAGTTTGCCAAACTGCTCAGAAACTTAACAACCAGTTCTCCCAAAGTGAACTGACTAAACTGACTGAATCCCACCACAGACTGTAACCTTCTTGCTGGAATCCTTAAGATTTCTATTGACTAATATGATTTGATTGCTTATTTGTTCCCTGTGACTATCATTAAGTGTTGTACCTTATGATTCTTGATGAATGCATCTTTTATGTACATCGAGAGCTTATGCAACAAGACAAATTCCTTGTGTGTCCAATTACACTTGGCCAATAAAAATTCTATTCTATTCTATTCTATTCTATTCTATTCTATTCTATTCTATTCTATTCTATTCTATTCTATTCTATTCTATTCTATTCTATTCTATTCTATTCTATTCTATTCTGAAAGTAGGTTCCCAGCTAATGGAGAAATTCGTCAAAAGGACCATGATAAAACTTCACATAGCTTGGAACAAGGGTGTGTGACCCCTTATGGGGCCCCTCTGAATTACACAGAACTGACAATTCATCAAGGTGCCAACATTCAGGGTCATGTTATTTTCCAATTTGTTTTATGGGTTGGTTGGGTATCCCACCAAGCAACTGCACATCTATGCCACATGAAATATATACAAGAACAGCTCTATAGTTTTTCATTTGGTAGAAGATTTAACTGTACATTTTTGTTTTAAAGGTTGCATATGGAATACTTTGATTCTTCATGCAACCCTCCATCCCCCCACTATATTGTTCCACTGGTCAAGAGACAATTATCCTGGCCTAGCCTAACTTCCCTTTAACTGTAACTTTTAAAATTAGTTTTAAAACATTGTGGGTGTTGTAAATTGTTCTGGGCCAAATTATTTAATATTGTCTTTTAAATGTTTTAATTTGTGTGTTTTATCTCTCTGTCTGTTCACCGCCCTGAGTCCTTCAGGAGTAGAGCAGTATATAAATCTAATAAAATGAAATGAAAATGAAAAAGAATAATAAAGTAAACTTCACTTATACATACACTGCAATATATTTCATGTAATACTAAGGTAAATGTAATCTAGCAGACGCTGGATGAACATAAAAGTGGTGCCTAGAAAAAATACTGAGAACAGGAAAAGGGAAATTTGCTGAGCCAAGAGAGAGGAAAGGAATTTAGGGAAGAGCAGGAAGTAGAAACAAGATCTGTTGTGTGTTGCAACACTCACACATGATTTGCTGGATAGACAAAGCAGGGGATGTTGATATCATGACAGGAAGGACAGGGCAGGAAGTAATGTTGATGTTAAAATAATAGTAATAAAATCCGTGGAGAGGAGGAGGGGGAGGGGGAGGGGAGGAGAACGACAATGAGGACTGTGGGATCCTTGGTGCTCTCTGAGCTTGATGATTTTCATGTGGACATTTCATGACCCAACCAGGTAACATCATCAGTGCTGAGATTTGCAAGAGAGGAGGAGGAGGAAGAGGAGGAGGAAGAAGAAGAAGAGGAGGAGGAGGAAGAGGAGGAGGAAGAGGAAGAGGAGGAGGAGGAAGATGAAGAAGAAGAAGAGGAGGAGGAGGAGGAGGAGGAGGAAGAAGAGGAGGAGGAGGAGGAGGAGGAGGAGGAGGAGGAGGAGGAAGAAGAAGAAGAAGAAGAAGAAGAAGAAGAAGAAGAAGAAGAAGAAGAAGAAGAAGAAGAAGAAGAAAAAAAGGAGGAGGAGGAGGAGGAGGAGGAGGAGAATACCTAGATGAGCACTTGCAAGAATTTAAAGTTTTAAGTTCATGCTGTCAATTGCTCATAATATTCCTCTCTATCTTTATACTACTAAACCTCTTCTTCTCCTGACTTTTATCATGGCAAAAAAGTGTATCCTCGGACAACACTTTTTGAATCAAGGTACAGGAAGGATTGTTTCAGCTTTTACAAAAGGAAGGAAGTGCCTCGAATCTTTGATGGAAGAAAGATTGGGATCCCAGCCAGGATATTTGTAAACGAGACAAATGAAGGACTGATTTAAAAAAAAAAATCTCTACCTGCTACTGCAGCACCCTGTGGATTCCCTTGTTGCAATCTCCTCTACTATCACATGCAAACTGGTTGTAAAAAGACGAGCTTTTGCTCGGATTGCTTGATTTACATGTGCCTGCTGCATGCATGTTTGATTTAAGCCGACCAGATTGTGTTTTCCAGCGGTGACAGCCCTGAAAACATATGTTCCATGAGCTGTGTACATTCTGTTTGATGTGTTTCACATTGTGTTACAAGACAACCTTTTGATAGGACTTATCTGCACTCAAGGAATTTATGACTATTTTACTGTCTATGGTGTATTTGCATTTCAAAACTGGGTTGAAGAATGGCTGGGCTCACCTGTTGAGTCTTGCCTAACGTTGGAGCATAAACTCTCCTGGAAATGAAGCAGCCTCATCTAAATGAGAGCAAACCATTAGTAGCTTTGGGCTTTTAGTAAGTATATTTGTTGTAAATTAACGTCTAAATAAAAGAGGTTTCCAGTGAGCTCCCTTTCTGAGCTTCATTGAAAGATTTCTAATGTTTCATTATCTATAGCAATGCCACGGATTGGGGCTTGAAACACTTCTGGAATTATCAGGAGAGCAACAGGGTATTTTCAGCAAAATGGTTTTGTCTAAACAAATTATGCATATCTGAAAAGTTTTTCACACGTTTACTGGAAAGGAAGGAGGAGGAGGAGGAGGAGCAGGAGGAGGAGGCGGCAACTCCTGGTCATGCAGGAGACCTCTACTAGGGATTCAAACTGCCAAACTGCTGATCTTTCTGATTGACAAGCTCAGTGTCTTAGCAACTTAAGCCACCAAGAAGGAGGAGAAGAAGAAGAGGAGGAGGAGAAGAAGGAGAAGGAGAAGAAGGAGGAGGAGGAGGAGGAGGAGGAGGAGGAGGGTGGGTGGGTAGGTAGATAAGATAGATAGATAGATAGATAGATAGATAGATAGAGATAGATAGATAGATAGATAGATAGATAGATGATTGATGATACTGTGTTTTCCCCAAAATAAGACCCTGTCTTATATTTTTTTTGAACTCTGAAATAAGCACTTGGCCTTATTGCCATGTGCTCAAAAGCCCGATTGGGCTTATTATCAGGGGATGTCTTATTTTGGGGAAAATAGGGTTGATGATAGATAAATAGATAGATAGATAGATAGATAGATAGATAGATAGATAGATAGATAGATAGATAGATGATTGATGATACCGTGTTTTCCCCAAAATAAGACCCTGTCTTATATTTTTTTTGAACTCTGAAATAAGCACTTGGCCTTATTGCCATGTGCTCAAAAGCCCGATTGGGCTTATTATCGGGGGATGTCTTATTTTGGGAGAAACAGGGTGTATTTATTTTCTTTTGAGAACGGGCATCGGAATTTAATTTTTTAATGTGTCCCAGTGTGTTCACAGAAAAAATGTGTCAATAAAGTTTATGCTACTGTACCTTCCCCTGTATTATACCACTGTATTATAATAATAACCTGCTTGCATGCTTCTGAAGGAAAGTGTGGGAAGCGTGGGGTGTTAGTTCCTCTTTTGACTCCTTTCAGTTCCAAAAAACAAAACCAAAAAACCAAAAAAACCCCAGGCAAAACCAACCTTATTTACGAAAGCTATTAAAGTCATCTAAACCTCACATTAAGCTTTGCTGGCACAGCAGTTGGTTCAATCACAAGCACATATTGCTGTCACTTAGACACAAGATAATTTACTATTTTAAAGATCGTGCAATATAGGGAACTGGGTTTCTGCCGTGTTTATGTTCCTCCTTTTTCTTTGTAGTCCTTTGCACAGCCAAGGGAGTCTTCCCGTGCTATGATTCCAAGGCACAGGAACATTCTCACAATTTGTTTGTAATGGGAAGAGATGTCAGGCACGAAAGACCAAAGCCACATGTTAAGTCCCAATTAAACTGATTTATTGCTCTTCCTCTGTAATTTGCAAAGAGAAAAACTCTTTTGGAGCGGCCCCCTTCATTACTAATGTGGTCAAAACAGTGAAGCTTCATTGAATCTTCAAGATTTTGCTCTTTTGACTACATTACTAACGAAGAAGTGCTCCAAAAAGAGTTTCTTCTGCAAACTACATAACATTGTTGCACATAAAGGTAAAGATTCCCATCGTACATACGTGTTAGTTGTTCCCAACTCTAGGGGGCAGTGCTCATCTCCGTTTCAAAGCCGAAGAGCCAGTGCTGTCCGAAGATGTCTCTGTGGTCATGTGGCCGGCATGACTCAATGCCAAAGGCGCATGGAACGCTGTTATCTTCCCACTAAAGGTGGTCCCTATTTTTCTACTTGCATTTTTTACGTGCTTTTGAACTGCTAGGTTGGCAGAAGCTGGGACAAGTCACGGGAGCTCATCCCGTTACGCAGCACTAGGGATTCAAACGGCTGAACTGCCGACCTTTTGATCAAAAAGCTCAGCATCTTAGCCACTGAGCCACCACATCTTTTGTTGCACGTAGAAGGCTCCAACCTTCTGGTCATATACTGTGTATGGAGAATAATCAAATTCTCAAGATGGCAATGAGAAGGATGCCAAACAAAAGGATGCCCTCGAAATACACGGGGAAGAATGTTCATAGACAATTTAAAGGCTTTAAATGTCACATGGGAAGATGCTGATGGACTCACCCGAAACCAAAAATACTGATGATCCCTTGCTACCTGAGATGCTACACAGCATGGGAGGTTCTAATGCTAATGCTAATTGCTCTTGCCTATGAAAGGGGATCTAGTCAACTAATGGTTGGCACTATTTTGGCTTTAGATAAGAGTTCACAGAATTCAAGGGGGTTGGACTTTGTCCATTTGTGGGTACGTAGCAACTCTAGGCTGCTTCCTCTTTTGACTCCACCCTCCAGGCCCTGCCACTCTTTCTCCTATAAGGTGAGAATTCTGTAGCACCATAGCATAGCACCATAGAAAGAAAATATGATGATGATAGTAGAATAGGAATAGGAATAGGAATAGGAATAGGAATAGGAATAGGAATAGGAATAGGAATAGGAATAGGAATAGGAATAGGAATAGGAATAGGAATAGAATGGAGTAGAGTAGAGTAGAGTAGAGTAGAGTAGAGTAGAGTAGAGTAGAGTAGAGTAGAGTAGAGTAGAGTAGAGTAGAACAGAACAGAACAGAACAGAACAGAACAGGAAGGGACCTTGGAGGTCTTCTAGTCCAGCCTCCTGCTCAAGCAGGAGAACCTATACAATCTCAGACAAATGGCTGTCCAGTCTCTTCTTAAAAACCTCCAGTGATGGAGCACCTACAATTTCTGAAGGCAAACTGTTCCCCTGGTTAATTGTCCTTATAGTTAGGAACTTTCTCCTTAATTCCAGGTTGGAATTAAGGTCTCTCTTTGATTAGTTCTCTCTTTGATTAGTTTCCAACCATTGTTTCTTCTCCTGCCCTCTGGTGCTTTGGAGAATAATTTGACCCCCTCTTCTTTGTGGCAGCCGCTCAAATACTGGAAGAGTGCTATCAAGCCACCCAGGGGTGAAATCCAGCAGGTTCTAACAGGTTCTGGAGAACCGATAGTGGAAATTTTGAGTAGTTCAGAGAACCAGCAAATACCACCTCTGGCTGGCCCCAGAGTTGGGTGGGAATGGAGATTTTGCAATATCCTTCCCCCAGGAGTGGGGAGGGAATGGGGATTTTTTTTAAAAAAATTAGATTTATATGCCGCCCTTCTCCGGAGACTCAGGGCGGCTTACAATGCGTTAAGCAATAGCCTTCATACTTTTCTATATTTTATACAAAGTCAGCTTATTGCCCCCACAAACTGGGTCCTCAATTTACCCACCTTAGAAAGGATGGAAGGCTGAGTCGACCTTGAGCCTGCCTAGGATTGAACTCGCAGTAATTGCAGGCAGCTGGATGTTAACTACTGCCTTAGTAGGAGGCATTAGCCTCCTACGCCACTCAGGCTCGGTATATTTTGCAGTATCCTTCCCCTGAAGTGGAATGGGAATGGAGCTTTTGCAGTATTTCATGCCCACCAAGCCCTGCCCACAGAACCAGTAGGGAAAAAGTTTGAATTTCACCCTTGATGTCACCCCTAATTCTTCCAATTTAGTTGTGTCCCATCCTTGCTAATTCTAAGGGCCGGGTCTCTCCACATCCTCTGATCTTGCACTACTTCTTTGAGAAATCAAATATAGCTTCATGCTATGCTCTTTTTTCCAGTTATGCAGAGAAACATGAGTTTGATGGGTATGGAGAAAGAGTGAAAAACATGTAGGTTTGTTAGCAAAGGGTCTGTGGCAGTGTTGGGTTCCTCCCAGTTCAGCCCATTTCGTCCGAGCCGGCAGCGGTGACGATATGATGTCACAGAACTGGTTCTCTTTGTTCGGAAGCTGGGACCCCCCGCCCCCCCCCCCGCGTTATTCTTACCTTTTATTTGGTCCCGCCCCCAATCTATTCGCTGCCTCCCAAGTCCCAGCTGATCAGCTAGAAGGAAAAAATCTATTTAAATTCTTGCCACAGGGTTTCAAAGGGCCACCCTACAGCTGATCAGTGTTAAAAGGCAGTGTGGTGGTAGACCAGAGCGCTCGAAAAACAAATGGGTAGACCAGTGCCTCCACAAACAAATGACTAGACCAGTGCCTCCAAAAACAAATGACTAGACTGGTGCCTCCAAAAACAAATAGGTAGACCGGTACAGCTCTGCAAGCAGTTAAAAGCCCGGTAGACCAGTATCTCTGCTAAATCCTAAAGAATTGTCACATGACTATCAAACCACGCCCACAAAATAAGCCACGCCCACAGAACCGGTAGTAAAAAAATTTAGAACCCACCCCTGGTCTGTGGGGACGTAAGAACCATGAATCCAGATGCAAAGACAGTGGTTTCACTTCCTCCCCTTTTGGGAAGAACCAATGGTGAAATCTGAACTGATTTACTACTGGTTCGCTACTGATTTATTACTGTGGCGCGTGATCTTCGGAGCCCCTTTTTTTAACTTTTAAAAGCATTTTTTTACAATCTATTCAGGCGAAGCCTATTCGGAGTCTTTCTTCCCCCCCCCCCCTTTTTAAAGCATTTTTACTACCAGTTCCAGAGAAATCGTAGTAAAAAAATGCCTAAAAAGTAAAAAAAACAAAAACAAAAAAAGTTCTGATGATCAGCTGAGTGACGCGTGATCTTTGGAACTTTTTAAAAAAAACTTTTTAAAGCATTTTTAACTACCAGTTCCGGAGAACCGGTAGTAAAAAAATGCTAAAAAAGTAAAACAAAAACAAAAACATTCTGACGATCGTGCGTCGCTCAGCTGATCGTCAGAACTTTTTTTTTTTTTTTTACATTTTTAACTACTGGTTCGGCAAACCAGTAGCCTTTTTTACTACCAGTTCCAGCGAACCAGATCGAACCGGGAGATTTCACCCCTGGGAAGAACCCAAGAAGCTCTTTTCCTGCTAGGTCATTGGTATGAAGATGAAGTGATGTAAAGAACATCATTCATTTAATTCCTTTAGGCCACATTGCAGTGAAGGGCAACAGAACAGGCTGTGGGTGAAATGGTAGTGACTAAATATTGAAATCAAATGTTCTCTTGTGCAATGACACATCTTTTGACATGATAGGGCATCAAACCAATTTGTAACTTTCCTAAGGCCGTGTTTGGTGATCTAAGACAGCTGCAGAATACCTGTGGCTCCTGGAAAAGTCATATTTCAACCATTAAATGCAGGGGTTTCAATGTTAGATTGCCAATCTGCTGACAATTACAAGAGCTAGCCCTGTACCGCTTAATGTATTTCAATCCAGGCACAGAGCCTTGTCTTCTAAATTGAAGCTCGGCTTATTCTCTGCCTTGCTCAAGGACAGCAGTCGTCATTCAGATGCTTTTAAATAGTGCAGTCTTTTGGATTACAGACAGCATGTCAAGGCAGACTTATTAAATGGCAGTTTGTTATAAATTTGAAAATCGGCATGTAGGCTTCAGGGAGATATATCATATTGTCTCGGCTGAGGAGCAGAGTGGAGTCGTGAAAGGGGGTGGGATAATGTGGAAAGAGCAGCACAATGTAGAAATAAAAAGGAAGGAAGGAAGGAAGGAAGGAAGGAAGGAAGGAAGGAAGGAAAGAAGGAAGGAAGGAAGGAAGATGGAAGGGAGGGAGGGAAGAAAGGGAGGGAAGAAAGGAAAATGGGAGGGAGGAAGGGAGGGAAGGAAGGAAGATGGGAGGGAGGGAGGAAGGGAGGGAAGGAAGGAAGATGGGAGGGAGGGAGGGAGGGAGGGAAGGAAGGAAGGAAGGAAGGAAGGAAGGAAGGAAGATGGAAGGGAGGGAAGGAAGGAAGACAGAAGGGAGGGAGGGAAGGAAGGAAGGAAGGTGGGAGGGAGGGAGGGAGAGAGGGAGGGAGGGAGGGAGGGAAGGAAGGAAGGAATGAAGGAAGGAAGGGAGGGAGGGAGGAAGGAAGGAAGGAAAATGGAAGGGAGGGAAGGAAGGAAGGAAGACAGAAGGGAGGGAGGGAGGGAATGAAGGAAGGAAGAAAGGAAAATGGAAGGGAGCGAAGGAAGGACGACAGAAGGGAGGGAGGGAGGGAGGGAGGGAGGGAGGGAGGGAGGAAGGAAGGAAGGAAGGAAGGAAGGAAGGAAGGAAGGGAGATCTATGAAAAACTTGCAAAATTGAGAACATACATGATACAGAGGTGCCTGTTGGTAAATCCCTACGGCCATTTTGGTGGGATTGAATTCATTGATATTAAGGATGGATGAATTTGTTTTCTTATTTTCATTTTTACTTCTGATTCTTTTTCTTATCTTCAGCCAGTTTTGAAAATTCATCAAAATTTGGTTCATTCCTCTTTTTTTTCAATATACCCCTTCAGACCAACTAAATCTCCTATCGTTTAGGTGTATTAAAATGTGTGTACGTTTTGCAGAAGATTTCTCCAGACATGAATTTTTGGCTATAATTTTTTTTCCTAAGCATTTTTCTTAACAAAATGTGTTTGCTGGCCAGAAGATTCCCAACAATCAAATCTTTATTTTATGGTCACCAACCAGTTTGGTATAAGAAAAGAACAAAGCAAATGGAACAAACAGCCCAGAAACATACAGATAAGAGATTAAGCTCAGAACCTGAATGATTCATCACTAACCTGGTTCCTGAAGTGTCGTTTGGCAGATCCGCATCACAAAATTTGGCCATGCTGAGTGGAACAGCTGTATCTGTCAATAAAAAGGAAATGCAATATCTATCAAATTACCTGATTTATTAGTTGTTTTTGTTTTTTTGTGTTTTTTAAAAAAAATCAGTGTTATGAATGGTAGGATAAAATGAACTATCAGAGAAAGCATGGTTCTAGATCTCACTGTCTCCTGAGCCATAAGGGAAGATTCAGTGCAGTGGTGGATTCTAACCAGTGTTACCACCGGTTCTCTTCGCACACACGCTTTGCGCACGATCGCCATATACATGCTCGCTTCACTTGCACACGCGGCGAACTTGCGCTCCTCACAAGCGCGTTAGATTTCTGCCCAGCTGAGGTGTGGCAATCCACTCTGCCGCGCCTATCAGGTGGGCTAAAACACAAGAAATGAAGTCTATGACTTGTATTTATCTAGCCTTCAAGTCAATTATTCACTCCAGGTGATTGCCTGGACAAGTTCCTGCAATTTTCTTGGCATTTTTTTTAATTGGAAGTTGTTTGCTATTCCTGCTTCTTCCTAAGGGCTGCCCGAAGGACACCCAGCTGGCTTTTTGCCTAAGGCAGGACTAGAATTCACAACCTCCTGGCTTCTAACCGTAACACTACACCAAATTGGCTTTCTTTAATCAATAATATTTATTCTGAATTCCTGGATTTTTTTGTGAGCTCATCAAAGCAAAGCTTTCCTACTTCGGTCGGTCGAGCATCACATGTGTGTCTTTATCAAGAAAGGAGAATATCTGTAGCTCAAGGTTGAAACAAGGGGTCCTTGGGGTTTCCTTAGCATGGAAAACACCAAGCTCAGAGATCAGAGGTTTCTCATGTGTCTTCGTGTATAAGGTGGGTGCATTTGGATGGAAATACCGACGAAGCAACTTACCTAATTTAGGAAAGCATGCATTTTGAGGGATTGCCTCCATTCACATGTTGGGGGTTCATAATTTTAAGGTTGTTTAAGTATGAAGGATTTAGAATATTTGTGAAGGTACAGTAGTGGCCAAAATTATGGAAACCTTTTGGTAAAAATGTATGTACAGTATATATATATATATATATCCCAGCATTGCTCCTGGGAGCACGAAGCCGAGAACACCAGCCTGAAGATGACGAATGAGACTTCGTCGACTTCGGGTCTTCTCTCTACGCGGGAGAAGACCCGAATAACCAAAGACCTACATACAAACACCTGCGAAAACCTCAGAAAACAAATATATATATATATATATATATATATATATATATATATATATATATATATATATATATATATATATATATATGTTTCAAGATAATCCTATTCCACTGCTGGAATGGCCTGGGAATAGCCCAGACTTTAACCCAAATGAAAATCTATGGAGCCAACTGAAGAAACTTGCTAGTCAGAAGCGACCCAGCAATAAAACCCAGTTAATAGAAACAATAATTCAATCTTGGTTTCACATGATAACAGCTGCAGAACTAAAAGACTTGGTTCACTCCATGGGAAGATGTTGTAAGGCTGTAATTCATGCTAAGGTTACTCAACTAAGTATTAACTGATGAGATAATTTTTGTACATCTCATTTTTTCTATGGTGATAATTTTTGTATATCTTGTTTTTTTCTACGTGTTTCACTTATCTTCTTTATACTGTAACTTCTATTCTAATAGCAAATCCTTCATAAAAGTTATTGCATTACATTCTTGATTAAATTATCTTTCCATTGATATATAATTTTACGGTACTACTAAAAAAAAAGTGGTGTTATTAGCTAGTTTTAGAAAATGCACTTTTCCCAAAAGGGTTCCACAATTTTGGCCACTACTATATATGAATGCATGAACAGTGTGACTCTAAACTCTTCCTAAAGATTAAGACAGACACTTGTGATGCTGTTGGAGGACAGAGGTTTAGGAGGTGAAATGGATCACTAGAAAGCCAACTCTGATGTCATTACTGCTATTCTTTTCACAAGAGACACCAGAGTTGCCCCTTAACAAGGTTGAGGACATATCTTTATTCTCATGACTCTATGTTTTAGCGAGAAGAGACAGCTACTATTAAATAAATGTTGAGAGTCTATGGAGATTCTTAATCATCCAAGTCAAGGTTGTCTTAAAGGCACTTTTCCAAAAGGCAACTGGTTTTATTTATTTATTGTTTTGTTACTTGAAAACATTTTGCTTCTCATCCAAGAAGCTTCTTCAGTTCTGAAGAATAACTGAAGAATAACTCAACAACTGAAGAACTGAACTGAAGAAACTTCTTGGATGAAAAGTGAAACATTTTTGAGGAAAAACAAACCCAAAGCTTTTGCCTTTTGGAAAAGCACCTTTGGTGTAACTGCTAAGAGTAAAGAAAAGGTGTTAAATTAGCCCAGTTATTTTATTTAGCGTATGGCTGGTCACACACAATATTAAAACACTTCATTTTTACAGATTAAAACAATAAAAAAGCAGTAAGAAAACATAAAAGAAAAACAGAAATAACATTTCCTTCTCTTTCCAAAGAGCTGCTAACCTCCATAATGGTCTGGTTTGGCTCCGCAACCCAACAAGACAAACACAGACTTCAGAGGATAATTAGAACTGCAGAAAAAACAATGGCTACCAACCTGCCTTCCTTTGAGGATCTGTATACTGCACGAGTCAAAAAGAGGGCTGTGAAAATATTTACAGGCCCCTCACATCCTGGACATAAACTGTTTCAACTTCTACCCTCAAAACGACGCTATAGAGCACTGCACACCAGAACAACTAGACACAAGGACAGTTTTTTTCCCAAATGCCATCACTCTGCTAAACAACTAATTCCCACAACACTGTCAAATCATTTACTAAGACTGTATTACTATTATTCTTCTCTTCCTTACTAGTATCTATCTCTTCCCACTTATTACTATAACCATGTTGCTTGCATCTTTCAATTTATATTGTTTTTATTTGTTTCCTAGTACAATTTGATAGCTTATTAGTAACTTTGACTATCACTAAGTGTTGTATCTTTTTATTCTTGAGGAATGTAGTTTATTCTCCTTATGTACACTGAGAGCTTATGCACCAAAGACAAATTCCTTGTGTGTCCAATCACACTTGGTCAATAAAGGATTCTATTCTATTCTGTCCTGTCCTGTCCTGTCCTATCTATAGTAGCCTAGGGATGCCACCAAAATTATAGTCCATCAGTGAGGAAGGCCATTCTGTCCCTGTATGAAACATTGTTCTGCTATGGCTTGTCTTTCCCATCAAATTTGCTTTCAGTGCAACTTCTTGCAGCCGGTTTAACCTGCTTGTGATTGGAACTTTCATTTCACTCCAGATTCTGAGAGTTAGCCCAAGTTTTTGTTTATTCTAGGGATCAACTTTACATTTGAACAGGAAGTCACATTTGAACCTTGGATGGTACAATGAGGCCACATTCCAACAAGTAAGAGCAGACAGGGAAACAAAAAGGTTGTGGCAAATATAAAACTAATTCTGATTAAATGTTTTAATCACCATAAAATGTGTACATTGCCCTGAAGTCATATTATTCCTTCTGTACTTAAAAAAAGTGTCTATCCCCATTACTTACAAGGTTTCGGCAACTTATAAAGGACCTTCAGAAGTTGCCAGGGATCGGCTTCAAAAATTTTAGTAAGGGGTTCTCTGCCTGGTTGCTGGGTGGGCGTGACCGTAGTGGGCGTGGCCTAGTCAACCTCCTGCACCATGGTGTGGGAGGCTTTTTTGCCCTCCCCAGGCTCCGGAGGCTTTCTTCGAGCCTCTGGGAGGGCAAAAATGACTTCCCCAGGTTCTAGAGGCCCTCTGGAGGCTGGAAATGGGTCCATTTCCGGCCTTCCCAAACTTCCAGTAGGCCCATTTTTCACTTTCCTCAAGGCTCCACACATGTCCTGCATTTATCTGCATCCAAAATGGGCTGCATGGGCACACCTGAGTGGGGGGGCCGGGTGGGGCGGGGCCAGCCAGGAGTAGGATTTGGGCAGGCATGAAATCCAGCAGGTTCTGACAGGTTCTGGAGAACCAGTAGCAGAAATTTTGAGCAGTTTGGAGAACCGGCAAATACCACCTCTGGCTGGCCCCAGAATGGGGTGGGAATGCAGATTTTGCAGCATCCTTCCCCTGGAGTGGGGAGGGAATGGGGATTTTACAGTATACTTTCCCTGGAGTGGAGAGGGAATGGGGATTTTGCAGTATCCTTTCCCTGGAGTGGGGTGGGAATGGAGATTTTGCAGTATCCTTCCCTTGCCATACCCACCAAGCCAGTTCCACCAAGCCATACCATGCCAACCAAGTCACACCCACAGAACCGGTGGATTTGGCGGTTCTCCGAACTGCACAGAATCTTAGCTAGAGTTTCTCCCAAACCCCTGCAAACTGCCATCAGCCCACCCCTGGTTTGACCCAAATGTTTGAAACCACTTGAAGACTTGGGACATCATATTATGCATCCCACTTTTATGTATACTAAAAAGATGGCATTCCGGAACTAAGTGATTGTCTTCCATTTCTTGTCGACAGTATTTTGAATCACCTCATTTTGGGCACATGAGTTCCACCCTGTTCTTCTTGACCATCGTAACAAAGGCATTGGAGTATAGAGTTGGGGGCATTTTTGTCTCATTTTAAAGTAAGTGATACTTTTCCAAAGCGAAAATCTAAATGCTAAGTAAGAGGAATCTTCCTTCATATTTCCTCATTTTTTTGTATTCTCGTAATTTCGCATCATGCATCATCTCTAATTAGCTCAACAAAGCGTAGCACAGCAAATGGGCAATAATTCATCCTGATTTCCGTTTCCCAAACAACAGTCAATTAAAAAATACACAACAGTCTTTATTTTGGATCATCAGTGGGGGGAAAAAATGAAATTAACACAGCCAATACATCTCTGTAAACTCTAAGCTCATAGAGTGGGGTATGATACTTTGATGACTGCTCCTCCATCAAATGCCCAAGTATCCCTGTTCAGATGGGTATGGCTGCCATTTTGACTTTTTTGACCACTTATGTATACCCAGGTTTTGTAAGCGTTTGATAGGCTGTATCTTCCTACCAAAAAGCTGAGGAATAAATGATGACAAATGTGTAGCTCAGAAGTGATGGTAAAATGGAGTAAGAACTCATAATTTCTAAAGCAAGATTTGATTTGTTACCAACTACAGGGCAGAGATAGTCATATTCCATAGAAAGAACCAATTCCTGAAAATGTTCTCCATCGGCTTTTATATTGTAATTTCTATCTGTAATATTTATCTTTAAGTACATTACTTCAGTTCTGTCGATATTCCCAGACTTGTTTTATTCTTTTATAGGTTTATCAGATAAGTATGAGCACTTGATAAAACTTTAACAGAATAACAGAGTTGGACGGGACTTTGTAGGTCTTCCTCCTGCTCAAGTTGGAAACCATATACCCTTTCACACAAATGCTTCTTTAATCTCTTCTTAAAAGCCTCCAGTGACGGGGCACCCACAACCTCTGAAGGCAAGCAGTTCCACTGGTTAATTGTTTTCAATGTCAGGAAATTTCTCCTTAGTTTTAGGTTGGATCTCTGCTTAATAAAATTCCACTCATTGCTTGTTCTCCTGCCCTCCTGCTTTAGAGAATAGTTGTCAAGCGTGAAAATCAGGAAACCCAGGCAGTTCAAATGAATATATAGGTTTATTGTATTCTAAAGCTCTCTACCACGAATCTGAACTACTAAAGGTCCAAGCAAATTGGTGGTAGATAAGAGTCAATGGAATTCAAGGAGGGCTGGACTTAGATCTCTTGTGCCAAGAAGGGATTTGAGACTGATGATGCATTTGACCCCTCCCTCGGCCTCGGCCTCATCATCTTCTAAAATAAGTCGATTTCTGTCTACCTACTGGAAATGTCATCAAACACCAGGATCTATTACCATATGTGGTGGACTTGTCCCGAAGCAAAAAATTACTGGTACAAAATTAAAATCAGGCTGGAAGAAATGATACAGCAACATATTGAATTTAAACCAGAGTTGTTCCTACTGGGTATCTTTCCAGAAAAAAAATAGTAAGGAAAATGTATATTTGATCATACATGTAATAACAGCTGCAAGAATTGTGTATGCTCAAAATTGGAAATCAGAGAAAATACCTTTGGAAGAAGAAGTAATAAAAATTTGTTTAGATTGTGCAGAAATGAATAGATTAACTCTGATGATTAAAGATAAGGAAGAATCAGAATATTTTAAAACATGGAATTATTTTTATAGTTGGTTGGAAAAGAGATATAAATGACTGATACCATAATTATGTATAAATGATGATTACAATATTGAGTTAGCAATGAAATGTTACAATGGTTTGGATGAAGATGAAAACAGGAGAAATTTAGGGAAGATGGAAAAGAAGTCTAGAAGATAACACCGAGATGTCACAGGGAAGGGAGGATTGATGTATTAAATGTTTGTTTGTTAATTTTTTTTTACTAAAAATAAATAAATAAAATAAGCTGATTTCCTTCACCACTTCTAGCCTCCAAAGGAGGTTTTCAACTCTTCAGTTTTCTATTATTAACACAATGCAGCCTTCTTTTATTTTCCAATACTGTTGATGGCAGTTTCTAAGTTAACTTTTAAATGAATGAATCACAGACCGGGAATGAATTACAGGCTGGGAAAGCCACTGAAGGAACCACTGGATTCTTTGTCCCCAAGGCCTGGCCTAACTCAAAGATCATGTGACTGGCATGAACACCGCTGGTCCTTCCAGTTCAATAATTTTATTAAGTTTATCAAGATATAAAATACACACACACACAAATGAAAATAATCGATTAATGGAGGAGGAAAAGGGGAAGAGAAAGAACTGTTGTGTAAAAGGGGGAAAAACAGAAAGAAAAACAACGATTTCTAACTCTTTTTAAAGCAATAGAATAAGATAGTAACATTACAGCCTCACAGTTTACTTTTGCATGCTAAAATCCACCAGCCTCTTCTATAGCAACAAACCTTCAGATTCTTCTTAATGCAGCTGCTGTGGAATTGGATGACATGATAAATTTAAGGTAAACTCACAAAAATGATTGACAATACTGGAGTGGATGAGATGAGATTATAGTGACAGTTTACTCATTCCAATTACTATGGATTAGCATGTATAGGTAGTCCTCAATTTACGACCACAACTGAGCCCAGAATTTATGTTCCTAGGTGAGAAATTTGTGAGTTTTGCCTCATTTTAGGACTTATCTTACCACATATGTGATCACTGCAGTTTTTAAATTAGTAACATGATTGTTAAATGAATATGACTTCCCCATAGACTTGATTTGTCAGAAGGTCGCAAAAAGGGATCCCCTGGCCGCAGGACCAGGGGTGAAATGCTCCCGGTTTGGACCGGATTGCCCGATCCGGTAGCGATGGCGGTGGGTGGTTCGGAGAACGGGAAGCAAAAATCCCTACCCGCCCCCCATGCCCAACTGAGCCGCACAATCATCAAAGGCTTTTTTATTTACTTTTAAAAGCATTTTTTCTACAACCTCTTCTGACAAAAAAATGCTTTTAAAAATAAAAAAAAAGCCTCTGATGATCAAGCGGCTCAGCTGGGATCTTCAGAGGCTTTTCAAAGCAATTTTCTGCAACCTCTTGTCTGAAGAGGTGGTAAAAAAAATGCTTTGAAAAGTCTCTGACGATCCCAGCTGAGTTGCCTGATCAGCAGAGGCTTTTCGAAGCATTAGAAAAAATCCTTTGAAAAGTTAAAAAAAAAACAAACTTGGCCATGCCTACCCAGTCACATTACCCCCGCAAGCCACACTCACAGAACCGGTAGGAACAAATTGCACCCCTGCTGGGACACTGCAGCCATCATAAATGTGAATCAGTTGTCAAGCATCTGAAAGTAAATCATGTGACCACAGGGATATTGCAACGGTCATAAATGTGAAAAATGGTCACAAGTCAGTTTTTGCATTGCTGTTGTAACCTTGAATGGTCACTAAATGAACTGTTGTAAGTTGAGGACTACCTGCAGGGGTGGGCTGCTGAGGGTTCGCAGGGGTTTGGGAGAACCTCTAGCTAAGATTCTGTGCAGTTCAGAGAACCCACAAATCCCACTCCTGGCTGGCCCTGCCCACCCCTCCCCTCCCCTCCCCGGAGTCCCCATGCAGCCTGTTTTGGATGCAGGTAAGTGCAGGGCATGCACAGAGGCTCAGGGAGGGCAAAAAACAGGCCTACCAGAAGTTCAGAAAGGCTGAAAATGGGCCTGTTTCCAGCCTCCAGAGGGCCTCCGGAGCCTGGGGAGGCCATTTTCATCCTCCTGGAAGCTCGATGAAAGCCTCCGGAGCCTGGGGAGGGCAAAAATGCCCACCTCCCACTGTGATGCAGGAGGCCAACTAGGCCATGCCTACCATGGCCATGCCTACCCAGCAATTGGGCAGAGAGCCCCTTGCTAAAATTTTTGAAGCCCACTCCTGACTACCTGTATACAAATACTCTGGGATGTCCGTTCCCATTTTCCCTCAATTCCTTGAATATTCTCCATCTCTCTCTACTATCATAGCTCAAAAAAAAGAGCAAACATTCCTTATTTAACTGCTGGCTTTATTGTTAGATTCTTTGAGTTGTACTACCGATCCATAAAAATAACATGTGTGCGTATTATGTAGACAGAGAGTGAAGAGTAATTACAGAATATTTCCCTTTTAGATATGTTTTTTCCCCCTCTTATCAACAGTTGATGGCTGATTTTGCCCTGCAGCATAGCAGTAATTTATAACCTTAATTCATGTTTTATCCTTTCCTGATGTAACTGTGGGTGTTCACATTATAACTGTCTAGTAATCTTAATGTATAAGCTCTACTAAGCCTTTACTTCACTCCTATTTGTGGCAAATGGTTCCATGTGTTAACTGCAACAGGAATTGTCTTTCATCTTTGGCAAACTGCTTGTTCTTCCTTTTGCAATGAGACACAACCCGTTCTTCCTCCTGTCAAGAGACAATTGGAATCTTCCACCCTGTCTCTATCTTGTATATATATATATATATATCCATTAAGTCACTTCATCTTTTCAAATGTTTCAAAGCTTCCTAAGTAGAAGCGGATTTGATTAAATTAGGCATTGATTTAGGTCCGGAGATAACCAATATCTTAATCTTCTTTGTGTGTGTGTGTGTGTTTTAAAAAATTGCCCTTTTCTGTATAATCTTGAAAAGAGGCAACGCTGTTTCATCCAACTCTGGACGACAAGCAGAAGAGAAGATGAAAGAATAGCAACTTATTATTTTCTTTTTTCTTTTTCTTTTTTTAAAAAAGTTTCTTATTATGAACACATTAAAACAAGACACAAACATACAACATTTATATGCATATCACTTTTTTATAGCTCTTTCAAAGTGATCCTTTCTTACTATTTATACATATTTACACATATTGTAACCTTATCTTACTCTACATTATTTTCCATCTTTCTTTATTTTGTCTACATTGTACCTTGATCTTCAACATTTTTTTTTTCTGGACGACAAGCAGAAGAGAAGATGATAGAATAGCAACTTATTATGATTTGCGGTTATTATTTTCAAGTGCTTGCTTGTGCCTTGTATGCATGGTGTGTCCTGACTGATCCCTTGCAAGATAAGGTTAGTCCATCCAGAATCAATTCAACTCAATCTGCTCTCCCTAATAAAGTTGGCCCTCAAAAGACTAAATATAATTCTGTGATCTGGATCTCCCCTTGGAATTGTGGCACACAGCTTTGTAAAGGTTGTTTATGGTTGCTTCATGATCTTCTCAAGGTTTGGGGAGAATGTGAATATGCTCAGAAGATGTTCCTTCAAAGTAGCTGATGGAATAAACTCTTTCTAAAAATATAGATAGCAGGTCCTCCCACACTCTCTCCTCCCTCCCCCATCTCTCTCCCTCCCTCCCTCCCTTCCTTCTTTTGACATATATATTTCATCTGAGATGAAAATTGTTCTCAAAATATATTTCATCTCAAAATCACCGTTTGCTGGAATAAGTTCTATGTGTTTATTTTTTAAAGAAAAATGTTGGCCTATTCTTCCAAATGATAATTGAGGAACGTAGTCCTTTGTGTGGTTCCATTTTTAATCCTGAAGAAAAGCTAATGTTTACAGTGTCACAACTCTTAAGAATCACTGGTTATATAGTTCCCTTAAAAATGATCTCTTGTTTTTTTGATAGGGAGTTAAGTTTTCACATTTGATTCGTCTAGTTAAAGGGAAGATTTGACTTCCCATCTGATGATGATTTGCCTCTGCTATTTATATGTAAGACGTCTAATCATATATCAAGAATGTTTCCTTCAGATTACCAATCACATAAAGGTAGAAAATGTGAAGAGGGTTATTAAAATAACAACATTCCACAGGGTAAAAAAAATAAAGCTAAATAGAAAAGAGGAAGAGAGAAGAAAAAGAAAGAAAGAAAGAAAGAAAGAAAGAAAGAAAGAAAGAAAGAAGGAAGGAAGGAAGGAAGGAAGGAAGGAAGGAAGGAAGGAAGGAAAGAGAGTGAGAAAGAAAGAAAGAGAGAGAGAGAGAGAGAGAGAAAGAAAGAAACAGAGGAATGGAAGGGAGGGAGGAAGGAAGGAAGGAAAGAAGGAAGGAAGGAGGGGGAGAGGGAGAGGTAGGAGGAGAAGAAGAAAGAGGAAAAGGAGGAGGAGGAGGAGGAGGAGGAGGAGGAGGAGGAGGAGGAGGAGGAGAAGAAGAAGAAGAAGAAGAAGAAGAAGAAGAAGAAGAAGAAGAAGAAGAAGAAGAAGAAGAAGAAGAAATAATGAAAAGAGTGTGTAAGACTTAATGAATCCAAACTAAACGCCTCTCCACCAAAATGTCAAACATTTCTTTTAGCACAAAACAAGGCTTAAAGATTTCTCTCCTTTTGTCTCTGGGTTAATTCCTTCGGTGGAGAGAGGGATTTTCTCTTGGGACTGTTACTGCACAAAGAGCCAAACAACGCATAAGCAAAGGCTCTCAAAGAGTGAGAGAATATAAATAAAATTCATGACTTCTTAAAGAGTTTGTGTTGAAAGAATGCGGAGGATTATTTACCATTAAAGAATAGACGGTAAAATACAGTTGCGCTTGTTAAAGAAGAAACAAATGAAAAGGGAGACACATCACAGCATTTAGCACACAAAAAATACCACTGCACCTGGGTACTATTGGCTAGTTAAGATTAGAAAGAGTTTGCTGTAATGCGGTACACTTCTTAATTGCAAGTATTAATTCGTTATGAGCTAAGCCATGTCTTCAACCATCATATGTTACTAATAAGCTCCACTGAATTCAATGGGCTTTACTTCTGAATAGGTGCATTGGGTTCATACGATGCAACTCAATAAGCTGGGCTAAACATTACAATTCGGAAGTTTGGGAATATAATTTATTTTATAAACTAAGACATCACATTATCCCTTCGTGTAATTTGGTGGTGAATACATCCATTGCATCTTGTTGTTGTTGTTGTTTTAGCCAAGGTTCAGGTCTTGGTTTTTTTTTTTTCATGCAAATTCAAAGATATTGTGCAAATGAACTACCAATTATATTGTGAATGCGGTGGTGGTGGTGGGGGAGACACGCAAATCGGCCCTTCCGTTGTTGATCATTGCCCTGCACAAATTCTTCACTCTCTTTGGAAGCAGAATTTTCAGACAGCGTTGATCTGTCAAGGATTATTCCAGTTTGCCTAAGAAGTTGAGCAAAGAAGAACCTTCAACGATATCCTGCAAAATAGAGCTGGTTTTTATATAATTCAATCTTAATTGTTTTGTTGTCCTGTTAAATGCACACTAATATGCACCAATAATATGCATATGCACCAAGACAAATTCCTTGTGTGTCCAATTACACTTGACCAATAAAAATTCTATTCTATTCTATTCTAAATAAAAAACTAAATAATGAATAAAAGAAAGAAAGAAAGAAAGAACATGTTGAGCTAATTGAGAAGACTTAAACAACAAGGCTTCTGAGCCCATTTCCAGGCCATATTTGAACAAAATTCAAATTAAAATCCAATATTAAAACTGAAAATCCTGGTTGTTTCTAAAACTTTCCCACTCATGTTCCTGGTGAATTGAAGTTTTCCCAGAGAGAAACTCTGAGTCAAAGAAGACTAAACATTCTTTGTAATAAAAACTCACAGAAACAGCTCCGAAAATTATTTGGCTGCACTCTTGTTCCACGTAGTGCTTTGTAAAAGCGAATTCAATCTACAGGCACCCTTAAAAGTGAAACCATAATTGAGAAGCCAGTGAAACCCTGCATGCTTTGGAACCTCTTGAAGGGGTTTGAAAGAAATAAAATGATTAGCAATGCAGAGATTTCCATGTCCAGTTCTCCTAGTTCATCATACTGGACATTTCCAAACAAGACATGTAAAGAATGAAGAATGGACTGCTGCAACCCCTTGAATTTCATCTCTCCAGAAAAAAAAAAAAAAAAAGCTTTTCACAACAAATATGAATTTGTATCAGTGAGGGAGGCAAGTCAAAGCTGAATATTTTCTGCTTCTTCTACCAAAAAAACACACAACACCTTACTGGCACACAGCTGTAAGGTTTAACAAACTCTTACAGCTATTTTAGGAAATTAAAAGTAATCCATCTTTTTAAAAAAATACTTTAATACTTCAAGACTGCAAAAGTAAAACAAATACAATATTTTGAGACAACCTGGAAAATTGTGGCCCGTTTGGAAGAGTTTGGGCCAAGAGCTTTTTTTATACTTTATCTTATTGAGGTAAACAAAATAAAGGAAAGTATTCTCTTGAGTCAATCTCAATGACTACACACACTTATAAATTTCTTGGCAGGCATACAGAAATGGTTTGCCATTGTCTTCCTCTGTCTTTTTTTTTTTTTTTTTGACTTGTCAGCCTTAGTCTACAACCCTTGGATTTCCTAAGGATCTCCCGACTAAATAGTCACTGTGTTCAAACTTGCTTAGATTTTTCAAAGTCAATCAAGGGCTGTCATCAGCTGAGGGAGACAATAATGGATGGTTATTTAAAAAAAGAAGAAAAAAAAAGAATAGGTTAAAGAAGCTTTTGATTGCAATTGTGCAATGGTTGGATTGGCTTTGCAATTTGGGAGTATTGGTGATAAAGATAACACCAAAGAACGGGTTTGAAGGGAACATAACAGCAATACCTAACTGGTAGGATGTTAAATATAAAGATTTGTCTTTGTAAATTGCTGGAAAAAAGAGTGTGTGTTTTATGCAAATAGGTCCAGGAATTACATATCCAATATTGTGGCATTTGTGTCTAATTTGTGCACGTGCAAAAATGTTGGTGCAATGACTCCATGTCTGCTTTGTAAAATGTATATTTTCTTAACTCATTGGTTTGTCTGTCATCTGATAGATTTTCCCACCCTCTCTAATCCATCTGTCCTCCATCTATCAACAATGTCTTAAAGAGGGAGCATACTTTAATGTAATGGGGGACATTGTCATTCTTTCTTTCTTTTTCTACGGTGGGCTTATTTCAGGCACCTTGGATAATAAGAATGGAATTTAAGCGCCGATGAGTTCGGCAACAAAGATTTGATTGAATTTTTGCCTGCCGTGTTTCAAGCATTCAATGCTGCTGATCAGTGAAGAACAACTGTCTGTCTTCTTTTTTTTTCACTCTCTCCCTCTCTCTCCCTTCCCTCCCTTTCCCTTCCCTTCCCTTCCCCTTCTCATCACCAAACTTTGCTACTAAGAAAACTTAGCTCCGTGAAAAAAGAATCCGAATTCCAGCTGGGCAGTTTTGAAAATAAGATGAAAAGTTAAGCAGGCAATTGGTGTGTATTTAGGGCTCAAAACACCTTGCCTTCTAAGAAATCTTGAAGGAGTTAATCCCTGCTCAAGATAATCCACTAAAGACATCTTTCATTATGATGTTAAAAGCAAGGATCAGTGGTGAGGGAGTATAACAATAGGACAGGGGTACTTTTCAATCCTCCTCCCTCCAGCCACATTCTTCCCCAGTTAGAAACAGAAACGGCTGTTATTCCAAGAGAGAAACAAGATAGGGGACTCTGTCCTTTCTTGGTGTTAAATATTCAGATCTAAGGAGCAATTGTATACTGTGCGTCTGTATAGAATAGCGGAGCCACTGTATTAAGAGAAACTCTTCCCTAGTTGATAACTGGAGTTTTCCATTTTATAAAACGCCTGAGATAGATTGCTTGGTGATCGGTTTGCTTCAAACACAAATGCTACGGTTAACATTCTTATAACGGCTTTATTATATGCCAGTCAAAGGGAATTCTGCTTCATCAAACTGTTAGGACTCTCTTACGGTATTACATTCTCTTTTCTTTTAGCATTATTTTTATTTATGTATTTGATTTCATGTATTTATTCAATTTGTTAGCCAGCCATCTCATGGGTCAAAATGACTTTTTATGCATTATTTTAATTCTAGCTTTTTTTAAAAAAGAAGTTTTTTTAAAAAATAAATTACGGGTTTAATTATTTTAAGATTTTATTCAAAGAGGGAGAGCAAGTATTGGAAGATGGTGTTGTAAACAACATTTAATGCTCTCAATGGAGAAAGTGCTTGATTTCAAATGGAACAAGGGGAATTTTGAGTTTTGAATTTTGAAACAAGCATATAAATTGTCATATGCAAGAATTGTTCACAATGCTACCCTGTTTCCCCTAAAATAAGACATCCCCTGATAATAAGCCCAATCAGGCTTTTGATCGCATGCGCTAAAATAAGCCTCCCCCTGAAAATAAGCCCTCCCCGAAAATATTTAAACGCAGAACTGGAAATCAGGTAACATAGCAAGAGGAGCCCCATCTTGCTCCAAGCAGCCCAAAATAATAAGACCTCCCCGAAAATAAGGTCAAGCGCTTATTTCGGGGTTCAAAAAATATATGACAGGATCTTATTTTGGGGGAAACACGGTATTGATTTTGCTAGGAACTTTCTTCCTCCTCCTCCTCCTGCCTCCTCTTCTTCCTTCTTTTTCTTCCTACTCTTCTTCCTCCTTCCTCCTTTCTTTTTCCTTCTTCTTCTTTCTTCTCCATCTCCAGAGTAGCAAAACTACAGGAGTAAGAGTATGTAGATGATACTAATATGCTCACACAATTATTTTATAATGTTTACAGAATTATAATTTTAAAAACATCAACAACAACAGCAAAATAGGCAGTCTTCAAGGTAACTGTTGTCTCGGAAAAGTAGCTATTTCATAAATTCCTTTGTTGGAAGAAATGTCCATCTGGGTTCAGTTCCAAGTGGGGGAAAAGACATTGGAAACATGGAGACTGCTTGAAAAGATGGTTTAATGGTGGACGGGACCACATGGTGTTGAGGTCCTGGGCAGAAAAGGCACATGGGACAGAGAAAGAGAGAGAGCAAGAGGGAGAGGGAGAGAGGGGAGGGAAAGAGAGGGAGAGAGGGAGCGAGGAAGAGGGAGAGGGAGAGAGAGAGAGGGAGGGAGAGGGAGGGAGAGAGGGAAGGAAAGAGAGAGAGATTTATACCCTCTGTTCAGCTTTGAATTTGAGCTTATATTCTGATTGGTTGTCAGACTCCGAATGGGGCCATGCAGGGGTAACTTTGTAGGTTGTCCCAAGCTTGGTTGACTCTTGCTGGGTGATGATGTAATGAAAGGGCTTTGGGCAATTCTTACTATGGCTCTGTCTGAAGGAGATAGATCTTTGTAATGTAGAATAGACTGGCCCAGGCCTTAATGGCCCATTGACAAAGGTGGTGGTGAGGGGCTGAGTTTCTGCCTCCCTTTTAGTAAGGTGACCAATCGTCCTCTTTTAGGGAGGAGAGTTCTTCTTTTGTAAGTTCTGCCCTCTCTCGAAAAGCGTCCTCCTACATATCCTCCTTTTCGATATTTGAAGACTAATCTGTAAATCTCCCTATTTGATTGATGCCGATCCGATCCCTTGAGTGTGATGTGATGTATTTGTATTTGACATGAAAATCCGTCAATCCTCCCCTTGGGGTTTATTTTTTTAACGATTAGGGCCAAATTGTTTAATATGTTTTTAAAATTGCTTTTAAATTTTGTCTTGGGTTTGTTTTACTGTTGGCTGTGCACTGCCCTGAGTCCTTCTGAAGAAGGGCGGTATAGAAATTAAATAAATATATAAATAAACAAACAAATCAATAATAATAATAATAATAATAATAATAATAATAATAATAATAATAATTCGGAACAGCTTACATCCTCCGACGATACCTTAACAGTTCCTAGGTCCTTGGTTAGGACTCGAGCTGCTGAGCTATTAACCAGCCTCAAAGACTGTGAATCTCACTACAGATTAACCAATAATAATAATAATAATAATAATAAGGCTCAGTACAGTGCGGTGAGACGTGATTATGAAACGCATGTGCTCCACACAGGAAAATTGTTTTGAGAGAGTGTGCCATGCGCAAGTGGCTTTATTTACTTCTTACCGAAACACAACACGACACCCCCGCATGCATTAGACTCATTGTTGCAATGGATAAAACGTTTCTTTTATTTACAATATGTTTTTCCTTCAATTTATTTGTGTCCTCCTTCTCATTATAAAAAAGTTGGTCACCTTACTTTTAGGGGAGATATTCTGCCCCTTTAACATTTCCTAAAATATTTCATTTTCCTAGGAGAAGGGTGGGTGCTAACTTCCTACGTCTGGAAGAAGACAGAAAGAGACTAGGTAAAAGAGCGTCATAAATAGGGGTTTGTTATTGAAAAGTCTGGTTGCTGCACAGTGGTTAGGCTGGTTTTCCTGGTTTTTCTGATTTTAATCCAAAGGCTCCTTCGTCCTGGCAAACAATCCACTAGGAGTTCATGGACTTGTCAGCATTTTGGCTTGGTCTCAGGAGCTCAGAAGTCAACACTTCTCCACAACAGTTTAGAAACGTGATTTGCACCATTTGCAGCCTCAAGAACATCTCCAGTAGCTTCATTAGCTTGCATTACAGTAATCAAATCAAGGGAAACATTTAGGGAATGGATCACTAAAGGTAAAGATTCCCCTCGCACATATGTGCTACTTGTTCCTGACCCTAGGGGGCGGTGCTCATTTCCATTTCAAAGCCGAAGAGCCAGCGCTGTCCAAAGGCATCTCCGTTGTCATATGGGCATCATGACTAAATGCCAAAGGCGCACGGAACGCCTTTGTGGTGTGGTCCCTATTTTTCTACTTGCGTTTTTTACATCCTTTCGAACTGCTAGATTGGCAGAAGCTGGGATAAGTAACAGGAGCTCACCCCGTTATGTGGCACTAGGGATTCGAACCGCTGAACTGCCGACCTTTCAATCGGCAAGCTCAGTGTTTTAGCCACTGAGCCACCATGTCCCGGGATCACTAAGGCTGGTCTAATGGATCACTAAGGCTGGTCTATTCTGGTCCGGGTTGCTCTATAACTTAACAGGCCAACCCAAACTGGGCACTCATGGTTAAGGAGGCCCTTCCTAATTCCTAGGCTTCAAAACTCAATCCTACCTTCTCTGGATTCAGCATTAGGATGCTGGCCATATGCCCAGCCTCTCTCAGTTTCAAATAGAAAGAAGAAATAAAACCATGTTTGGATCACATATGTGGGGAAGGATGCAGTGGGATGCACCCACCGACTGTAGGTGTACCAAAGTTGCCTAAACCTCCAAGAAATGTTTAGACATTGCAAGAAAAAAACCCTCCCTATAAAGCAAGATATATGGGCTTTCTGTTTTATTTTTTATTTTTTTATTATTTATTTTCTTCTGAGTTTAACCAATAGGACCGGGAAATAGGAATGCAAAAATGTGTATTTCTGTCTTTTCGGAAGGCATTGCAACTCTTTTCCTGTTCATATGGAACCCTGTGAAATTAGAGAATCTGATAGAAATCATGGAAAATTGCTGTTGTGGCAATGAAACCCTAGCTCAAAATAAATAAAATAAAAATAAAAATAAAAAATGAGGACAGGGGGAGGAAAAGGCTGAACCAAGCATGACCTGTTTTACTGAGAAGGATTCACTTTTCCCAGGTATAGTCAGTCCTTGAATTACATCCACAATTGAGCTCAACATTTCGCTAAGCAAACAGTTAAATGAGCTTTGCCCCATTTTACAGATTTTCTTGACCCAGTTGTTGAGCGAATCACTGCAGTTGGGAAGTGAGTAACACAGTTATTAAGTGAATCTGACTTCCCCATTGACTTTGCTAGGCAGAAGGACACAAGAGCAGACAAAATGACCCCAAGACATTGCAACCGTCATAAATCAGAGTCAAGCACCTGAATTTTGATCACATGACCACAGGGATGCTGCAACAGTCATAGGGGAATCATAAGTCACCTTTTCTTAGCGCCATGCTAAATTTGAACAGTCACTAAACAAATGATTTAGTTCAAGGACTCCCTGTATTGCTGTTTTTTTGCAATCGTTGAACTGAATTTTGTTCAGAAAAAGAGGTCATCCAATTTTTCTTCATCGCCCAGAAATTTGAATTGGATGTTCCTCTTTCATATGTGAATGCAAAGGAATGTCTATTGACAAACTAGCATCCACGGACACGAATAAGACTTGTAGTATCCATGTAGTATTCATTGCTTTGATATTTACTGTATTTTTCAGAGTATAAGACACACTCCCCCCCCCCAAAAAAAGTGGGTGGAAATGTCTGTGCGTCTTATACAGCGAATGTTGAAGCCCCACCTACCTGCCGTCCCCCACCTGCCAGCCTCTGTGTGTCACATTTTCGGTCTCTGCATGCTCAGTTTTAGACCCGCTCCAGGCTGCAGGGATCCCCACAGCACATCGCTGCCAATCACCGCCTATGCGCGTTGTGTTTTTGGCCAGTTCCAGCGGAGGGGTTGGTCTCTGCCTCTGATCCCTGCTATCTGGAACCAGCTGAAAATGTGATGCGCGGAGACTGAAAACGCAACGTGCGGAGGCTAAAAATGTGATGCACGGAGGCAGCAATGGGAGGTGGCAATCCCCTCAGCCTGGAACAGCTGATTGGCGGTATTCTGGAAGGCTGATCCAACTGCAGATCAGCTGCTTGTGCTGAATCAGGCTGCGATCACGTGCTGAAACTGACCAGGCTGTTGTTTGCTGTTTGCTGCAAGAATGCTAGCCAGATGAATACTGATAGTAAACAGAGGCAGATTTTTTCCCCCCTTCATTTTCCTCCCCAAAAACTAATGTACGTCTTATACTCCGAATCGTCTTATACCCCAAAAACTAATGTACGTCTTATACTCCGAATCGTCTTATACTCCGAAAAATATGGTATTTTAGTCATTATTCTTACATACTGTTGCTACAATAGCAATTTTCCACGATTTCTAACAGATTCTCTCATTTCACAGGATTCCATATGAACAGGAAAAAGAGTTGCAGTGCCTTCCAAAAATCAGAAGACAGAAATCCAGGCATATTCCTGAGGTTAACAACGCCACAAAATCCCTTAATATGTCTGTGATAAACAGAAAAAAAAAAAAGAGGAAGTACTTCATTTAAAATATCCATGGTAGTTCTAGTAATAGGAATTAAAGTCAGCCATAACAACAGGACATTGGATAATAGTAATTAAAATTGTTTTTAAGATGGTTCTCTCCCTAGAGGTTCTTGCTTGAGATGTGCCTCTATAGGTATTGAGCCAATAAATAGCAGAGTATATTACCTAACTAACCATCAGACGTTCTTTGGAAGAGTTCTACCTTTTTACAGATTTTGGAGCTGATCAAAAATAGGGCAAGTCTTAATTTCAGGAGGAAATTATTCTATAATACTAGAATGGAGAAACCTTGTCCTTGTCTCAACCTTTCCGCAGAATATAATGGCAAATAACCAGGGATGAAATCCAGTAGGTTCCAACAGGTTCTAGAGAACTGGTAGCGGAAATTTTGAGAAGTTTGGAGAACCGGCAAATGCCACCTCTGGCTGGCCCCAGAATGGGGTGGGAATGGAGATTTTGCAATATCCTTCCCCTGGAGTGGGGAGGGAATGGGGATTTTGCAGTATCCTTCCTCTGGAGTGGGGAGGGAATGGGGATTTTGCAGTATCCTTCCCCGAGGAGTGGGTGGGAATGGAGATTTTGTAATATCCTACCCTTAGGAGTGGGGAGGGAATGGAGATTTTGCAGTATCCTTCCCCTGCCAAGCCCATCAAGCCATGCCCACCAAGCTACGCCCACAGAACCGGTAGTAAAAAAAATTTGAATTCCACCACTGCAAATAACCCAATTTTAGTGTGTAAACCAGCCTCATATTTATATGTCTATGGAGATTCTCAGTCATCCCGGTCATGGTTGTCCCAAATGTGCTTTTTCAAAGAGGCAAATGGATGATTTTCTTGTTATTTTCTTTGAAGACGTTTTGCTTCTCATCCAAGAAGCTTCTTCAGTTCTGACCAGATGGCGGGGAAGAAAACCAAGGAAGTCCAGTTGCCTCTTGAAAAAGCACCTTTGGGAAGCACTAATATTTATATCATATCACAGTGCCCGGATTTAGGAGAGCTTTATCCTTAGTTCAATTTCATGTTCTCCAGAGGTGGGTTTCAGCAGGTTCTGACCAGTTCTGGAGAACTGGTAGCAGAAATTTTGAGTAGTTCGGAGAACCGGTAGTAAACATTCTGACTGGCTCTGCGCCCATCCTAGCTGATCGGGAGGAAATGGGGATTTTACAGTATCCTTTCCCTGGAGTGGGCAGGGAATGGAGATTTTACAGTATCCTTCCCCTGCCACGGCCACCAAGCGACACCCACCAAGCCACGCCCCACCAAGCCACGCCCACAGAACCCGTAGTAAAAAAATTTTGAAACCCACCACTGATGTTCTCCTCACAGCTGTTTTGGAAAGGAAATACAGGAAAACCTCATATGAAACCCAATACCTCCCCTGTGATATGAATGCCATAGAAACCTCAAGATTGTGTTCTTCTGTATTTCTGGTTCTTTTTTAAAAAATTGTTTTATTCATAAATATTTTTGAATGTACTGTATTGACAGGTATACCATTTACAAAAGAAAGAGAAAAAAAGGGTGAAAGAGAAAATAATAACAAATATTAACACATGAATATTATAGTAATAATAATAATATAATAACACATGTACTAAAAATAATAGTAATAATATAACCAAAATTTTTAAACTAAGTTTCTTTTAATTTTGGCTTATTTACATTTTTATTAATTATGATGATTGTAGTTATAAATCGTCTCTATTGTTAATACATCTATTATTAGTCTTTCTTCCTCTAATTTCTACCTCCTGTCTCTAACCATTCATAAAATCTATTCCATATCGAACAGTATTCTGTGTTTTCTTTATCATTTATTTTTAAAGTTAGCCTGTCCATTTCACCACAGTCCAACATTTTTTGAATTACTATTGCTAGTTCTACAGGGACATTCACCACCTCTTGGTCATCTCTCTTTTATTTAAATTTACTGAGGCACTCTGATAGCTTTTATCTATGCTGTCTGTTAAATAATCAAGATAAATGTATTTCTCTACATTTGTTGTGCTTAAGATCTGCTCATAAATGGTTGCTAATAGTTTTTGTTGTTAGGGAGTAGTTTTGTGTTGTTCATTGAATTGATTGTGTTTTTATTAGTTGATGGCCAAAATAAAGTTCTGTCTATTTCATCTCAGCCTCCTTTTCTCATGAAAGTAGGACATTCCAAACAATTTACCTCAGAACGAACATATTGCAAAAAAGTCAATTTTCTCAAGGGGATGAGTAGGTGGGATGAGGACCAGGGCTTTAGCCATTGCCAAATGTGCTTTGATTTTCACTATGCATTCATTAGAACTATGGCTTTTTATTCTTCTAACCTTTTTGCCATTGCGTGCCAAAAGTCGGGGGAGCGTGGGGGGGGGGTCACATGCACGCGTGCATGTGACCCCACCCCACATGCATAATTCTATGCGCCCCGTCCTCCCGTGCTCCCCCCACTTTTGGCACGTGATGGCACAGTGGGCCTGATAGGCCTGTTTTTTTGCTCTCCCCAGGCTCCAGAGCCTTTCTAGGAGCCTAGGGAGGGCAAAAAAGGCCTCCCCCGCCAGAGGCCCTCCAGAGGCTGGAAACTGTGTTTCCTGACTTCTGGTGGGCCTAGAAGGCCCGAAAATCAGCTGGCTGGTGCACGCATGTGTGTCGGAGCTGCGCTCACGTGCCCACCAATATGGCTCCACATGCCACCTGTGGCACCCGTGCCATAGGTTCGCCATCCTCCTAGCCTCTCTAGGAGTCTCTGGAGGCTGGGGACAACAAAAAAAGTCACTTCCTGTCCCACAGGGAGTTGGGAAATGGGCCCTTTCAGCCCTCCGAGGGAGTGGGAAAGGCTGTTTTTGCCCTCCCCAGATGCATAGAAAGGATCTGGAGCCAGGTGAAAAAGAAAAATGCCCCCCTCTCAGGCCCTCCGGAGGCAGGACACAGCATATTTCCCTACTTCTGGTGGGCCCAGAAGGCCCAAAAATCAGCTGGCCGGTGCCCACATGAATGCCAGAGCTAAACTGGCATGCCCACTGATTTAGCTGTAGGTTGCCATCACGGGTATAGAATTTCATGCCTAAGTAGGGGGTTGGACTAGAAGACCTCCAAGGTCCCTTCCAACTCTGTTATTCTATTCCTATTCCTATTCCTATCCTATCCTATCCTATCCTATCCTATCCTATCCTATCCTATCCTATCCTATCCTTTCCTATTCCTATTCCTATTCCTATTCCTATTCCTATTCCTATTCCTATTCCTATTCCTATTCCTATTCCTATTCCTATTCTATTCTATAAAAAATAAACCAAAAACAATTTTCTCCATCTATATGCACTCAGCACGACATTTTGTTATCTTTCATCTGAGTCCAAAATGGCATCTGTAAATTGCATCAATCCAGAATTTACAAAAATGTTGCTGATATAGAGTAAATACTGATGCAATAACATTTCTCCCTAAAATATTTAAATCGAGTGAGAAAGATTTCTTTACCTTTTACCGATCACCTGACATGTTTTCTGCATTAATCTCCTCTTTCGTTATCACTTTATTACAATTTAAGGACCAGAGGCTTTGAGGGTTGTGCTCAGTTGTTCTCACAAAAAATTGTGTGTTTGCCTGCAGTGTTTTCTTTATTTGAAAGAAAAAAACCCCCTTCTATCTGAAATTGATGTAGAAACAGGATGAATCAAATTGACTATGAGATTACAAAGCAATTAGAGATGCCGAAAGTGTCATTTTCTCCTTTCCTACTTTTTGGCAGTGTGTAGCCATTTCTTCAATTATTATAAACAAGACAGACAAATATCTGGAAAACAGCTTATAGGCTTACTGAACAATTTAGTAACATAGAACTGAATGCTGCTAAGCTTGATTAGTGTATGGCATTGCATAAAACTAGAGAAAGAATATGAATTTAATACATGCAGTACAAATCTCAAAATTTGCAAAAAATCTGCATGCCAGTTTTCTTTCCCAGAAATTACACTGAAATTCTTGGTCTGGAACAACCATGCCCTAATGAATGAAGAGACAGGTAGATTTCTTACCTGTGCAGAGTCTATCACTCTGTGGCAAAGAAGCGAGCAAAATTTTCAAGACTTAAAAACATTCCTAAACTTATTGATAAATATTACATTTTGTTCAACTCAGTTTAATTTTATTTAGGGTTAAAAGTCTCCAAAATATATTACTAAATAACTTGGCATTGGATAAAGCAGTTTAGCAAGGAAACTATTTACCAAATTTTTTGGAGTATAAGGCGCACCTTTTTTCCCCAAAAAAGTGGATGAAAATCTGGATGAAAACTCCAAATGTAGCTTCTCAAACGGAGGTTTCAGAGGCTGAAAAAAGCACCAGAAACGAAGCTTCAGAAAAAAAGCCCCCAAACAGAGCTTCAGAGGCTTTTTTTCTGAAGCTGTTTCAGAGGCTTTCAGAGGCAGGAAAAAATGTTTTTCTGAAACAGAGTTTCAGAAGTTTCAGAGGCAGGGGAAAAAAAGCAAAAAAAAAAAAAAAAAAAAAAAGCAAGGTACAGAGCTCACAACCAACAAACCTGTTGCTAAAATTCACCTCTGGAAACAGCTGATTGGTACAGTATTCCGGGAGGCTGATCCACCTGCCAATCAGCTTTTTTCTTATTTTCCTCCCGAAAAACCAAGGTGCCTCTTATATTCCGGTGCATCTTATACTCCAAAAAATATGGTAATAAATCTTACCTAATAGACTTAAACCCCCAACTCATTGATTTGTTACTAAGAGCTTTCTGTTTTTGTAGCCCCGGTTGAAAATCTGCCACTGTAATCTTAGGATTTTTGCAAGTAAAATTTACAAGTATAATGTAAACTTTTACATACTTAGAAGTATCTCTTTCTGGTTTGGATTTTAGAATACTATAGGCCAGATAACCTCTCTCCAAGATACTTATAAAATTCACAATAACAATAACTATTAATTTTTGTGCTCACATAGAAATGTGGCTTGCAGGTGGCAATATAATTATGCTTTCTTTTGTATAATTTTAAAAACTTTCTCCAAATTAGAACAAGTATTGGAAAACACCAATAATCTTGTGAAGAATTCTGGATTGTTATCCTTCAGGATGTACATATGTATCTTACATCTGAACAGAACTAGCAATGTTTGTGTCACATTAGTCTGAAAATTCCTGGAAACTTCAGCTAAATGTTGCCGCTGCAACGCTAACTAGGACAAAGACCCAGAATCACACCATACTCTTTAATATATCTATTTTATTATAATTTACATTAAATACCCTGTTTCCCCAAAATTAATACATCCCCTGATAATAAGCCCAATCGGGCTTTTGAGCACATGCGCTAAAATAAGCCTCCCTCCAAAAATAAGCCCTCCCTGGAAATATTTAAACGCAGAGCTGGAAATCAGGTAAGACTGCAAGAGGAGCCCCATTTTGCCGTCTTACCTGATTTCCAGCTCTGCGCCCCAAAATAATAAGACCTCCCCAAAAATAAGGCCAAGCGCTTATTTCGGGAGTTCAAAAAATATAGGACGGAGTCTTATTTTCGGGGAAACATGGTAGTTTCTTTCTGAGGTCATGGTTATCCCAAGGTGTTTTTTCAAAAGACAACTGGAATTCGTTTTTGTTTTTTGTTTTCCTTGAAGATATTTTGCTTCTCTCATCCAAGAAGCTTCAGAACTGAAATATCAGAACTGAAGAAACTTCTTGGATGAGAAGCAAAATGTCTTCGAGGGAAAAAACCCCACAAAGTCCAGTTACCTTTTGAAAAAGCATCTTTGCGACGTCCGGTTATAACTTTTACAGCTTTGGAAGTAGAACGGGGTTACTTAAAGTCCACCATGTTCTACGTGAGTCTGGTTATCCATTCAGATTTCTTCTTTTGACTTCTTTTTCTCTTCTCTGATCCTTTTCCACATCATTCAATCTTTGATTTATGTCAGGGTACCAAATCAACACTTTAACATGCATGCAACTGCTAACTGCTCATGGTATACATTTGTGTGTTTGCTCCTCGGAAAGGTACTTTGTAAAGTTGTTGTTGTCATCTGTTTATTTCCTGAGCTATTTAACCAGTATCTTCTTTGAGAGAGGAGGGTGGGGGGAAAGGTAAGAAAAATAATGCTAATAGGCATGACATTCCAGCATTGATGGCCATCAAATTTACCATCACAATAGCTAAATTACTTTTGCTTTGGTAGAGTCTGCATAACAAAATGATTTTCATCCCTCGTAGGCGCACCATATACATGGTTAATGAACAGCTTTTGATGCATCTTATTTTATACCAATTAATCTCCGTGTCTCAACATTTTATTTCACTAGTGCATGACATGGGTGCATCATTCTTCTGCGCCTCCCGTTCTGAAGTCTGATAAAACTAATAATCCCAAACTGCCAGAGGTGCAACATAAAAACGGGTGAAATGGTTTTCATCTTAATTGGATATGAGCATCCTATCTCTAATAACCCCGGGATACTTCTAATTGGTGTTTTCTTTATTTTCTTTTTCTTCTTTGGGTTTAAATCGTTATTTTCATTGATCAGCCTTAATACTCCTCTCCCCAGATGGTGAAATATGAAGCAGGTAATCGGTGGAGTTTCAGTTTAATGAAGGCAGAATATTTATTGGCAACGTTGCTCATAAAAGAGAGATTATGTTTGCAAGTTTGACTAAGACGGGATATTGATTGACGCCATGCCTAGCGATGTCTTGAAAGTTGGTTCTGTTCGCTGCCCTGAAACTCACCCCAGGCCACCAACTTCTCAATTTTCAGACTTTTCAAGAGACAATGCCTCTCATTGTTGGGTATCGTATTGTCATTTTATTGCTTACAGCTACAGGGGGGAATCACTTGTCTGGTTAGGCATTTTTTTTGTACCACATTTCTCGTTTCGTCCTTATTAATGTACAGAATGAAGGAGGGGGAAAAATTCCACATTTCTCTTGCTTTCGTATCACTTAAAGCAGTGATTCCAAAACATTGCAGCAAGGAAGACATTCCAGGGGACCGGGAGCCAAATATGCAAGCAACATCAACAATAAAGTGGTAACTACAAGATGCACCTAAAAGCCAAAAAGGCTTATCCAAAACAGAAGTCGGCTGTGGTATCTCTGGATGAGTCACTGTGCATGTGAACTGTGATTCAATCATACTCCTGGACTGGGCACTCCGTTGAGGATATTAGCATAATTCCTTTTTTAAAAAAATATACCCTAAAAGTGAGTTGTTTTAGAATTATATTTGTCTCTGCAATCTCACTTTAGAAAAAATCCTTCTCGAAGTTTGCAGATAGTTTTAAGCAGGGTTGCATTCTCAGATGGTTTAAAGGAAACCCTGCCAGTTGTGTGTGTGTGTGTGTATGTGTGTGTGTGTATTCTTACTTTTCATAGCTTTACTGTGTGTTTTTCGTTTAAGCTAGGTTTTTCCTATGTAACCAAGATTTTTCTGGAACTACAATTGAGTGAAATCACATTCACTACTTTCTGGGATCTTTCTCCATCTTTTCATTCTGGCAGCAATGACTCTGCCTTGCAACGGTCAAATATTTTCATGACTCCATCCTGTAATGGTCAAATATTTATTTTATTTTATTTTCGTAGGTTTTTATTAAAAAAAAATCTGAAAAGGGGGCGTGGCTGACTGACGAAGGCAAATAAGCCAGAAAAAGATCTGTCTCAGTCTCTCCCAAATCTCCAAACAGACAGCAAAATGCTGCTTTAATGTTTGAGAAAGCCTAGAAACTAGTGAATGAGATTTCACTGTACTATGGCTGTGAAACATCTTGATTTACGTAGGAAAAGCTCAGTCAAAAAAGAGGAACCAACTTCTTCCCTGGTCCAACACTTTAAAGCCACAGGACATGAAATTGACTTTAAAAAGACCAGAACTATCGCCAAAACTGAACACTTTAATGACAGAATAATCAGAGAAGCCATCAAGATAGAAAAACGCCCACACAGCATGAACAAACGAGACGATACCTCCTGCCTACCAGCCATTTGGAAACCCGCCCTTATTGACAAACGAGTCCCTAACACGATGAATGACAACAGACCCACACTCACAAGAGCCACACAGGATGTCACCACCACACATCTACGCAGAAAGCAGACTCAAACCCACACTGATAATGAGGCACAACCAAGGACCAGAAGCCAGACCGCAGCTGCATCATTAGCCACTTTAAACCCCTCCAATCCATACATGAAGCAGACTGACACCCACCATGAAGAGCTCTCACGGCCACAAACACGAAGCCAAACAACAACAACGCAGCTTATCAGATCAAATCCCTCTGCAACTCAGACTAAGCCGAGCACAACCAACCCCCCATCCAATCAGAGCACAGCCAAGCCCCTAACCAATCAGAACACACCTCCACCCAATCAGAACACAGACAAGCTCCCACCCAATCAGCTCACACCCCCACTAGCAGTTAAAAGGAAGAGACAGCTGCAATCTCACATTGCTCCTGGAAGCACAAAGCCGAGAACACCAGCCTGAAGATGACGAATGAGACTTCATCAAAACGTCGCCAAGATACTTCCAATTTTACGCGGGAGAAGACCCGAATAACCAAAGACCTACATACAAACACCCGCGAAAACCTCAGAAAACAAATATGTGTGTGTGTGTGTGTGTGTGTGTTTTAAATCATTTTTCTTAATCTATGGGGTTTTTTAAAAAAAAAAAACCCCATAGATTAAGAAAAATGATTTAAAACACACACACACACACACCTCCCTCTGCTTTTTTGGAATTTCTGAGATTTTGATGTTGATAAATATGATACAGGGTACTCAACTGCTTTGAAACTCATCAAATTTGGTACTCAATGCATTTTGATGCAAAAATTTGTGTCCTGGTACTCATTGTTTGTTTGGTACTCAATGCACAGGTCGGTGTTGGTGACCTTGTGAGTCACTACATCAGGGGCAGTGGTGAAATGTAAAATTTGTTACTACTGGTTCTGTGGGCATGGCTTGGTGGTGGGGGGTTAATGTGACTAAATGGGCATGGTCAATATTTTTTAAAAACTTTTAAAACCATTTTTTCTACAACCTCTTTGGCCAAAGAGGTTGTAGAAAAAATGCTTTTAAAAGCCTCTGATGATCCCAGCTGAGTTGCCTGATCGGCAGTGGCTTTTAAAAGCATTTTTTAAACAACCTCTTCAGCCGAAGAACTTGTAGAAAAAAAATGTTTTAAAAGAAGGAAAAACGCCTCTGCTAATCAGGCAACTCAGCTAGGATTGTCACAGGCTTTTAAAAGCATTTTTTCTACAACCTCTCGAAGAAGGTTGAAGTGCTTTTAAAAGCCACTCATGATCCCAGCTGAACTGCGCAATCATCATCAGAGGCTTTTTTTTTTTACTTTTAAAAGCATTTTTTTACCCGAAGAGGTTGTAGAAAAAATGCTTTTAAAAATAATAATAATAAAAAGCCTCTGATAATTGCATGGCTCAGCTGGGCATGGGGAGCGGGCAGGGATTTTTGCTACCGGTTCTCCAAACCACCCATCTCCATCGCTACCGGATCAGGCGATCCGGTCTGACCGGGAGCATTTCACCCCTGATCAGAGGTCTCCAACCTTGAATCCTTTACAACTTGTGGACTTCAACTCCCAGAACTCCCAGAATTCCTCAGCCAGCGCATGCTGGCAATTCTGGGAGTTGAAGTCCACAAGTCGTAAAGTTGTCAAGGTTGGAGACCCCTACGCTACATTATTCCTTATGGGAAAAAAATTGGTTTGGTACTCATCGTTTTTGGTACTCGTTGTGCCTCCTGGAACCAATTATTGCTTAATGCATTATAAGCCGCCCTGAGTCTCCGGAGAAGGGCGGCATATAAATCGAACTGATAAATAAATCAATAAATAAATTAACGATACCACTGTATTTTATGAGCATCTTGCCAATAAATATTCTGCCTTCATTAAACTGAAACTCAGTTTTATATTGATTGACCGGTCCTGCTTGTGGGAAATCACTTTCAACTATGCCCAGAAAAAAAGCAAAAGGAACAACAACAACAAATGCTGGCTGTTTCAGTACTAAATCTAGACTGGTATGATTTGTGAGCCTGTTAGAAACATGTTATTTTTTTTTTAAAAAAATGATTTTTAAAGGACAGAATGGGCAACCTTTTGATGGCTTGGGGACCATGAACTACTCTGGAAAAAATAAGGAAGGAGGCTGAATCCCACCTTGGCATAAGATGACGAAAGCTAAAAGAGACTTTGGGATGGGCTGCTTTGAAAGATGCTCATCACTTATTTAGGACTTTAAAAAAGTAAACGACTCTACCAGTTGTAAAAGAAATCTCCCTGCATTGTCTCATTTTAGCCCTTCAATCTTCCTATATTATTTGAATGTTCAAATAATATTCAATTTGAAGAAAATGAATTTGATTCCTAGGTTTCTTTCAAAGGAGAAAAGACATAAAAAGATGGAGAGTGCTGTTCTCAGATATATTTAATTACAAGGTGGCCTAGAACTTCAGTGATCTGTTTTTCACTGTATGTTCCCTCCCGATGCCTGAAGTTTCTTTAGCTTCTCATTTTTTATTCATTCAAAACAAAACAAAACAAAACAAAAAAAAGATTTCAAGAAGGATGACAGATTAACAGAGTTGGAAGGGACCTTGTAGGTCATCTAGTCCAACCCACTGCCGAAGCATGAGACCTTACACCAGGAGTGAAATCCAAAAGATTCTGACAGGTTCTGGAGAACCGGTAGCGGAAATTTTGAACAGTTCAGAGAACCGGCAAATACCACCCCTGGCTGGCCCCAGAGTGGGATAGGAATGGGGATTTTGCAATATTCTTCCCCTGCCATGCCCACTAAGCCACACCCATAGAACCATCCTACACCATTTCTCCAAGATCCTCTTCATCTTGCAAAGAAAATAAAAATCAACTAGGAAAACTAAATTAGGGAACCTGTGTCTGTTTGTCTAACATTCGTGGGATCATTTCCTCTGATTTCAAACTCATAGTAATTTAATTAGGGATTGAGGAAAGCTTGAAGTCCACCTATTTTTTCTGAGGGGTTCATTTTCACACGTCATCTAATCCAACCCCCCACCCAAGCAGGAGACCCTACTTTGGAAGGCATCTTCTGTTCAATGGGTTGATTGTTCTCACTTATTTCTCCTTATTTCTATGTTGAATCTCTCCTTGATCAGTTTCCACCCATTATTCCTTGTCTGGCCTTTGGGTGCTTTGAAAAATAGCTTGACACCCCTTCTCTCTGTGGCAGCCCCTCAAGTATTGGAAGACTGCTATCCTGTCTCCCCTGGTCCTTCTCTTCACTAGACTAGCCAGGCGCAGTTCCTGCAACTGTTCATTGTATGCTTTAGCCTCTAGTCACCCTAATCATCCTGATTGCTCTTCTCTGCACTCTTTCTAGAGACTCAGCATTTTTTTTTTATAGTGTGGCGACCAAAACTGCATGCAGTATTCTCGGTGTAGTCTTACTAAGGCTTTATAGAGTGGTATTAGTACCTCCCTTGATCTTGATTGTATCCCTCTGTTAATGCAACTTAGGGTTGCATTGGCTTTTTTTGGCTTGGCGCCCCCTCCCTCTCTGTGGCAACCCCTCAAATATTCAAGGAATTCTTCTCCTGGAGCTTTTGCAGACTGAGAAGTGTGATAGACCAAGGTGGCTGCAGAGTGATGGGAAAAGGTAATAGAAAATGCCACCACCTGTCAGGAGCGAAAGACCAGACCTTCCACATATGAAGATTTATTTTTTCACGAATTAAACTGATCTTCTCAACCAAGGTTAGAGAAGGGTCCACAGATTTCGAAGGAGCTTGGACTTAGTTTGCGTGTAAGTGTGTAAGGATTCTAGACTGATTCCTCTTTTAACTCCACCTCCAGGTTCTGTCACTCCTTCTCTTATACCAGGAGTCCCCAATCCTGTGTGGCCCACTATTGGGCCATGTGATCTTTTCGCAACCAGGCTACAGCCAATGCGCATGCATGTGCAGCTCGACTCACACAAGTAGCAGATTGTTGTGCATGTTTCAGTCGAGCTGCATGTGTATTTGCATTTGCCCTGCCACTTATGTGAGTTGAGCTGCACGCATGTGTGGGTGCACCAGCCCGTCACTCGCGCAACCCAGTTCCCCTCTCCCTCTCCAACTGGGCCGCCAAGCCACAAATGTTAGGGATTTGCTGTCCTAGCCACCAAGTATAAACAAATCACCAATTTTATATTAAAGTCATGCAAAATCTGAAGGATATTAGGGACGTGGCTAAGATGCTGAGCTTGTTGATTGAAAGGTCAGCAGTTCAGTGGTTTCAATCTCTAGTGCCACATAATGGGGTGAGTTCCCATGACTTGTCCCAGCTTCTGCCAACCTAGCAGTTCGAAAGCGCATAAAAAATGCAAGTAGAAAAATAGGCACCACCTTTGGTGGGAAGGTAAGAGCATTCCGTGCACCTTTGGCATTGAGTCATGCTGGCCACATGACCACGGAGACGTCTTCGGACAGCACTGGCTCTTCGGCTTTGAAACAGAGATGAGCACCGCCCCCTAGAGTCGGGAACAACTAGCACATATGTGCGAGGGGAACCTTTACCTTTTTACCATGCAAAATCAGCTTCAATTTCTCCTTACAGCAAACTCCCATGCTAACAATGCACCACTAAAGCCAAAAGGAAGACTAAAGACACACATACATAGGCACACAGGAATAAGAAATGGGGGAAATAAGAAAACAGGAAAAGGGATATCCTGATACTACCAATGATCCATTTGACGGCTGTAACCAGGAGGGCTTTCGCACAGCTATGTCTTGTGCGCCAGGTGCACCTTTTCCTAGACCGAGATGCCCTCGCCACAGTCACTCATGCCCTTGTTACTTCTCGGTTGGATTATTGTAACGCCTTCTACATGGGGCTGCCCTTGGGATGCATCCGGAGGCTCCAGCTAGTCCAGAATGCGGCCACATGGGCAGTTATGGGGGTTCCCCATTACTCCCGTGTAACACCTCTTCTGCATGAGCTGCACTGGCTGCCGGTTGCTCTCTGGGTTCGTTTCAAGGTGCTGGTGCTCACCTATAAAGCCGTACATGGCTTAGGCCTGGGGTATTTGCAGGACCACTTCCTGCCATCCTCCCATCGTCCCATGCGCTCTCACAGAGCAGGCCTCCTCAGGGTGCCATCAGCCAAACGATGTCAGCTGGCAGCCCCCAGGGGGAGAGCGTTCTCTGTCGGAGCGCTGACCCTCTGGAATGGTCTGCCCACCGAGCTCAGGACAGCCCCCGACCTCCTCGCCTTTTGCCACGAACTGAAGACGTGGCTCTACCACCAAATGGACTGATCCGTTGGGGGTTTGTACAATGTAATAATTTTAATTTGGTTTTAATGGGGATTTTAATTTGTATTGTGATTTGTATTGTTGATTATTGTTTTGTAAGCCGCCCTGAGTCCTTCTGGAGAATGGCGGCATATAAATCGCAATAATAAATGAATGAATGAATGAATGAATGAATAAGTAAGTAAGTAAGTAAGTAAGTAAGTAAGTAAGTAAGTAAGTAAATAAATAAATAAATAATTTTTTTCTCCCCATGAAGTTCTTGTTTTGGAAAAAGAATAGGAAGATTTGGGGGGTTTTTTTTGTCTTCATAGTGAAGATATATTCTGTTGCAGACATAAATCATGGAGTTTGTGATGAAGCATCCACAACTTCAACCAGTGTCACAGTTTGCCATCTGATGTTGTTGGTCCTTCATCACTGGAGGTTTTTAAGAAGAGGCTGGACAGCCATTTGTCTGAAATGATATAGGGTCTCCTACTGGAGCAGGGGGTTGGACTAGAAGACCTCCAAAGCCCCTTCCAGCTCCATTGTGATTGTAATTGTAATAACCTTCATATAACCTATTCTAATGAAATTCAGATTTCTTTCTTCCTCATCCTCGCCATCCGTTGCAAAGTATCTATATAATAATAGAGGTAATGAAATCTATACTTGCATGCTGACAATATTACACAATACACTTACCAGATTAAAAATGGGTCAGCATAAATTAGCATGTCTGTTTCTCTTGCACCGAATGTTGCTTTCTGTCCTAATCACTTAAGAGCCGATGCACACTGAATTAAAATTGCATGCATTTTCCATTCTAACACCTCGATGATAGAAGAACTCAAAAATGCTATTGGACATTGACTTCCATTTCAGATGTGATTCAGAAATTCGGGAGAATTCTTGGGTTCGCACTGAAGACTGATTGGAAGGGAGTAAGACCAGGATGTCATGCTGAGACACAATGGGAAGACTCTTCTAAATATGTTTAATTCTGTTTTTTTTTTCATGGAATAAATGAGTGAGCCATTCATTGCTTCTAGTGTAGAAATATTCCCAAAAGAAATGGAAATATTGATCCTTTCTCGTACTCTATCCTACCCTTTCATTCCCTCCCTCCTTCTCTGAGTGCCTATGTATGTTTGTGTATCACTTGGAAAGGTCTCTTCAAAATAGGCTGTGAAAAATTAGGAAAGGATTTGGTGTCGCAAGTTGCAAGCATGAAAAGCTTGATCTTCTGGCTGTGCACCTGCTTTTGACTGCTGAAAATCAACAATCTCACACCTTTGTAGGTGCCCCACTCAAAATCATCCTTGTTCCACTCTCATCCACTCACTCACTCACCCATATCACCCACTGGCACTGGGAGAGAGATAGACAGATAAAGAGAGGGGGGGGGAGAGATGATAAATAGATAGATGATAGATTGAGATAGAGATAGAGATAGATAGAGATAGAGATAGAGATAGAAAGTGAGAGAGATGATAGATAGATAGATAGATAGATAGATAGATAGATAGATAGATATAGAGAGATAGAGAGATAGATAGATAGATATAGATAGAGAGATAGAAATAGAGAGAGAGATGATAGATAGAGATAGAGATAGAAAGTGAGAGAGATGATAAATAGATATAGAGTTAGAGAGAGATGATAAATAGATAGATGATAGATAGATAGAGAGATAGAGAGATAGAAAGAGAGAGAGAGAGAGAGATGATAGATAGATGATAGATAGATAGATAGATAGATAGATATAGAGATAGAGATAGAAAGAGAGATGATAAATAGACAGACAGAGAGATAGATACAGATATATTTTAAAAAGGACCCTTGTGTCTGATTTATATTTACATATGAGACAATTAAAGAGACAATACCTGGAGTATAAGTGAGGGGAGATCAAAGGGCTCTGAAAGAAAGGGACTTTTATAATATCAAAGCTCCAGTGACATCACAATTGCCTTTTATGCTGAGGTAGATAATTGCATCTAATCGTCATTCGGAAAGATGCAGCCGGAGAATTCTCCCGCCCCCATCCTCTGTCTTTTACAGGCCCAGTTCATAAATCCTTTAATATATCATTTAATGAGTATATCTCTTGGCAGGAAGGAAGCCAGGGCCTTTTCAACTGTTTCTCTGTGTAAACGATCTGAATAAATAGTTTAGTAATTAAAAGGGGAGTCGTGAAAAGCCTACCAGGCGGGCATTGTCCAGTCTGCAAAAAACGGACATCCTGTTGCATGAAAAGGCCAAGAGGTGGGCGGATATTGTAGTCCAAGGCAAACTTTGCAAAAGGGTCAGGGGGAAAAAAATGAAAAGGTTTTAGAGCGTGTAACCCAAATAACTCTTGGTTTTCAGTGATAGCTTGGTACATTGGGTGGTTCATAGTTTAGTATGCTGGGTAAGCATCATGTTTAACTAATGTTGTTTTTGTTATTGTTATTATTATTATTTTAGTCATTAAACATAAAAATGACTGGTGCTAATGGTTGATACAGGTTGGTGCCAGAGTCCTAAGTATCAACCAAGTATCTTCTTAAAAATACGATGTTCCAAGTAGCACAGACTTTTGCAGTTCTGCTGGTGTTCTTGCAGGAAGCTGCAATTTCTTGATGTGTTTTGTAAAATTCTTGGACATGGTACCAAGTGCCCCAATGACAATGGGTATTTATGTTACATGCTTCATCCATAGCCGTGTAGTTTCAATGGCCAGCTTGCAATATTTCATGATTTTTTCCAGTTCTTTTTCTTCGACTCTGGCATCTCCTGGTACAGCAATATCAATAAACTTCGGCCCTCAACAACCGTGATATCTGGCGTGTTATGTTCCAAATGACGATCCATCTGTATTTGAAAGTTCTTCACCACAAGATCTTTACTGTCTCATTTTCAATAACTTTTTCTACTTTGTGTTCCCATGGCTTTTCGGATACAGGTAAGTCATGTTTTTTACATAATGACCAGTGGACTAATTTAGCAACTCCATTGTGTCTAGCTTTATAATCAGTTTGTGCGATTTTGCTGCACTCACATATTAAGTGTGAAACAGTTTCAACTTTGTCGTTGCAAAGTCGGCAGTTTGGATTGTCGGTGGATTTTTGTATCTTTGCTTTCATGGCCTTAGTTTGTAGTGCTTGTTCTTGAGCAGCCAGTATTAAACCTTCTGTTTCTTTCTTGATGGTTCCTCTCTTAAGCCATGCCCAGGTCAAGTTGTTATCACACTTTCCTTCAATGTTTTTCAAGTTCTGTCCATGCAGAGCTTTGATTTCCATTCATTTAATCTGTCATCCAACTGTTTTTCCTTATATTCTGCCTTGCTTCTGTTTGCCCCGATGACAAGGGGTATCACTGTTTCATCCATATTATTATTATTGTTGTTGTTGTTTTGTTGTTGCTGTTGTTGTTTGTCACAGAGGCAGCCAGATCTTTAAAGTAGATTTGGCATTTGTATTCACCTGTTGAGTTTCCAAAGACCTGGGATAGGGAGATGCAGTTTGATATGTGAAAGGTACCGTATTTTTCAGAGTATAAGACGCACTGGACTATATAACTCACCTATCTTTTTTGGTGAGGAAAACAAGAAAAAGGAATCTGCCTCCCAGCAATTTTGCCTCATTGCAGCAAACAGCAAACAGCCTGCTTTACTTTTATTTTCATTTTCAGCATAGCTTGATTAGCAGAAGGAAAAAAAATCTGCTCCAGCAATTTACCTCCTTGCAGCAAGCAGGAGAGGCCTGTGCAAAACAGCTGAGAGCAAAACAGCTGAGAGCAAAACAGCTGAGAGTCAGGAGGCCGATCCAATCAACTTGTGCTAATTAGGCTGTGCTGAAGCTGATTCTTCTTGCTGCTTGCTGCTTGCTGCAAGGAGGTAAACTGCTGGGAGGCAGAGGCCAAAGGGTGGGGGCCAGTGGGTGGGAGAAGCTACATTCGGTATATAAGACCCACCTAAGTTTTCACTCCCTTTGGGGGGGGAAGGTGCATCTTTTACTCCAAAAAATATGGTATATTGTAGGATGCCTTTCACATATCAAACAACAACATCTAACTAATAACTAATCAAGGAGAGAAGCAACCTGGAATTAAGGAGAAACTTCCTAACAGTGAGGACAATTAACCAGGGAACAGCTTGCCTTCAGATGTGGTGGGTGCTTCATCGTAGGAGGTTTTTAAAAAGAGTTTAGACAACCATTTGTCTGAAATGGTATAGGATCTCCTGCTTCAGCAGGAGTCTGGACTAAAAGATCTCCATGGTCCCTCCCAGCTCCATTCTGAGTCTAGGATGTAAGCTCTTTCAATTAAAGCTGCCTTGTGGAATTATCTTTTTTTGTTGGACTTGATTTGTCATATCACATACCACAGAGCTTGAATGGCATAGGAGGCTAATGCCTGGTACTAAGGCAGCAATTAACATCCAGCTGCCTGCAATTACACCAGTTCAAATCTCACCAGGCTCAAGGTTGACTCAGCCTTCCATTCTTTCTAAGGTGGGTAAATTGAGGACCCAGTTGTGGGGGCAATAAGCTGACTTTGTATAAATATACAAAAGTATGAAGGCTATTGCTTAACGCATTGTAAGCCGCCCTGAGCCTCCGGAGAAGGGCGGCATATAAATCAAATTAAAAAAAAAATCAGACCATTATTTGTTTGTTTCTTATTATTACTTTCTTCTTTCATCATCATCATCATCATCATCATCATCATCATCATCTGGTTATGTAAATATAGCAATTGTGCTTTGGGAATTTGATTTTGATTGATTATTGTGGCTCAGGAGTTAAATGCATTATTATTGTAGGCACACTCCACCCACAGCCTGGTGCTTGATTCTGATGGGGCTCAAAGTTGACTCAGACTTTCATCCTTCTGAGGTCAAAAAAATGAGGACCCAGATTGTTGGGGGCAATGTGCAAATAATGCTGACATTGTAAACCACCCAGAAAGTGCTGTAAAGAACCACAGAGCAGTATATAAATCTAGTTGCTATTATGTGCTGTTAAGATGGTGTCAACTCCTAGTAACCACATAGGTAGATTTTCTCCATGGTGAACATTCCATCACCTGGTATTTCAGGTTTCCTAACAGTGCTGTAACCTGAGACAGTGCATTTTGCTGCTGGTCCTCTTTATCTTTTCTTTGCTTTCACCTTTCCAGCACTAAAGCTTTCTCTAGAGAGTTGGGTATATGCAATAATAAACTGATAGATTGATCTGCCTTCAAGTCAACATTGATTCTCAGCAACCAATAGATAGATTTTCTCCATGATGATCTAACCTAGTCTTTTAACCTGGTCTTTCAAGGCTCCCAATGGAGCCTAACCTAGTTTTCAAGTCTCATAATGTTGTCTAACCCGGTTTTTTTCAAGGCTCACAATGTTGTCTAACCTGGTCTACAATTCTCCCAGTAGTGTTATCAATTAAGAGTTCCAGCAGATAAAAGAATTGAAATTTTAAAATATTGTTGTTGTTAGTTGCAAAGTCATGTCCGATCCATCGCAACCCCATGGACAATGTTCCTCCAGGCCTTCCTGTCCCCTACCATCCTCTGGAGTCATTTAAGCTCACACCTACTGCTTCAGTGACTCCATCCAGCCACCTCATTCTCTGTCGTCCCCTTCTTCTTTTGCCCTCAATCCTTCCCAGCATTAGGCTCTTCTCCAGTGAGTCGTTCCTTCTCATTAGGTGGCCAGAGTATTTGAGTTTTATCTTCAGGATCTGGCCTTCTAAAGAGCAGTCAGGGTTGATCTCCTCTAGGACTGACCGGTTTGATTGCCTTGCAGTCCAAGGGACTCGCAGGAGTCTTCTCCAGCACCAGAGTTCAAAGGCCTCAATTCTTCAGTGCTCAGCCTTCCTTATGGTCCATACATTGCAACTGGGAAAACCATAGCCTTTTATTGGCAGGCTGATGTCTCTGCTTTTTAGTAAGCTATCTAGATTAACAAATGTAAAATTGTTGGTACCATTTTCATTTTACAGGATCAGTAATCAAAATGAATCCATCAGTTCATAAAGAGGGGAGATGCTTCTTTGAATGGAAGCTATTTTGTATACTGATTTGGGAGAAGATGGGCTTAGCAAAGTGGCTGAAATGATCATTAAATAAATATATAAGAGAGCAATCTACAAAACTTCCCACTTTCCACACCCTTTGCGGTAATCCAATTTGCTTAAAAAGAGACAGAAAGAAATGAGAAACATGAGGTTACTTTGGCAGGAAAGCCACCTGACAAATCCATTCTGCTTACTAATGGTTACAATGCTATCAATATGTTTATAAGTTATAAGTGCCTTCCTTGGTGTCAAAGTCTGGAACATTTTCATATACTTTATTTGGCTGTGGAAGGACATTGCTAACTTGGGAAAAGTGCAATTGTTGAAAGTTAATTGTGCCTTGATTGCATGTAAGTTTGGGAAAAAGTGAATTTGGCAAGTTTGCATTCAAAGGCAAATACACTAATATGTCCCCTATCCCTACTTTTGCTCAGAAAAGACCAGATGGTGTCCTTTACATGTATTCCATTGCACTTCTGACTTCCAGAAGGATGAATGGGGTATGTTTACAATAAAATGCAAATCAAACATTTTTCTCTGCATCTCTGATCTTAATGGAGGATGTAAACTGTAGAGATTGGAGAATTTGGAACTGAAGGATTGTCGAGGCCTTCTAGCTTTGTCAGGTCCTTCAGACTTTGAGGTTTGTGGAAATTTAAAGACTGTCCTAATCATAGAAAAGAAGTCAAACTGATGATCTAGGAAAACTCACCACGGCAAATTGTCCCATTCCACGTACTGAGCTATAGACCCTTGGTACTGGCAGTGATTAGTCAATTAGTTTAGAACAGGGGTCTGCAACCTTAAACACTCAAAGAGCCATTTGGACCTGTTTCCCACAGAAAAGAAAACACCGGGAGCCACAAAACCCTTCCTGTGCCTGACTATTTCTTGAGCGGCCACAAAACTAGTATATGTAGTCGAAATAAACATTCTGTTTTCTTCTGAAACTTTTCTTGGATTTATCCATGGTTAGCCTACTGGGGTTGAAAAGCTCAATAAATCATGTGCCGGCAGGTGTTGCACATTGGTGGTTGTGACCAGAAGTGAAATGCTACCAGTTTGGGCTGATTTGCCCGAAATGGTAGTAAAAAAAATGCTTAAAAAAAATAAAAAAGGAGGTTCCTATGATTGTGCAGCACAGCTGATTGTCACAGCTGATCATCAGAATCTTTTTTTAAAAAAAACTTTTTAAAAGCATTTTTTACTACCTATTCGCCCGAACCGGTAGTAAAAAAATTCTTTAAAAAGTAAAAAAAAAGTTAGCCATGCCCACCTAGTCACGTGACCCACCAAACCACGCCCACCAAGCCACGCCCACAGAACCGGTAGGGAAAAATTTTGAATTTCACCACTGGTTGTGACGCATATTTTGAGTGACAGGGAGCCGCAGCAGAGCGGTGAAAGAGCCACATGCGGCTCCAGAGCCACAGGTTGCTGACCCCTGACCTAGAATAAGATACTTGTACCTCCTTTGTACAAGTTCAAAATGACAGAATATTCTAGCAGTTGAGGGGTCCTTTGTGCTCTCTGAGCTTGGTTGTTTTCTTGCAGACATTTTACGACGGAAAGTCGTAAGTAACATCCTCAGTGCCCCATTACCTGAAGGGCTGTCACAGAGAAAAGGGGGTCAACCTATTCTCCAAAGCATATGAGGGATGCTGAGGCAGGACAAGAAACAATGGGTGGATAGTTAAGGATTTTTCATTGACTGAAACAAAAATGATACTATACATGGTCACAGCAGCTAGATTATTGATTGGCCAATATTGGAAAAAAGACTTTATACCTACTATAGAAGAATGGACCTTGAAGGTGGCCAGCTTTGCAGAAATGGCGAAGATTTCAGCATATTTAAAAGATCGGACTCAAGAAACTTCTATGTGGGAATGGAAGAAATGGATTGATTATGTGCAGAACAAATATCAAACAAGGAAGTATCAGATAGCTTTCAGTTGAATGTTATGCAGAGAGTTATAGTGTAGATAGATAGGGGCTAGAGCTGTAGGAATAGGGTAGAACAAATATTAAATAAATATTAAACAAGGATGTATCAGATAGATTTTAGCTGAGTGTTAGGTAGAATATATATTATATAGTGTAGACAGGGGGTAGAGTTATATGAGGGAATGGAAGAAATGGATAGATTACGTGTAGAACAAATATTATACAAGGAAGTATCAGATAGCTTTCAGTTGAATATTATGTAGAAATTTATAGTGTAGACAGGGGGTAGAGTTATTTGAGGGTATTGTATGATATGGTATGATTTGGATTTCACCTTGGGAAGTCGTGGGGGGGAGGGGAGGGTTGGAGGTGGGAAGGGGGGGAAAGTGGGGGGGGATTTGTATTTGTAGAACTTTTTCAATAAAAAAAGAAACAATGGGTGGAGATCATTAAAGAGAGATCCAATGTGAAAGTAAGAAGAAATTTTCTGACTGGTGAGAACAATTAATCATGGGAAAGCTTGCATCTTGAAGTTGTGGGTGCTCCATCACTAACCATTTAAATATATTTCCATTCTTCATTTGCATTGTGCTACTTTTTTTGCCACCTTGCCAGCCAAGCTTGAGCAAAAACGATAACTAGAAATTGAATAAATAAATAAAAAAGCGGGGAGAGAAAATCAAGAATAAACAATCGAGAATAAATAAATGCCCTTCTTCCGGTGACAGTGCTCTCTAGCAGTCCAAGAAATCAGTATATTAATAATAAATGAAATGAAAATAATTCTCTTTAATGTTGAATTTTGTATCCTTTCACCAACAGTGTTTGTGTGTGTGTGAGAAAGAAAGAATGACACATTAGGGCCCCAGCTTTTGAAAACAGAAGGAAAATAAGAGTTTAAAAGTAGAAAAGGAACATTTTTGTCACCTCTGCTATATGTAGGTGTGTCTCTCTATTTGAGGAGGGAGTAGATGGGACATGGTGGCTCAGTGGCTAAGACACTGAGCTTGTTGATCGAAAGATCGGCAGTTCAGCGGTTCGAATCCCTAGTGCCGCGTAACGGGGTGAGCTCCCATTACTTGTCCCAGCTTCTGTCAACCTAGCAATTAGAAAGCAGGTAAAAAATGCAAGTAGAAAAATAGGGACCACCTTTGGTGGGAAGGGAACAGCGTTCCGTGAGC
>JAUDYJ010000012.1:17931701-18101701 GCA_030761175.1 Masticophis lateralis | reverse complement strand
AGTGCAGAGAAGAGCAACATTGATGATTAGTGGAATACAAACTAAAACATATGAAGAACGGTTGCAGGAATTGGGTATGTCTAGTCTAATAAAAAGGAGGACTAGGGGTGACGTGATAGCAGTCTTCCAATATCTGAGTAGTTGCCACAAAGAAGAGAGGGTCTACTTATTCTCCAAAGCACCTGAGGGCAGCACAAGAGGTAATGGATGGAAAGTTATGGATGGAGAGATCCAACCTAGGATTAAGGAGAAATTTCTTGACAGTAAGAACAATTAATTATAGAGCCGAGGTGGCGCAGTGGTTAAAGTGCTGTACTGCAGCTACTTCAGCTGACTGCTAGTTCAGCAGATCAGCAGATCAAATCTCACCGGCTCAAGGTTGGCTCAGCCTTCCATCCTTCCGAGGTGGGTAAAATGAGGACCCAGATTGTTGGGGGCAATATGCTATTTAGTATTCTGTCAATTGTTGTAAGCTGCCCAGAGTCCTCGGAGAGTGGGCAGCATAGAAATATGATTAAAATTGTCATCATCATCATCATCATCATCATCATCATCATCATCATCATCAGTGGAACTGCTTCCTTCAGGAGTTGTGAGTGCTCCAACACTGCAGGTTTTTAAGAAAAGAGTGGACACCCATTTGTCTGAAATGGTGTAGGGTCTCCTGCTTGAACAGAGGGTTGGACTAAATGATCTCCGAGGTCCCTTCCAACTCTATTATTCTGTATTCTGCATTCCTGAAAAGGATGAAACTCATAATGTGGTATTTCAGGGTGATCAAAGTAACTGGAGGTTGTTTTGTTTTGTTTTTTTTAAAAATAAGTGTATCAATGATGCAGGAGCAGTCTAGATAGACTATTATTCTTTCACTGCATATTCTCCTGAAAGATTGTTGAGTTTGACATGTTCCAAGTCTTTCCATTCTTTTTTTTTTACAAAGACAGTGTTTTTAAAAAACTAAAAAAGAAAAATAAAATAAATAAACAAGTGTTTTTAAATATAGCACTAAAATCAAACCAGGTTATTTTTGCCTGATCCAGGTTAGGGAAATATATATTGCTTTTAAAATAAATTGTCAATACATTTGATTACCTAAGTTAATGCCCTCTCTTCTTTCACTAAATATTTAATGTAGTTCAATATTTATATATCATAACATTTTATATATATATGTGTGTGTGTGTGTGTGTGTGTGTGTATGTCTGTGTGTAGGTCTTTGGTTATTCGGGTCTTTTCCCGCGTAGAATTGGAAGTATCTTGGCAACGTTTCGACGAAGTCTCATTCATCATCTTCAGGCTGGTGTTCTCGGCTTCGTGCTTCCAGGAGCAATTGCTGGAAGCACGAAGCCGAGAACACCAGCCTGAAGATGACGAATGAGACTTCGTCGAAACGTCACCAAGATACTTCCAATTCTACGCGGGAGAAGACCCGAATAACCAAAGTCCTACATACAAACACCCGCGAAAACCTCAGAAAACAAATATATATATATATATATATATATATATGTATGTATGTATGTATGTATGTATATGTATATGTATATGTATATGTATATGTATATGTATATGTATATATATAATGTGTGTGTGTATGTTTATATGTATGTATATGAAAACAGATATCCACTCCCTCTCTCTCCCCCTCCCTCCCTCTCTCTCTCTCCCTCTCCCTCCCTCTCTCTCCCCCTCCCTCCCTCTCTCTCTCCCTCTCCCTTCCTCTCTCTTCCTCTCCCTCCCTCGCTCTCTCTCCTTCTCCTTCTCCCTCTCCCTCTCCCTCCCTCTCTCTCTCTCAACATCTCTCTTCCTCCCCCTCTCCCATCTCTCTTCCTCTCCCTCCCCCTCTCTCTCCCACTCCCTCCCTCTCTCCCTCCCTCTCTTCTTCCTCTTCCTCCCTCTCTCCCTCTCCCTCCCTCTCTCCCTCCCTCCCTCTCTCCCCCTCTCCCTTACTCTTTCTCTCTCTCATAAAAATGAAACACAAATGGTTGGAAGAATACTAATAAATAAAGCCCAAATAACAAAATAGAATTTATTTCCAAGTAAACATATTAAAGATTCATCTGTTTTTGAGTTCACAACCCTGCGTTTAGCCACTTAAGGTAAGAAATTAAAAGAATGTGTAGTAATAATAATAATAATAATAATAATAATAATAATAATAATAATAATAATTCAAATGGAACAGGGTGGGATAGAATTCAGATTTAAAGCCTTTTTGGTGTTGTAACAATACTTTTCAAGTTCATGGAATTTTACTAACATGACTACAGTTAAATTAATTCTCTCTGACAACTGAAAACTTTGCACTGCATAGCAGAGTTGACAGAATGCCCCAAACTCAGGTTAACAAAACATAATTGTTCTCTTAACAAACACCCTCCAGATAAACCATACTGTGGCCTAGCATGATGACCTGGTTCATACTGAACTCTTGGGTACCGGAGGTCAATAAATCTTATAAATAAGAGGGTTGAATATGTGAATGAAAAATGGAATTATTAAGTACTTTAATGGGGGAAGAGAGAACATTTTCTGAAGGAGATGGGCAGTTGAAAAATGTGAAAAACAACAAACAAATGAAGAAATATGTCTGACTATTAGATCAGAAGTCATTTCATATAGCTTTTTTCCCTTATTAGTACCTTTTTAAGCACTTTTTATAACTCTTTTCTTTTTCTTTCTCTTTTCCTTAAATCTCCCTCCTTGAATGTCTGTCTGTCTCCCTGTCTGCTATCTGTCTGACTCTCTCTCTCCTGCCCCCTCTCTCCCTCCCTCCCCATGGTTGCACAGTGGTTAGAGTGCTGTAGCCTGTATTGCAGCCTCCTTCTGCTGCCTGCCAGCTGCCTGCAATTTGGCAGTTCAATTTTCACCAGGCTCGAAGTTGATTCAGCCTTTCATCCTTTCAAGGTCGATAAAATGAGGACCCAGATTGTTGTTGGGGCAAGATGCTGACTTTGTAGACCACTTAGAGAGGGCTATCACGTACAGTGACGTGGTATGCAAGTCTAAATGCTATTGCTATTGCTATCTCTCTCTCTATTATTTCTATCATGTCTGTCTGTCTGTCTATCTATCTATCTAATTTCTATCTATCATCTATCTATCTATCTATCTATCTATCTATCTATCTATCTATCTATCTATCTCTATCTATCTATCTATCTATCTATCTATCTATCTATCCCCTGAAACTCTCCCAATGCTTTTACTGTAACCCTGAACAGAATAAGGATGCAGAAATAAAGAGAACAGGAAGAGTGCAAGGACAGAATTCTTATTTTTTCTGATTTGCACATCTACATTAATTTGCTGTCCACCCACTTCCTTTTTTTCTCTCTTCTGTCTTCTACAAGATGACAGGTTAACAATCTAGTCCTCCAGCTCTGTTTTCAAAAGCCTGAATTATATCAAAGGTCCAAGTAGATAACTTTTGCCCCAGCCTCAAATGTAAGGTCTCTGTTCTAAGGAACAAAGTTTAGTCTCCCCTGACATCTCTGTTAAGAAGGGAGGGAAGGGAGGAAGGGAGAAGGAAGGAAGGAAGGAAGGAAGGAAGGGGGGGGAGGGAGAGAGAGAGAGAGAGAGAGAATCCTTATAAGCCATATCAGTTATGCAGGTCCAACTGGGATCTGGTCAAATTAGCAGATTATTGTTACCAAGGGTACTGTAGGAATCAAGTTTCTTATTGGCATTGCTTATTTTTTGTAAAAAGAAAAAAGAAAGAAAAATAAAATAAAAAACCTTGTTAATGGCTGAAATTTGAAACGGTTATTTGACTGGCAAAATGTTATTTCTTTCCATGGTAATGGCTGCCTTCTCACCTGCTATGAAGACCCCAGAGAGCCACAAAATAGCAAAGGCAATGAAGTTTGTAAGTCAGTCATTCTGGAGTGATTGAAGGTGACATCATTCATTTACCTTTTCAAAAAGAATTCTCTGGCATGAGCAACCATCACCTTGCAGCCCAATTCCAGAACCAAAAGGTCCTATCTGGGGGACCTTTCTTTTTGGGGGGCTAATATGTATTTATGTGTAACTTATATGTAATCATTCTATGTGTTTATGGCTATGCTTTGCCTATTTATATCCTTTTATTTGTGCCATTTTTTTTCATGTGTCCATGTCTATGTCTATGCTGTTACTTGTTTCCTTGTACTTGTTGACAAATCAAATCAAATCAAATCAAATCAAATCAAATCAAATCAAATCAAATCAAATCAAATATAGATGGATGGATAGATGGATAGATGGATAGATAGATAGCAAGAAAGAAAAAGAAAGAAAGAAAGAAAGAAAGAAAGAAAGAAAGAAAGAAAGAAAGAAAGAAAGAAAGAAAGAAAGATAGATGTCGGTCCTTGCTTGACGTATTACCAAAAAGAAAGAAAAAAACTGGGGGAGGGCAAATGTTTGTCTCTGGACAATTAAAGGCAATAAAAGGCTCTTGTTTTTTCCACCCATACTTATGGATATCATGTCGTCTACGGTATTAGCATTGCTAAACTTACTTTTATTAGCTTCTTCTACTATGTGTATTTACCAGCCCTCCCTCCCTCCCTCTCTCTCTCTCTCTCTCTTTCTTTCTCTCTCTCTCTCTCTTTCTCTTTCTCTCTCTCCCTCTTTCTTTCTCTCTCTCTCTCTCTCAGAGAGAGAGAGGGGGGGGGGTAGGTGGGTGAGTGGAGAGGATGGAAGGAAAGACAGAGTGGGGGGGGAAAGCCCCAACAAGCTCTACAGCAGATGTATAACATTTTATGCTCAACCTGGCAAATACAATAACTCAGAAACAAAGGACTTGAATTACAGAATAGCATTCAAATGCATGTTTTCCAAAAAGCCCAGACAAGAGTCTGGGTACCCTTCTTGAGACAAAAATGTGGGAGAGAAAAGATGCTAAAGGAAGCAAGCAAAATGAGTGAACGGGAGGGAAATGGACAAATGCAAGGAAGGAAGGAAGGAAGGAAGGAAGGAAGGAAGGAAGGAAGGAAGGAAGGAAGGAAGGAAGGAAGGAAGGAAGGAAGGAAGGAAGATATATATTTGTGGGGGGAACTCAAAGTGGCTAACATCCTGTATCCAATATTCCCTTCTCCTATTTGCCCACAACAACTACCCTGTGAAATGGGTTGGGTTGAGAGAAAGATGGACTGGCCCAGAGTATCTCAACTACTTTCATGCCTAAGGTTCCTAGGCTAGAACCTTCACCACTATACCAAGCTAGCTTTAATGAGTGAAATGGTCCATCTAATGGGATGGGCCCCAAAACGTTTATCGAATTCACATCCTGCATCATACCATGGACCGTGGACAAAAGCAAAACTGAGTGATGGTGATGAGGATGACTAATGGACTAAAGTCCAGCTAATGATGGATATTTTAACTATTCCATAATGCACCAAATAACATGGCGTATAAAGGGCCCATATTCTATATATGTGCAAGATACTTTGCTTCTTCTATGCTGATTTTTTTTTAATTTGATTTATATGCCGCCCTTCTCCGGAGACTCATTTTCCTTTCCCTTCTTTTTCCCTTCCTCTTCCCTTCCCTTCCCTTCCCCTTCCCTTCCCTTCCCCTCTTCTTCCCTTCTCTTCTTTTCCCCTCCCTTCCTTTTTTCCTTTCTTTCCCTTCTTTTTACCCTCCCTTACTTCCCTTCCTCTTACCCTCACTTCTGCTCTGTGCATCCTATATTGTTCAGCAGATTACATACCTAATATCATTTTTTTTTCTGATCTGCCACACAAAGTAAGATCCTTGTGTGGTACACTTGTTTGTGCAAATGCTGCTCTGGAGCATTCTGTCCTGATCCAGGCAATCTATCATCAAAAGCCGGCTTTCACTTGCTGTGTTCATGCAATTCACTTAACCAGGTTAGTCGAATGAAGAGAGCGCAATTACACAATGTACTAAGCTGGGCTCATTTCAGTCTTGTTTTGTTTCGTCTATTGTTGACATATTCCACAGCCCAAGTCTGTAGGGTTACTTTATGGAGTGAAATTGGTAAGTAGGTTAAGTAGGTTATGTCAATATCAACCAGTGAATCAATATGTTTATTTTGCTACTCAGGTGGATTTGCGAGTTTTTTCATTTGTACTGATCTGTCCCCCCCCCTCAGAGACCCACAAAAACACAGCCAGCCGAGGGTTAAGACTCACTTGGCACACTCTGCAGTTCTTATCTCAACCTTGGCAGCGATATGCACACCGTCTGCCAAGGACTTTATTGGTTTACACAAACAAGAAAATCACCTACGTAGCTTTGCCGTTCATCCAGCTTCCAAGACTACGAGGTTGCTCCGTTTGTTTAGCTGTGCAGTTAGCTTTGTTCGTCACGAACTTCGTGACCCATTATACTGTCTTAAATAGATATGCTTCTGGGTGTGGTCCAGTGAGTCATGGATCCTATGACTCCAATCCAATGACTCAGGATTTCCTCATACGCCGCAGCTGCAGTACCCTTTTCTCTCGCCTTCTTTGGCGTGCGTCCAGGAATGACGTCTCTCCCTCACTCTCATCTGAGACACCTGTTTCCCCACTACTTGGCTCTCTTTCAGCTGGCACCTGAGCCGGTGCCAGAGGGGGAGGGCTGGGAGATCTGGCTGGCTCCTCTTCCTCCTGCTCAGAGTTGCCTTCCTCCAAAGGGATAGGCTCAGAGGACGGGGCCACAACACTATCCCCCACCGCAGGGCCCTTCCCCCGGGTCTGACGGTCGGGATGGGGTCGGGACGGGAACTGTTCGTGGAAAGTCCGCACCAGGTCAGGGGCCTGAACGGCAGATGCGTCCACCCAGGTGAAATCCTCGGCCCCGTACCCTTTCCAAGCGATGAGGTATTGGAAGCGCCCCTTCAGCCAACGGGAGTCCCGAATACTGTCCACCTCATACGTCGAGGCGTCGTCCTCGTCGGCTGCGGCTGGGGGGGCAGGCGGCGGCGGGCGGCGGAGACGGCTAGTGGGAGTCTCAGGGACCAGGAGGGACCGATGAAAAACGGGGTGGAGCCGCATGGAGCGGGGTAGAGTCAACCGATAGGCCACCGGGTTGATGACCGCCTCGATGGGGAAGGGACCGATAAAGCGGTGGGCCAGTTTCCTCACCGGCTGGTCCGTGGGGAGGTGTTTCGTGGACAGCCACACCCGATCTCCAACTTCCAGCGGTGGCGTCGCCCGGCGGCCGCGATCGGCGAACCGTTTATAGTCCTCTTTCGCCCGGATCAGCTGCCGCCGCACCAGTTGCTGCACCGCCTGCAGCTCCGAGAGGAAGTCCCGGGTCTCAGGAACAGGGGAGTCCATGATGGTCAACGGAAAAAAACGTGGATGGTACCCGACGTTGGCATGGAACGGTGTCATCTGGGTGGAGGTATGTTGGGAGTTGTTAAAAGCGAACTCCGCCAGGGGAAGGTACTCGGCCCAGTTGTCCTGCTGCTGGTTGACAAAACAGCGGAGGTACTGCTCCAGTATGCCAATGACCTTCTCCGTGCCCCCGTCAGTCTCCGGGTGGTGTGATGACGACAGGCACACCTGCACCTCCAGCGCAGCCATCAGGCTTTTCCAGAAGCGGGCCGTGAACTGGGCCCCGCGATCCGAAACCACCCGGTCCGGCAGGCCGTGGAGGCGGAAGATGTGTTGCAGGAACAGGCGAGCCGTGGTACGAGCTGAGGGCAGGCCGCGGCACGGGATGAAATGTGCCATCTTCGTGAGCGCATCCACCACCACGAGGACGGTCGTGAACGTAGCGGACAGGGGCAGGTCAGTCAGGAAGTCCATGGAGATGGCTCCCCACGGTCTCTCCGGTGTCGGCAGCGGCTGGAGGAGTCCAGGAGGGGGGCCGGACGCGGCTTTGGCCTGTCGGCATGGCACACAGGACGTCACGTAGGCGTGCACGTCGTGCCGTACCCGAGGCCACCAAAAAGTCCGCGTCACTAGGTTCAAGGTCTTAAAGAAGCCGAAGTGCCCCGCCGCGGGGTTGTCATGGCACTGGTTCATGACGAGGGCTCGGAGCGGACTTGTGGGCACGTACAGCCGACCCCGGTGCCTGAGCAAGCCCTCCTCCACGGTCCATGGGGACGCGGGGCCGACGTCCGCTCTCCGCTGCTGCGACCAGTCGTCCCGTCGCTGCGCTTCCAGCACCTGAGTCCGCAGGTCCACCGGTTCCTGGACCGCGGCCAAGGAGTCCGCTGGCAGCACCGTCCGGGGGGAAAGGGAGTCCTTTGGGCAAAAGTATTCCGGCTTACGGGATAGCGCGTCCGCCCTCTGGTTGAGGTGGCTCGGAATGTATGTGACGTGGAAGTTGAACCGGGCGAAAAACAACGACCACCGGATCTGCCGCTGGTTCAAATTCCTGGCCGTGGTGAGGTGCTCCAGGTTCCGATGGTCCGTCCGCACCTCCACCTGGTGTCGGGCCCCCTCGAGGTGATGTCGCCAAGCCTCGAACGCGGCCTTGATAGCCAGCAACTCCTTTTCCCAGATGGTGTAGTTGCGCTCGGAAGGAGTGAGTTTCCGGGAGTAGTAAGCGCAGGGAAAAAGAGTGCCACCATCCACCGGAGCCTGTAGCAGCACCGCTCCAATCGCCACGTTGGACGCGTCTGTCTCAACCACGAACGGACGGTGTGGATCGGGGTGCCTCAGGACCGGCTCCGTGACAAAGGCCTGCTTGAGAACCTCGAAGGCCTGCTGCTGCGGGGGCCCCCACTGGAACGGAACCTTCTTCCGAAGGAGCTGGGTCAACGGCACGGTCAGGGTGGCAAAGCCCGGGATGAAGGTCCGGTAGTAGTTGGCGAATCCCAACAGACGCTGGACGTCCTTCACCCGACGCGGGGGTTCCCAACTGCGCAAGGCCACCACCTTGTGTGGGTCCATCGCGATGCCCTCGGGGGTGATGATGTGCCCGAGGAACTCTATGGAAGTCTGGAAGAAGTAACATTTCTCCAACTTCGCATAGAGCTGGTGCTCCCGCAGGCGCTGCAGGACCTGGCAGACATGCTGGAGGTGACTCTCCGGGGTCCGGGAATAGATCAAAATATCATCCAGGTAGATCACCACGAACCGATCCAGCATGTCCCGGAACACGTCGTTCATCAAGTGCTGGAAGACCGCGGGGGCGTTGGTCAACCCGAACGGCATGACGGTATATTCAAAGTGTCCGTATCGGGTGCCAAATGCCGTCTTCCACTCGTCCCCCTCTCGCATCCGCACCAGGTTGTAGGCTCCCCGGAGGTCGAGCTTGGTGAAAATCGAGGCCTCCCGCAACCTCTCCATCAGCTCCGGGATCAGCGGCAGGGGATAGCGATTCCGTACCGTGATGGCATTCAAGCGCCGGTAGTCGCAACACAGGCGCAAGTCCCCCGTCTTCTTTTTCACGAAGAGGACTGGGGCCGAGAGCGGGGAGGTCGAAGGCCGGATGAACCCACGGGCCAGGTTCTTGTCCAGAAAGTCCCGTAAGGCGGCCAGCTCGGGTTCCGACATGGAGTACAGGCGTCCCGAGGGCAGGGGCGCGTTGGGCATCAAGTCCACCGCGCAGTCGTAGGGTCGGTGCGGGGGCAAGCGATCCGCCTCCTTCTCGCTGAACACGTCGGCGAAGGATGTCAGCTCCGGAGGCAAGGAGACGTTCGGGGCAGAGACGTCCTGGCCGGCACAGGTGTGGCGAAGGTGGTCGACACACTGCAGGCTGGGGAACGAGATGGCATTTCTCGACCACGCCACCTGAGGGTCGTGCGCCCGAAGCCAGGCCATCCCCAGGACCAAGGGGAAGTGCAGGTCCGCCGTCACATAAAACTGGATCGCCTCCTCATGGTTCCCAATGGCAAGGCGCAAGGGCTGAGTAGCGAAGTTGATGGGCCCCGCCACAAGTTCCCGCCCATCAATAGTTTCGACCCTCAACGGAGGGTCCACTGGAACCAAGGGAACCTTGTAATGGGCCACAAAGGCCTGGTCCATAAAGTTCGTGGTGGCCCCCGAGTCCACCAGCGCGTGCGCCTGGAGCCCCTCCGACCGGTTAGCCAACAACACCCGGGTGTTCAAAATCAGGTGCCGAGGGGGCTCACAGTCCACAGCCGCCGCCTCCGGCGGGGCATGGTCACCTGCCTGACCCAGAGTTTCCCCTAGGCCAGGCCTGACCCGTTTCCCGGCTGGTCACGCCGAGGCTCCGGAACAGGCTTGAGCGATCCACTCCGCTTCCGGGGACACGAGGCGGCGAAATGTCCAGCCTCGCCGCAATAGAGGCACAACCCCCCTTGGCGTCTCCGCATCCGCTCCTGGGCCGTCAGTTGAGGTCTGGCTGCTCCGAGCTCCATGGGCTCCTCAGCCGTCGCCACCAAACGCGGTACGGTCCGGGGCGCTGTTGGTACGAAACGCGGGGGTGCCGGCACTGTCGGTGGTTCCGGAAGAGCCCTACGGGGCCGTCGCCGTTGTAGGCGGGCATCGATGCGCAGGCATTGGGTCACCAGCGTGTCCAGGGTCTGTGGCGCCTCCACCCGAACCAGCTCGTCCTGCATCTCATCGCAGAGGCCGTCCTGGAAGGCATCCATCAGCGCCGCCTCATTCCAGGCCGAATCCTGGCCTAGCAATCGGAACTCCGCAATATAGTCCTGCAGGGGGCGCTTGCCTTGGCGGAGGTCTTTGATGCGCCTCGCTGCCGTCTGCACCCGGAGGGGGTCCTCAAACATGGTGCGCAGGTGTTGCAAAAAGCCCTGATAGTCCAGAAGCAAGGGGCTGTCTTGCAGCAACAGGGGCGTGGCCCATCGGGCGGCAGTGCCAGAGAGGGAGCTGATAATAAAAGCCACCCGAACCCGGTCATCCGGAAAATCCTCCGGCCGCATTGCCATGTACAGCTGGCACTGTCCCAAGAAGGCCGGGAACATTTCCTGCTGTCCAGAAAACTTATCTGGCATGTTCACTGGGCATCTTGGACGGGGAAGGGGAGCAGGTGGAGCTGCTACAGGAGCATTTCCCAAAGCAAGTTGTGCAGTTAGCTGTGCTACTTGCTGTTGCAGAAGTTGATTGGCCTCCAGCATCTGCTGTACCTGCTGCTGCAGCTGTTGGTCCATCGTGGGTTAACGATGGAGTTTTGGGTGACGAACAAGATGATCTGTCCCCCCCCCTCAGAGACCCACAAAAACACAGCCAGCCGAGGGTTAAGACTCACTTGGCACACTCTGCAGTTCTTATCTCAACCTTGGCAGCGATATGCACACCGTCTGCCAAGGACTTTATTGGTTTACACAAACAAGAAAATCACCTACGTAGCTTTGCCGTTCATCCAGCTTCCAAGACTACGAGGTTGCTCCGTTTGTTTAGCTGTGCAGTTAGCTTTGTTCGTCACGAACTTCGTGACCCATTATACTGTCTTAAATAGATATGCTTCTGGGTGTGGTCCAGTGAGTCATGGATCCTATGACTCCAATCCAATGACTCAGGATTTCCTCATACGCCGCAGCTGCAGTACCCTTTTCTCTCACCTTCTTTGGCGTGCGTCCAGGAATGACGTCTCTCCCTCACTCTCATCTGAGACACCTGTTTCCCCACTACTTGGCTCTCTTTCAGCTGGCACCTGAGCCGGTGCCAGAGGGGGAGGGCTGGGAGATCTGGCTGGCTCCTCTTCCTCCTGCTCAGAGTTGCCTTCCTCCAAAGGGATAGGCTCAGAGGACGGGGCCACAACATGTACATTCCTGAGATGTAAAACAATATTTTTTATTTAATGTGACATACTAAGATGTCTTCCATGGTCTACAGGCTGCATTACACAGGAATTAATCGGTTCAGTGATAAACCTGGTTAGTTTATGGATCAATATGCTTCTCAAACCCCCAAAATGAGTTCTTTGGGTTAAGCATATTTTTAACAGATTTAACAGAGTTGGAAGGGACCTGAACAGGAGACCCTACACCAGGGGTCCTTAAACTACAGTCCATGGCAGGATATGACTTGCTGAAGCCATTGATCTGGCCCACGTGGTACCGTGAGGCTGCCCCACCTACATTGCCCCTCCTAGCTGCCTTCTGGAGGCCAAGGAGGCCAAAAACGGGACACACAGATGCTCCAGGAGACAAACACAGGCTCGTTTTTGGCCTCCCCAGCCGAGAGAGAGAGGGGGGAGGGAGACACACACCACACACACACACACACAAACAGAAGTCCCTCACACTCCCCACAAAGCAGCTACATCCCTTCACTAACCTGCTTTCCACCCTCAGGAGCCCAACAAATTGAAGTTTAATTTGTGTCTATTGTTAAATGAACTGCTAAATTGGCCATGCCTACCCAGTCACATGACCACCTAGCCAAACCCACCCATCAGGTCCACCCTCCCCCCCCAACAGTCTGAGGGACCATGAATTGGCCCCCTGTTTAAAAAGTTTGAGGACCCCTGCCCTATACCATTTCTGACAGATGGCACTCCAGTGTCTTCTTGAAAGCTTCCAGTGATGAAGCTCCCACAACCTCTGAAGGCAGCTTCTGTTCCATTTCTCCTTATTTCTAGGTTGAATCTCTCCTTGTTCAATTTCCATCCATTGTTCCTTGTCTGACCTTTGGGTGCTTTGGAAAATAGCTTGACCCCCCTGCTCTCTGGGGCAGTCCCTCAAATATTGGAACACTGCTATCAAGTTTTTTCTGATCATAGCAACTGAGATGCTTAAAATTTGGTACATTCCCTTCACTGCCTTCTTTTTTCTGGCCACTGTTAGTATGGAAACTCTCCTGCATGAGCTGCACTGGCTCCCGGTGGTCTTCCGGGTGCGATTCAAGGTGTTGGTCACCACCTTTAAAGCGCTCCATGGCTTAGGACCCAGATATTTATGAGACCGCCTTCTGCCACCGATGGCCTCCCACCGACCAACACGCTTCCACAGAGAGGGGCTCCTCAGGGTGCCATCAGTCAAACAATGTCAACTAGTGACTCCCAGGGGGAGAGCCTTCTCTATGGAGGCACCCGCCCTCTGGAATGAACTGCCCCCGGGGATACATATGATCCCTGACCTGCGTACTTTCTGCTGTGCCCTTAAGACCTTACTTTTCCAACAAGCTGGACTAGCTTGACAACAATCTGGACTGGGTGTTTTTAAATTCTTGGGTTTTTAATTTGTGGAGCCAAAATATCTAATTTGTTTTAAATTGTTTTTAAATTTTGTATGCTATGTTATTTTACTGTGGCTGTGCACTGCCCTGAGTCCTCCGGGAGAAGGGCGGTATAGAAATTTAATCAAATCAAAATCAAATCAAAAACTTCTGATTTTAACATCTAGATCTGACCCACACAGAAAGTGCAGAATTCCTACTCTGATGCCCAATTTTAACATCAAGTTATGGCCTTGATTTAAATCATCAGAATGTAACGTATAGAATTGATCAAAAAATGAAATCCAAAACGCTTTGGTAACTTTTAAAAAAGCAATATTTTATAACAACAACGATGCCATCTCTTTTATAAATCATCTTATTGCACTTGACTTCAACGTATTTTCGTGCTTCGCCTTGTGATCCAACATGACACACAGGCCTACTGATGCCTGCACACACTCCTGGCAATGGATAAAATAGATTCATTAGCTTTGATTAACCTTTTTTTTTTTTAAATAGACTTTAAAAACCTACTGCAGACGGCTATTGCTACCGAGACAGCAAGATGGTTTATCATGTTTAAGACTCAATTACTGTTGTCCCAAATAAGGATAAAACATCACAGTTAAAATGTGGCCCACACGTTGTGTTCAAGCACACAGCAAATAATCATTAATTTATAATTCTGACTTTCACTCTTCCTGTAGTTTTATTAATGGCTGCAGTTGAGTTGAAAACAATGTCACGTAAGACAGCCAAGGAAATCATTTGGTTTGGGGGACTTTTCTTGGTTCTCTCTTTCCTTCCTTCCTCCTTTCCCTTCCTCTTTCTGTGCCTCCCTCCATCTTTCTATTCCTTCCTTCTTTCTTTCCTCTTTCTGTCTTCTCCCACTCTCCTACTTTCTATTCCTTTCTTCCTTCTTTTCTCTCTCCCTCCCTTTTCTTTCTTTCTTTCCTTCCTTCCTTCCTCTTTCTGTCCCTCCCTCCCTCTTTCTATTCCTTCCTTCTTTTCATTCTCTTTTTATCCCTTTCTTCCTCTCTCAATCTTTCTATTCCTTCCTTCCTTCCTTCCTTTTCTCCCTCCCTCCACTTTCCTTCCTTCCTTCCTCTTTCTGTCCCTCCCTCCCTTTCTATTTTTTCCTTCTTTTCTTCCTCTTTGTATCCCTTTCTCTCTCTCTCAATCTTTCTATTTCTTCCTTCCTTCTTTCCTCCCTCCCTCCCTTTTCCTTCCTTCCTCTTTCTGTGCCTCCCTCTTTCTATTCCTCCCTTCTTTCCTCCCTCCCTCCCTTTTCCTTCCTTCCTTTCTCCTTCCCTCCATCCCTCCCTTCCCTTCTTGTTTTAAATATTGTATGTTACATAAGTTGAATCACTACTTCTGAGATCACATCCTCCCTCCTAGAAGATATATTGTCTCAAACCTGATTTTAGAAGATAATGGGAAATTAGAGTTTTTCTTCCCTTTTTATCCAATATTGAGGAGAAAACATAAACAAATAATGGCACTCATAAGTATTGTTTGTTTTATATCAGAATGAGATGAAATCTGGAGAAGGGTTTAGCCAACATAGCGGTAGCAAAAGTGATGCCTGTCAAATTTCATAGAAACAATGCACTAGAACAGTTTAATCCAAGTTATGAAATTTATAATTTAACAAGTTTTGGGGTTTGTTTGTTTGTTTGTTTTTTGCTTTTCCAAATGAAAAGGCAAAATTGCAGGAAAACTCGACCATTAAGAGAAGACCTGCTAGATTTTGTAAGAATCAGTGCTGAAGTCAAGATACATAGTTTGTCTTATAATAGCTCTCATCACTTTGGCAATATTGTCAGTAATCCTTTGTCAGCACAATGTGACTGAGGCATTGCCACTCTGTCTGTCTTCAGTCTTTTGAATCCCTCCAATGGCGTTATGAGAGAGAAAGAGAGAGAGAGGTAGGGAGGGAGGGAGGGAGAGAGAGAGGTATTAATACAACCAAAACAGGATATAACTGTACCACTTAGAAGGACAAAAGGCAGGAAGATATAGGAATAGCAATACATTATTTACAATTAATTACATGTGTGAGTGTGTGTGTGTAAACTCTCTCTCTCTCTCTCTCTCTCTCTCTCTCTCTCTCTCTCTCTCTCTCTCTCTCTCTCTCTCTCTCTCTCTATCCCTATCCCTATCCCTATCCCTATCCCTATCCCTATCCCCCCTCTCTCTCCCCCCCTCTCTCTCTAGTAATAATAACTTATGGGCGATATGTGAGAAGGGAGATGGAATGAGGGAGAAGGAACATTAACAGTAAACAAAATAAAATGTTTGGAAAGAACAGGAGAAAGCAAAGATTGAGGAAGGTGAGGAGCAAGCAAATGGAAGGAGGATCAACCAAAAATAAATTAGACGATGCTGACAATATAAATCAGATTCTTTATATATATATAGAGAGAGAAAACAGCCTGCCACACCACAAACACACTGAAGGAGAACTGGGTGACAATGGGAAATGTATTGCAAGAGCCATGAATGTAAATTGAGCACTCTTGTTACTGGTCTAGTCGGCTGTTGTTCAGAGGGATACAGTAGTTATTCTGATGCAAGGTCAATTCCTAAATCAAATATTCATCCTTTATCAAGTTATGAAGTGACTAAGTGGAAACATTTACAAAAAGTGCTGCTTTTATTGCTGTTGTTCCCTCTTTTTTTCCCTCTCTCTCCCTTTGTTTTGGGTATGCTGAAACTCTGCGGAGGATTTTGAATTGGAGACAAAGTGGATTAAATATTAGTCAGTCTAGAATGAGCACAACCACCATTAGATCACATCCTGTTCAACAAGAAACCATATTTTGGAAATGACTATTACGGGGATGCAGTGAAACTAAATGCTTTATTGAAATATATTCTTTCGTTTTGGTAAGAAGAGATTACAATGTGAAATTTATCTCCGTCGCTGGGGAGTGGGGACAGGGAAAATGAATTGATGTATTAAAAAAATGATAAATGAAATGATATAATCAAAAGATTTATTGTTCAACATTGGAAACACAAATATATGGCTCCAACTATTTAGTGGGTTGTAGAATTAATTAATATACACCAACCATGGATGACTGCAATGAATAATGGCTTCTAATTTTTCAATATATGTGCATTTATAAAAATGAACCATGTTTCTCCAAAAATAAGACCCTGTCTTATATTTTTTTGAGCCCTGAAATAAGTGTTTGGCCTTATTTTGGGGGATGACTTATTATTTTGGGGCGCGTGGAGCAAGACGGGGTTCCTCTTGCCATCTTACCTGGTTTTCAGCTCTGTCTCCCTAACCCTAACCAGAGGAAATGGTGGGGACCAGCTGTGCATGCATTTAAATATTTTCAGGGAGGGATTGGATGTCTTATTTTCGGGAAAACAGGGTATCTTGTACATTGTTGCCTCCTTTTTCCTTTTTTTAATTCTTTTCTTATTTTTTTTAAATTAAGTTATTTTTTTAAAAAAGTAAACATCAATGAAGAGCATGAGTAGCATAGGGGGCTAATGCCTCCTACTAAAGGCAGCAATTAACATCCAGCTGCCTGCAATTTCTGTGAGTTCAATCCTAGCCAGGCTCAAGGTCGACTCAGCCTTCCATCCTTTCTAAGGTAGGTAAATTGAGGACCCAGTTTGTGGGAGCAATAAACTGACTTTGTATAAATATACAGAAGTATGAAGGCTATTGCTTAACGCATTGTAACCCGCCCTGAGTATCTGGAGAAGGGCGGCATATAAATCTAATTAAAAAAAAATGAGTACAAGAACCACCTCCATCACTCAACCAAATGGTCCCATAATGCATATGATAAGAACCTATTTGTAGCTTCTTAATCAGAATAGAACTGGAAGGGACCTTGGAGGTCTTCTAGTCTAACCCTTTGTTCAAGCAGGAAATCCTATATCATTCCAGACAAGTGGCTGTCCAGTCTCTCCTTAAAAACCTCGAATGATGGAGTATCCACAACTTCTGAAGGCAAGCCGTTCCACTGGTTAATAGTACTGTTAGGAAGTTTCTCCTTAGTTCCAGGTTGCTTCTCTCTTTGATTAGTTTCCAACCATTGTTTCTTGTCCTGCCCTCAGGTGCTTTGGAAAATAAGTTGACACAAATGACTTCTATGCATGTGTGTTTGTATAACGAATGTGTACTCATTAAAGAATCAGATCTATTCATTCTGGTAACCTCTAATGATGTCTCCAGTTACAATTTGCCCGTTCCTCCTTCTTTGGCACGAAGTCTGTATTCCTGACCTTTGGAATAGTCTCTCTTCTCCTTCTTTGTCAAAATGCAAAGGTATCAATGTCAGATGGGAGAAGAAAGGTTATTCCTGCGCCATTATTTATTTTGATTCATGTCTTACTGCACTTCTAGACTGCTTAGTAACAGTAGCTTGCTCAGCCCTGTTCAAATCAATTAAATTACGTATTAATAAAAAATAAAATAGCAGCCATGGTAATAACAGACATAAATATAGCCAGAATAAAGATCACCATATAAGTGACACAGAAAATAGTTTCCAGTCCTGTTGAAAGATTTGCATTCAGGTTCCAGAGCAGGGAGAGAACAGAAAGGAGAAAGGTTGCAGAGCTGCCTTAGATTAAAGATAAAGGTTCCCCTCACCCATATGTGCTACTCGTTCCCGACTCTAGGGGGCGGTGCTCATCTCCATTTCTAAGCCGAAGAGCCAGTGCTTCCGAAGACGTCTCCATGGTCATGTGTCTGGCATGACTCAATGCCAAATGGTAGTCCCAGTGGTGGGATTCAGTCAGTTCTCACCACTTTGGGAGAACCGGTTGTTAACTTTCTGAGCAGTTTGGCAAACTGGTTGTTGGAAGAAATAATGTAACTGGTTGTTACATTATTTGAATTATTTGGTCCCTATTTTTCTACTTGCATTTTTTACATACTTTCAAAATGCTAGGTTGGCAGAAGCTGGGACAAGTAATGGGAGTTCACCCCATTACATGGCACTAGGGATTCGAACTGCTGAACTGCCGAACTTTCAATAGACAAGCTCAGCATCTTAGCCACTGAGCCACTGACTGGAAATACCCACCCACTCACCCCCACTATTCCTTCACAAGAACATCCAGGGGACAAATTCTTTATATACAGTCATGTCATGCCAGGTGAAGAAATTCATCAACATTTTTGTTTTCAAACTCCCTCCCCCATTCTGATTTCTGGGGAGGGGGGGAGATCCTTCAAAAGAGAAAAGCATTTAAATGGAGTTTTAATGCACTTGTCCAAAGCTGAAGCTCAAATACTTCAGCCACCTAACGAGAAGAGAGGATTCCTTGGAGAAGACCCAGATGTTGGGAAAGATGGAAGGCAAAAGGAGAAGAGGACAGCAGAGGAAGAGAAGGTTAGATAGTGTCATAAACGCAATGAACATGAATTTAGGCAAACTCCTGGAGACAGTGGAGTATAGTGGATGTGTGATATGATCCACTGGACTGTGAAGAGTCGGAGACAACTTAGTGACTGAGCAACAACCACAAATAATGCACTTGTCGAATTATGTGAGGACAAATCCTCATCTTTCTCAGTATACATCAGATGTATAGGAATATTCGATGCTTCACTGTATCATCCTGTGTCCGGTACTCTGCAGCTACTGTTCCCACATTCCTAATCAATCCCAAGAGAAGGTCCCCAACAGAAACTTTTCCCAGGTGACTTTTTCAATTGTGGGACCATGGTCCTGGCCTTGAAAAATGGCTAAGTATTTTTTTTTCTCTGAGAGTAGTCAAGAAAGCCCACCACCCAATTTTCTCTGCCCCACAAGTGAACGGAAACATTATAATGGTTATAGGCATCCAATTTTGTATAAACTATTGAACTGATCCAGTTATATTGGAATAAAAGAGGAAGGGAGGGAGGGGGGAAGGAGGGAGGGAGGGAGGGAGGAAAGGAGGAAAGGAGAAAAGGAGAAAAGGAGAAAAGGAGGAAGGAAAAGGGGAAGGGGAAGGGGAAGGGGAAGGGGAAAGGAAGGAAGGGAGGGAGGGAGGGAGGGAGGGAGGGAGGAAAAGAATAAAAAATAGTTTGACTTTCTATTCTTTAGAAAATGTTTAAACCTTGAAACAGCTTCATAAATTATTTTAATTATATTTTTCCACTTTTGTTTCAACATTGGTATCTTGCTCAAGAAGAAAAAAAAATACAGCACAAATCCCTTGAATGCAATTTCTGAATGTAGCTGTGATCTTAAACAAGAAAACTAGATACTTTACCCTTTACTGCCTGCGAGAAATATTAGGGCATCCCTTGTTTACCTCTTGCTCCATGCCTTATAGTTAAGGGGGTCTGTGAGGCAGAAGACCAGGATTAATTTGGGTTTGAGCGGAATGGGAACAATACGCAGTGAAGTGCTGCAGCTCTCAGGCAAAAGAGAGGAACGACAATTAAAAAGGACGGAAATTCTTCTGCTGAAAAGAGGTGATTTCAGCCGGGAGCTGATTTAGGCCACTTGCTATTTTGGAGAAGAGATAATGGCACTTAAATCTGCCCAACGGAACTCATTTCAATGGAAAATCACTCTGATTTTCTTTTCTTTGAGGCAAAAATCTCAAGAAGGACGAGGACAGTTAAATACGTTTGGGAAGATTAAAAAAAAATAACAACACCAAATTGAGAAAAGTTTAGAATGGAATAATGAATGGTTCATGCACTGGTTGGAAAATGCGTCAGAATATTGTACCCACTTTGTGGTTAAACGGTAACTTATTCCCCCCCCCCCCTTGCCAATGTGGTATATTATGGTTAGTTTCATAGTCAGCCAGATATTCAGACTGGTTTTGGCATTTTTGTGTAACTTTAGTGAGTCCTTCCCAAGAGCCTGGGGATCGGTAGACGTTGTCGCTTAACAATAGGGCTTGAGCAGGGGGTTGGACTAGATGACCTACAAGGTCCCTTCCGACTCCGTTATTCTAGGCTATATAAAAAGCATTGTCTCAGAATGTAAGTTGTCTCAAGTAAAGCTGCTTTTTGCAGTTGACCGATGGGGATTTTGTGAACCTTGACCGTGTTTTGCTTGTTAGTATTATTATTAGAGTCGTGGTGGCGCAGTGGTTAGAATGCAGTATTGCAGGCTAATTCTGCCTGTCTGCTGATTGCCAACAGTTTGGCAGTTCAAATCGCACCAGGTCAAGGTTGACTCAGCCTTCTGTCCTTCCGAGGTTGGTAAAAATGAGGACCCAGATTGTTGGGGAGGAATAGGCTGACTCTGTAAACCGCTTAGAGAGTGTTGTGGAGCACTGTGACACGGTATATAAGTTTTATTGCTATTGCCCTGCCTGCTTCCCTGCCTGCACAGTAGTTAGAATGCAGTATTGCAGGCTGGCTCTGCCCACTGCCAGCAGCTCGATTCTTTTTTTCTTTTTTTAAAACATATTTGGCCTGGGTATGTATGTATGTATGTATGTATGTATGTATTTATTTATTTAATTATTTATTTATTTATTTATTTAGTCAAGTATGTATTTTATGACAGATACAAGTATAAACATAGTTATAAATACATGAAAAGGATACGAATAAAAAAAAACATTAGGACTGGGACGGTAGGCATGCTGGTGTGCTTATGCATGGCTTTATGATTCTAACCGGCTCAAGGTTGACTCAGCCTTCCATTCTTCTGAGGTCAGTAAAATGAGAACCCAGATTTTTTTTGGGGGGGGGGAATAGGCTGAACTCTGTAAGCTGCTTAGAGAGGGCTGTGGAGCACCGTGAAATGGTATATAAGTCTAAGTGCTATTGCTATTCAAGGGTGCCTTAAAGTCAGTGTTGACTTCTAGTGATTGCCTGGATAAGTCCCTGCAGTTTTCTTGACAAGGTGCTTTGAAAGTAGTTTGCTCTTTCACTTTTTTCCTAGAGGTGAGACAGAATGGCAGTGTTCTGACCCTGCTCCCAAACACGACAAACTCTCTGTAGTTAAATCAATGATTCCTTTATTAGGAGCACCAGCAATCCCGACAAAAAATCTCTCTCACACACATACACAGTAGGCTAACAAGTCTGTCCTGCCCAGAGATGAATAGTTGTCTGCCACATCTATTCATCTCTGCCCTCTGCCTTTTATCCCCAGAGCTAGGGTGGGGCTTCACTAACAACAGTGGCTCTTCCGTCCCAAGGATCGGCCCACAGATTTCCACTGCTCTCCTCTCCTCTGCTTTCTGCGCATCTGCATGTCAGGCATTGGACTCAACTCTTTCTCCTCTGCCTCATCAGACCTGGGGGCTGTCGACTCTCCATCTGAGGGCTGATGGATGTCCCAGGCTCCGCCTCTGTCTCTATCTCTGACAGCTCCATTTCCTCTTCCCCCCTCAGAGCTCTCAGGTTGCCTTGATGCTGGACCTGACTCTTATGCCTCCTCCTCATCTGATTCGGCTGCTGTGGAGGGACCAGCGGCCGACAGGCCACAACAGGCAGGTCCAAGGTCATCCAGTTGATTTTGTGTGTAAGGTGGAACTAGAACTCACAGTCTCCTGCTTTCTAGCCTGATGCTTCAACCACTAGAGCAAACTGGCTTCCTTGTGTCTTACGCTAGTTGCAATGATTGTATATTATGGTAGTTGTAATAAAACCCGCCTGCATCCCTGCGAACCGTGGAAGCTCATTAGCTTTGGCAATAAGACAGTGCCAAGAAACACTGTGCTGCAGAAGCGTTTAGAAAATATACGTTGACAATGCCAGACTGCTGTGAAAACATCTTCAAAAGAAGACAGATTTAGTATTTCATTGATGCGGCTGATAGAAAAATTTGCAAAACATCAAACAAATACTAATACCGATACCTTTGGAAAGCAAATTAGGAAAATTGTTGCTGACAAATATCCCCACCAACATAACGGTGGGCGTTGGTGAGCCTTTGTTTACAATACCCCATTATGAAAAATACAATAAACGCCTCAAAGAAATATGTTTATTCATTTAAACGCTACTTTCATCTTTGGTTTTGGTGACATATAGAACACATTCTCCTTAAAGCTTATTATCTTTTCTTTTTCTTTTTTTTCTCAGCAGAGGAAAACAACTCTTAATACACAGGATGAATACCTGAAAATGGTATAGAAGCCATGATGGCGCATGATGTCAGCTACTATTGAAATCAAATGCCTTTAGACTTAATTATGCATCATGCTATGTTTTTGTAATTTATGTCATTGCAATTTTGGAGGGACGTGGTGGCTCAGTGGCTAAAATGCTGAGCTTGTCAATTGAAAAAGTTGGTAGTTCAGTGGTTCGAATCCCTAGTGCCGCATAATGGGGTGAGCTCCCGTTACTTGTCCCAGCTTCTGCCAACCTAGCAGTTCAAAAGCACGTAAAAAATGCAAGTGGAAAAATAGGGACCACCTTTGGTGGGAAGGTAACAGCATTCTGTGCACCTTTGGCATTTAGTCATGCTGGCCACATGACCATGGAGACGTCTTTGGACAACGCTGGCTCTTCGGCCTTGAAACAGAGTCAGGTCTAGAGTTGGGAACAACTAGTACATATGTGCGAGGGGAACCTTTACCTTTACTAATTTCAACAGAATGCAAAGATCAGAAACTAGAAGTATGGTCCCATAAATATGTCTTTCCAGATGGGAAAATACTGGGAGATGACAGTTAGGCTGGTGAGAAATAGTCTACTCCCAAAATTCAATAACTGTTTAATTTTTCTTATTTTACTTCCTCTACCCTTTCCTCACCTGATGCTGCCACTGAAGAAGTCTAAGGATCTTCTGAGCTTGGCTATCTTGACAGTTGAGTCAAGGTTAACCAAGAAGACTCCAAACATCCAGAGATGATTCACAAGAAAGGTCTTCAGAAGATGCTCTGAAGAAACCCTTGGATTGAGAGGTTCCTACCAGCCCTTGGAAGATACATACATACACACACACACACACACACACACACACACATATATTAGAAGGTGCAAATACAGATAGCCATTCGGTTACTGAAGTAAATATTGAAGAATCAAAAATAAGACTTACTGCTCTTATTAAGAAGCTGAAAAACAGAAAGGATCTACTACAGCTGAACCAGGGGTGGGATCCTGCTGGTTTATCAACCGGTTAAGTGATTGCGCACTGCGCATGCATGCACAGTTTTACAAAAACTTACCTTCCCCGTTACTGCTGGGGTGTAGCACAGCTGAGGCGCAGAAGTCCACTCTGCCATGCGAATCAGCTGAGAAGATATAGGTTAGTAAAGTGCTGGGGCAGGCAGGTGGGCCCACATGATCGTCGGAGCTACCAGCTCGCCCGAACCGGTCCGAACTGGTAGAATCCCACCCCTGAGCTGAACTATGGATAAAGTAGGGCTGTCCGCTCTACAAAATTCTGTGGCCTTACTAATAGATGAACTGTGTTTTTAGCTAGTTTCAAGAATCATTGGAGGAAATTATGGTAGAAATGTAAAACGAAATATTAGAGCGAGCTAAAATGCCAAACTCATGGACCGAGGCATTCATAACACTAATTCCGAAAGAAGATACAGATAACCAATTTATTAAAAATTATAGGCCAATCTTGCAGCGAGCTCCTGGTTTATTTATTTTGAAGTCTCCTGTTCTTCCTCTCTTTCAGAATATTCTGAGTTGCGATGGACACTCAATGCCCAGGCCAAGATAATGAAAAACAAAACTGTGGACAAGGTCATAAACAATTGGCAACCTGTCTGAACAAGAAAAGGAATATCAGCAATACTTAGCAAAATCAAACAATGAAGATTGGGGTACCCTAGAAAGCCAATCAAGGAAACCAAAGAGGAGGAACATATTGGGCAAATTAAGAGCATTAATTTAAGAATATATCTGCATGACAGTTGTTCCCCCCCTCCCCCTCCCAAAAAAACCCTCCTATACTAAATTAAAAGTTTTAAGCCCTGAATCAGGTAGGAAAAAAAGCTACGTCTGCCTTCAGAAGTTAGGCCTCTGCTAACAGTTATGGGCTTCGTTTCTGCCAAAATAAATACAATGAATTGATTTTCCAGTCTTTTCAGAGTTAGTAGAAGGAACATGGGCCTTGTGGTCATAGGGAGGTAGGTTAGTGATTCAGTTCCAAAAATCTGCCCATTTCAAACATGGAGGACAGAATATTAAACTTTTTAATGAAGATTAAAATAATGAAGATTTGTTTCAGTTGATTTTGATTGATTAAAATATAGCAATAGCACTTAGACTTATATACCACTCTATCGTGTTTTACAGCCCTCTCTAAGTGGTTTACAGAGTCAGCATCTTGCCCCCAACAATCTGGGTCCTCATTTTATCAACCTTGGAAGGATGGAAGGCCGAGTCAACCTTGAGCTAGTCAGGATCAAACTCCTGCAATACTTCTATCTAATCATGGAAGTACTGTCTGCAAAATTGCCTTGAAATTCACTGTAAAGCAGCTATGAGTCAAAGACAAGATATAGTGGGATACAGTAAAACACTATCCAAAAATGAATCAAATGAAATGTTGACCCATCCCAGTTGAAAAGTCCCACACATCACATTTATCTGAAGTACATGTTTTTCATTCATATTAATAAAAGGTAAAGATTCCCCTGGCACATATGTGCTAGTTGTTCCCGACTCTAGGGGGCGGTGCTCATCTCTGTTTCAAAGCTGAAGAGCCAGCGCTGTCCGAAGAGGTCTCCATGCTCATGTGGCCAGCATGACTCAATGCCAAAGGCTCATGGAACGCTGTTACCTTCCCACCAAAGATGGTCCCTGTTAGATCAATTGGCTTCCCCACAAATTTCCCCAGCTTACCATCAAAGACTTCTTGGAACTCTTCGATGAGGGTGTCGAGTTCGTCCCTCTGAATTTGGTGGATGCCTCCAATCGATAGCCCTAGTGGCTTGAACCACTCCACTCCTAGCAGATTCGGATGGCTGTGCTCCACGATGGTGATGGGGAGGCTGCCTTGGAACTGTTTGAAAGAGACCTGGAGCGAGGTTCTTCCCAGAATGCTGATGGGGTTCCCACCAAAATCCATGAGTCTCGACCGCAGGGGCTTCAGCTCAAAAGGTCAGCTCTTGGTCAGTTGGCGATCGTGCCATGTGGTCGTTGCTCTGGTTCTTCTCCTTCATCACCAGTGTTAGATCAGGTGCAGGAACAAAGATGCGACGAGCTCAGGTCCATTCAGCACTTTTATTGAGTGAGAATAAGACTGGCACTACGCTGCCAGAGCTCTCCTTATATTGCTCCAGCAGTCACACCGCCCATAGACAGCAGTTTGAATTTCCCGCCAGTGGATTTGACCAATCCCTGGTGGATGTCCTTATAAGGACATAACAGTCCCTATTTTTCTACTTGCATTTTTTACCTGCTTTCAAACCACTAGGTTGGCAGAAGCTGGGACAAGTAATGGGAGCTCACCCTGTTACGCGGCACTAGGGATTTGAACCGCTGAACTGCCGACCTTTCGATTGACAAGCTCAGCATCTTAGCCACTGAGCTACCAAATAATTGTAAATATATGCAGCTTCTCTCTTGAGATTCTAGCTAGATTCTTTTGTATTTATTTTTTACTTCCCGAAAACGTAAGTTTCCTCCTTAAATGTTTGATTACTAGAGCTGTTTTATCATGCTTGGGTGTTTGTAACTATGTATGGGTTATGTGTAGGGGAAAGATATCCACCATTAACTTTAATATCCATCATAAGGGATGCTACTTTAGTTAGTATTTATTTAGGGAGCACCTTGAAAAAAATGCTCGGCTTGAATTTATTGCTATGAGACATGGTTCAACCAGGTTGCAAGCAGGCCTGGTAGATATTTGTTCCTTTCCAAACAAGGAGAAATGGAGAACACAAAGATGGTTGTGTGCCAAAGACATAAACAAACAAAAAGAGTCGATAAAATTTCCCGTCGATCTTTGTTGGCTGAGGTAGGGAGCTGTATCAAAGGTGCTTTTTTTCAAGAGGCAACTGGACTTTCTTGTTTTTCTTTGAAGATGTCTTGCTTCTTCTCATCCAAGAAACTTCTTCAGCTTGGATGAGAAGCAAAACGTCTTCAAAGAAAAGCAAGAAAGCCTCTTGAAAAAGCACCTTTGGGACAACCATGATTGCGAACCTCCACAGACACGTAGGGAGCTGTGGTAACACCAACAAAAGACCTTGTTGGAGAAAAAGAGGGGGTGGGGGGAAGGAAGGAAGGAAGGGTCAGAGTTTCTTGCAGAAATCACACCCAGAAAGAACATACAGATAACTGATTCAGCAGGATTCATTAATTTCTCTTTTTATACATAATAACACATACAATACCAACAGCAGTTTCTTCCAAAGTGGTAGAGAGTTACAGGAAAAAAAAAAACCCACACACACTGGCAAAGGATAGAACAGTTTCAGTTCAGAGTTGCAGACTTGTTTGCAGCTTCAGAGCTCAGAGCTTAATACAGACAAAGAGAACCTTAGTTTTAGCTTAACAGGGCAGTTAAACTAAGCCTAAACTATGCCCAGGCTACTTCCAGTTTCAGTTTCCAAACAGTCCTCATTGGTGGATTTAGTTGCTATGCCTATTCATTGGCTGACCTTGTTACCATGTCTCTGCCAGTCATGAATTCTCTGACAGGGAGGGAGGGAGGGAGGGAGGGAGGGAGGGAAAGGAAGGAAGGAAGGAAGGAAGGAAGGAAGGAAGGAAGGAAGGAAGGAAGGAAGGAAGGAAGGAAGGAAGGAAGGAAGGAAGGAAGGAAGGAAAATCCTAGTAAAAATCTAAGAGATGTAAATAAATATTTCTTGGACAGAATATGCAAAGCTGTATAACTGGTCTGTCAAGATTACAATGATAAAGACAGCCAGCACTCCAATGTGTCAGGCCAGAGACTTTTTTAGTAATCCAAAACCTTTCATCTGAGGAAAAAGCCAGGGCCTTCTAAATCCAAACTATCAAATGATTTCCTCTACTCTTTCTCCATTAATGCTCTGCCAAAACCTGTGTTGATGTTTTTCCAATTTTCGTTTTTTTGTTTTTCTCCCGTTTTTCTAGATTATTCTCAAACAGCTTAATCATTCCATTCTATTTTTCTCTTGGTTCTGTTTTTGCACTTCCAGGGGGAATGAAGATGATGGTGATGAATTTGGCAAGGGCATCTTTCCATCATTATAAACCTCTCTAGCTCTCCCTACTTCCAAGACTTGGGGAGAAAAATCCATGGAAGAAATTTATTTTCTGGGATTCAACGAGATTTGTTCTACAAGCTAGGGAATCTGCAGGAAAGAGGAGCTCACAAGTTGGCATGTTACCAAGTGAAGCCAGCTCTGACCCTACGTAATTTATGCTCCAATTATGACCCTGTTTCCCCCCCCCCCCCGACTTCCTCCAGGGTGTGTCATCAATCACATTCGCCAATGGAGCAATTTCGCGGGTTGTAGAGGTCACTCCCCTCCGGCTGCTGTAGGTAAACCTGGGATATAGCCTTGAGGGAGATAAGCATGAAATATGCATCTATCTTTGGCTGGTGTGACATTTCGCCAGTTTCCCATCCCTCCTGGCCTATGGCAACTCAAGAGCAGGCCAGGGATGCTTTGCGAGTTGACAGCAAGGAGAACCACCCTCATACACATTCTTATTCTGTAGGTTTCTGAAACCACATAACCCAGGAATATTTCTCCAAAATTCATCTCCCTTGGAAAAATGTTTAAGGCATATGGGATGTGAACTGATCAGACAAACAAAACAATGCAAGATTTTGTTTTTGCCTGACACTACCTCATAGGAAACATGACCCTGGTTGGGAAGTTGAACTATGGATGTTCAAGATCCTTTCCAATTCCATAATTTCATTTCTAAATCCAGTGTAGAAAAATTTGAGTTTTGATATATAGGTAATGGCTACAGCTACCACATATAATATTCCACAACTGCAAGATCCAATCTGGGTCAATCACCAGGAGAGAGATTTAGTCTTCTGAGCTTTCAGATTCATGTTGGAGACCAAATCTTCAGAGAGCTTCTCTCTAGCAGAGTGTCTTCGATAACTTTCAGTTGGGCTTCCTTTCTCACCAATTTCTAAATTCTTTAAAAGTATTGTCATCTCTGAAGCAAACCTGGCTAAAGCCATCTTTTCCCACCTCGTAGTTGCCACAAACTGTGAAAGGAGAAAGGGAGGGAAGGGAAACAGATAGATCGACTACCAGTCAAAACAAAAAGTTTTCTTGTGGGAACCAAGGTCATCTCAACAGATGACAAGTGAAGGAGGAGACCAGTGACCAAGCAGCCCCCCCAGATACTTTCATTGGATGATGTGACTGGTGACATCTGGAAATATTTGCTCCTTTAATTAGGGGAAAAACCATGGGAAACTTTAGAGTTGGTTTTCATTCGCTGTGCCGATATGATGTTTCCAATAAACATGTTCTTTGAGGACTTTACCTGCCTCTGAGTTCTGCTTTTGGCGGAACTCCAAAATGGAATTCAGTGGTGGAATTCAACTATTTTTACCACTGGTTCTGTGGCGGTGGCTTGGTGGGCGTAGTGTGGCTTGGTGGGGGTGGCAGGGAAGGGACACTGCAAAATCCCCATTCCTTCCGCACTCCCAGGGGAAGGATATTGCAAAATCTCCCTTCCCACCCCACTCTGGGGCCAGTCAGAGGTGGTATTTACCAGTTCTCCAAACTACTCAAAACTTCCGCTCCAGAACCTGTCAGAACCTGCTGAATAGCACCCCTGCATTACTCTGAACGCTTACAAGTATATTCTTTGTTATTTTAATAAAGCCATTATCTAGAAAGCTGTTATGCCAGGAAGCACAGTCTAACATCAGAAAATCTGAAGCTTCCCAGAAAAGCTTCTCTCTGACAGAAAAGGAACTGCTGACTCATTGAAACATATCCTAATTTATTGGATCTTGGAGAAGACCCAAAAGGAGTCTCCCAGCACCTCCATCCAATCATATGAGTTATAGATGTTTGACCTGCAGTCAGATACTCCCTAAAGCCATGATGGTGAACCTATGGCACCGGTGCCGGAAGTGGCACACAGAGCCATCTCCCTGGACACGCGAGCCATCACTCTTCTGGGTTCCAGCGTGATGGCCAGCTAGTCTTCATGGGTGGTTTCTGCCACGCATGCATGCACGAAAACCAGCTGGCTGGCGTGCATGGACACCAGAAGTTCATCTTCCGGGTGCATGCATGCACACCAGGTGGCCTCTCATCTGGTTTTGCCAGCTGATCTTTGTGCACGCATGCATGCCACAAACCCAAACACCAAGTGGGCAGTGCACATGTGTGTGCTGGAAACTGGAAGAGCAGTCGCCCAGCACACGCATGTGCACTGCGCGGCTCATGTACATGCCCGCATGCTCTCCCATTTCGGCATTCGGCGCTGAAAAGGTTATCCAACCCTTCCCTAAAGCAATGCTTATCGCCACCAAATCTATGTCAATATCCTGCAGAATGCAGTCGCCATTAATAGCTGACAAAGCTACAATGGAAGTCCTTGCTCTGTTCCACCATAAAATGAGAGCAGGTTCAGCGTAACATACAACTTGATTGGCAATTCATTCCGCACGGTATTTCCTCACTTACATAGAGATGCGTTGTAGCTGTTGTGTTTTAGGTTATTATTTCAATATTGGTGGGTGACCATAATAAAAAGATGACAATGAAGAATGCTTCTAGAGCCTGTTGGCATTATTAGAAAGTAGTAACGCTTTTTTTTATTTTATTTTATTTAGAATGATCCATTATCTGTTCAGGAAAAGAATTAAAAAGGACAAAAAATAAAACCGAGCTATACAAGACATCTCCTGGGCAGCTAAAAAGAGTGTCAGCAGGGCAGATTCACCAGTTTGCTTCTGTTAAGTGAATATTTTGTATCTACCAATAGTCCTCGACTTAAAGCAGTTTGTTTAGTGACCGAAGTTAGAACAGCCCTGAAAAAAGTGACTTGTGACCATTTTTCACACTTATGACTGTTGCAGCATCCCAATGGTCATGTGATCATTCAGTCATTTCGCCACTGACTCATATTTATGACAGAACAGAGCAGAGCAGAGCAGAGCAGAGCAGGACAGGACAGGACAGGACAGGACAGGACAGGACAGGACAGGACAGGACAGGACAGAATTTTTTATTGGTCAAGTGTGATTGGACACACACCAGGAATTTGTCTTCAGTGCATCAACTCTCAGGGTACATAAAAGATGATGGTTGCAATGTCCCGGGGTCATGTGTGATCACTTTTTGTGACCTTCTGACAAGCAAAGTCAATGGGGAAGCCGGATTCGCTTAACAACTGTGTTACCAACTAAACAACTGTTGTTGCTTGTATCCTTACAATTTATATTGATATATTTCCTTATTGCTTATTTGTACTCTATGACTATCATTAAGTGTTGTACCTTATGATTCTTGATGAACCTATCTTGTCTTTTATGTACACTGAGAGCATATGCACCAAAGGCAAATTCCTTGTGTGTCCAATCACACTTGGCCAATAAAGAATTCTGTTCTGTTCTGTTCTGTTCTGTTCTTTTCTTTTCTTTTCTAATTGCAATGATTCACAAGTCCTAAAACAGGGCAAAATTTATTTAACAATATCTCACTCAGCAACAGAAATGTTTGGGCTCAGTTGTGGTCATAAGTCGAGGACTACCTGTCATGATGATAGCAGTTTTTGAAAGTGTTCAGATGCCCCAATGATGGGAGCTGGGGTAGGAGAAACTCTCAACCAGCTCTGGAAATTCCAAATGTTGATCATGGATGAAAGAAAATGGTGATTATCATAACTGAGTTCCTTGCAAAGCACTCAACAATTACGCAACTCAAGCTGTTGGCCAGCTTCTCAAGTTTTCTTAAGCAAACCACTTGAAGTTAATAGAGATGCTGAAGATCTGAAGATTTTCCCATCTTTACTATTGGATTGGGTAATGCTTCCCCACTCAAGAGTGGTACACAATCTAGGGTTTAATCTTAGTTTCACAGCTCCTGCTTGGTTAGAACAGAATAGAATAACAGAGTTGGAAGGGACTTTGGAGGTCTTCTAGTCCAACCCCCTGCCCAGGCAGGAACCCTACATCACTTCAGACAAATGGGTATTCAACATCTTAAAAATTTCCAGTGTTGGAGCATTCACAACTTCTGGAGGCAAGGTGTTCCACAGATTCATTGTTCTCACTGTCAGGAAATTTCTCTCCTTAGTTCTAGGTTGCTTCTCTCCTTGATTAGTCTCCATCCATTGTTTTTTGTCCTACCCTCAGGTGCTCTGGAGAATAGCTTGACTCCCTCCACTTTATGGCAGCCCCTGAAATACTGGAACACTGCCATCATGTCTCCCATAGTCGTTCTTTTCATTAAACTAGACATAGCCAGTTCCTGCAACCGTCTTTCATATGTTCTAGCCTCCAGTCCCCTAATCATCTTTGTCGCTCTTCTCTGCACTCTTTCTCAGTGGTTAACCGCTGAACTCTGGCCAAGAGAATTTAATGCACAGCTCCATCAGACAAGCAACGGTGCTTCTTCCTGGTGATCCAGGAATGTCCCTCAAACATTCATCCATGACCTAATCATCTCAAGCATCAACTACATTAAGGCACCCAATGTGAGATTGCCCTTGAAAAACCTTCAGCTGATTCCCCCCCCCATACACACACACAAAATGCAGCAACACAGTCAGTGTTGGACATGCCTCAGTTTGCCCATCTGACAATGCTGCTCTATGAGCTGCATTGGTTACCATTCTGTACCTTGTTTACTTGCTCTGTATTAAGTTTTTATTGTCTGCTAGATTGTGGGCCAGCCAAAGCCAGCCGGGAATCCTGCGGTGCCTAAACTGAATAAATTCATAAATGAATCAGATTGAATGCTTGATTTTTTATTTTTATTTTTATTTTTTTATTTTTTTTGATGTGGAATGCATTGCTCCACAGGTGGGAATTCTGTACGGTCTATAGATAGAAATATCTATAATAAGCTAAACCGAATCGGTACCTTTGCAAAGGAGTTAAACAAAGCATGCTCACCTAACCCTTGAGTGAAGTGTGACCCAGATTACTAATAACCATGTTGAAAACAAATGTGTAGGGTTTGTATTTGTTTAAAAAAATCAATGGGATTTGCATTTCCTAGAGTGAGATGTGCCATGCAGTTAGACTTCATTATTAGAATAACTTTATTGTCACTTTAAAAGGTAAAAGTTTCCCCTCGCACATGCATGCTAGTTGTTCCCGACTCTAGGGGTTGGTGCTCATCTCTGTTTCAAAGCTGAAGAGCCAGCACTGTCCGAAGACATCATCGTGGTCATGTGGCCAACATGACTAAATGCCAAAGGAGCACGGAACGCTGTTCCCTTCCCACCAAAGGTGGTCCCTATTTCTCTACTTGCATGTTTCACCTGCTTTCGAACTGCTAGGTTGGCAGAAGCTGGGACAACTAATGGGAGCTCACCCCATTCCGTGGCACTAGGGATTCGAACCGCTGAACTGCTGACCTTTCATTCGACAAGCTCAGCATCTTAGCCGCTGAGCGACCATGTCCCTCCTGTCACTTTAAATTGTCACTTTAAATGTATACTAATCAGCGTACAATAAAATGAAATTTTGTTGTATCCAGTTCTCAAAGGGACACCACCTCCAATATAACTCCATAAACATGACAAAACAAACAAACACATACATACATACATACATACATACATACATACATACATACATACCGTGTTTCCCCAAAAATAAGACCCTGTCTTATATTTTTCTGAACCCTGAAACAAGCACTTGGCCTTATTGCCATGTGCTCAAAAGCCTGATTGGGTTTATTATCAGGGGATGCCTTATTTTGGGGAAAACAGGGTACAACCTACATATATTATATGACACAGAGAAACAACACAGCTATCTTCCAGACTGTGCCTTGCTCTGAGTTTTGTAATTAAAAAAAGGTTTGTACCGCAAAGGTACTTTTACAGTCTGTTCCTTTCCTTTTAGTTTTATTGCATTTCATTGATTTTTATCATGCGCTTTAATTGTTGCATTATGAACTACTAGGAGGAATTTCCGTAGAGATGCTGAAGCTTGAAAATGTGACCTTTGGTGGGGAGCATAGCTGGAATGCTGCACAGGAATCTCTAACTTCCCCTCCCTTTCAAGGGCCCAGGGGTGCTGCCTAAATATCTTAGTGTCTCAGAACAAACTAAGATTTTATATTATACTCAGTTTGATGCTAAAGTATTGTCCAGGTTTGATGCAAGGAACCGTATATGGTCAGCTTGGTAGCTTGCTCCAGTAAATTGAAATTCTGGGCTTGGACAATCTGGAATTGTGCCACCTGTGGTTCAGTCTAAGCATAGTACACAAAATTGTCTGCTACAACATCTTACCTGTCAACAACTTCTTCAGCTTCAACCTCAATAATACACGGGCAGATAATTGATACAAACTCAAGGTAAACCGCTCCAAACTCGATTGCAGAAAATACAGCTTCAGCAACAGAGTGGTCAACAGGTGGAATGCTCTACCCGACTCCATTGTTACAGCCTCAAACCCTCACAGTTTCAACTTCAAATTGTCTACCGTGGATCTCACCCCATTCCTAAGGGGTCTGTAAAGGGGACGTGCATAAGCGCATCAGCAGGCCTACCATCGTTGTCTTATTGTCCCCATTTCTCTGTACTTAATTCCTTTGTTTATGTTTATACCTATACATGGTATCTTGTACCTGTTTGACAAACAAACAAATAAATAAGATAAATAAACAAATAATAAAGTAGGCATGACCAGCTTTCAGATTTCATCCTCGGAAGAGGTTCAAATGCTTGCAAGAGAACCTCTCTGTGGCCTTCAAGTTCATCAATGTATCCAAATCAGTGGTGGGATTAGAAATGTTTTACTTCTGATTCTGTGGGTGTGGCATGGCTTGATGGGCATGGCTTGATGGGCGTGGCAGAGGAAGGATACTGTAAAATCTCCATTCCCTCCCCACTCCAGGGGAAGGATATTGTAAAATTTCTATTCCCACCCCATTCCAGGGGAAGGATACTGTAAAATCTCCATTCCCTCACCACTCCAGGGGAAGGTGATTGCAAAATCCCCATTTCCTTCCAATCAGCTGGGACTCGAGAGGCAGAGAATAGATGGGGGTGGGGTCAGTCAGAGGTGGTATTTACCGGTTCTCCAAACAACTCAAAATTTCTGCTACCGGTTCTCCAGAACTGGTCAGAACCTGCTGAAACCCACCTCTGATCCAAATAGATTCCCAGGCTTTTAGTAGCTGGACAGATGAGGCATATTTGGAACTAAGTGTTCCTCTTAATGTGAGGATTCCACTCACACACACACAAAATGTGAGGATAGCATAGGACAGCATAGATTTGAGCTCTTGCAGAGATGTTGGTTAGCAGCTCCATACCAATGATCCATTGAGAGGACAATGACCACATGTCCTTCAGTGTAAAAGAGAGTTTATATATAAGCTTAATCTTTTCCACTTTTAGATCTTAGAGTTCTAGTGGACAATCACTTAAATATGAACCAGCAATCTGTGGCAGCAGCCAAAAAAACCAATGCCATTTTAGGTGTCTTGAACAGAGGGATAGAATCAAGATCATGTGAAGTACCAGTACTGCATTATAACACCTTAGTAAGACCACATCTGGAATACTGAGTACACTTTTGGTCACCACATTATGAAAAATATGCAGAGGCTTTGGAAAGAATGCAGAAAAACAAAGATGATTAGGGGGCAGGAGGATAAAACATATGAAGAACCGTTGCAGGAATTTGGTACGTCTAGTTTGTTGAAAAGAAGGACTAGGGATAACATGATAGCAATGCTCCAATATTTGAGGGGATGCCACAAAGAAGAGAGGGTCAACTTATTTACTAAAGCACCTGAAGGCAAGGCAAGAAACAATGGATGGAAACTAATCAAGGAGAGAACCAACCTGGAACTAAGGGGAAATTTCTTAACAGTGAGGACAATTAACCAGTAAAATGGCTTGCCTTCAGAGTTGTGGGTGGCTTTTAAGAAGAGACTGGACAGCCATCTGTCTGAAATGGTGTAGGGTCTCCTAGTTAGGCAGGAGGGTTGGACTAGAAGATGTCCAAGATCTCTTCCAACTCTGATATTCTGTTCTATTCATGTATAGGTGCATAGATTTGAGCTCTTGTATAGGTGTTGGGTGGAAGGTCCATACCAAAGATCCATTTAGAAGACAATGCCTATGTCTCCTTCAGTGGAAAAGATTGTCCTTTAAATTTAGTGGATTTAATTATTTATTTTCTGGGGTTTGCTCTTAATTTTTTTTTTTTTTTTGTAAAACAAAGTTATAAATTGAAACCTTTTTAAAATCTTTATGAACCTATTTCAGATTTGCCCATGTTTCAGAACTGCGCTTTATTCTTTATGGGGATTAAACAGGGAAAGGATAACGATTTCTCTCCCATTTCCATCCCTTCTCAAGAATGCCACCCGTGTCCCTACTCTGAAGCTTGACTGAAATGCTTTCAAGAAGCTTGGGAACTCAAAAGACCAGATGTATAACAAAATTCTTCAAGCAGTTTGGCTGAACAACTTAAAACCAGTGCTCCAATTGTGTCTTTTTTGCCTTTGTGGGAGTATATAGTTGAACTTTAGATAATGGTATGCAAGCTCTTGAAATATTAAAATTATTCTTAATGCATCCGTATTTAGCTGAGGAGGAATGTTATGAAACTGCATACAATTAGCTTGTAAACACTCAAATTAGGACTGAAATCTACCTGATATGACAAGCCAAAAAACTCACAAATGCCATAAGCAATAGCTTCATTTGCAGGAATACTCCTGCAAGACCTGATCTCGTAATTTTACAAATGCAGAGGGAAAAAAAAGAAACCTCTATCATTCTGGAAGAGATAATAGAAAATGCTAAAAGCAATTCGAAGCCAAGTTTTCAAGACACTTTAAGAAGTGTGAATACATCTGATAATGAACAATTATGTATAAATTAAGTGTGAAGCACTCTTAGCTAACTGAAATTAAATCTCACGAGAATGCAAACTAAGAAAGGATGAAGGAATGTGAGCAATTACTTCTACCATAAACATGTGAAGTCCACTACATATGAGAGAAGAACTAAAAAGACAATGGGATTGGTATCATTTTAAGCCTCAAAACCCAAATTCAGATAGCATAGAAGACAAATGAAAAAGTAAACTATTAAAGCTGAAGGATCCTCCAAATCTATAAATCTGTGATAGAGAGAAAGTGAAGGTATTACACGCGAAGTCCCTATACTTGTTAGTATCTGAAGATGGCATTCCACAAGTCACATGAAGTTTTAGTACTACTTTATGTAAGTGCTAAATTGTGTAAATTTAGTACCACTTAAGCCTTAGTAACACCACGCAACCAAATACTGCAGCCAATTTTGGTCACCACATTACAAAAAAGATGTTGAGACTTTGGAAAAAGTTCAGAGAAGAGCAACTAAGATGATCAAAGGTCTGGAGACTAAAACATATGAAGAACAGCTGCAGGATTTGGGTTTGGCTAGTCTAGAGAAAAGAAGAACTAGGGGTGACATGATAGCAGTATCTCAATATTTGAGGGGCTGTCACAGAGAGAAGGGTCAAGCTATTCTCCAGTGCACCTGATGGCAGGAGAAGAAACAAAGATGGAAACTAATCAAGGAGAGAAGCAACCTAGAACTAAGGTGAAACTTCCTAACAGTGAGGACAGTTAATCAGTGGAACAACTTGCCTCCAGAAGTTGTGGGTGCTTCATCACTGGAGGTTTTTAAAAAGAGACCGGACAGCCACTTGTCTGAAATAGTATAGGGTCCGGACTAGAAGACCTCCAAAGTTCCTCCTAGTTCTAGTCTATGCTATTCTTGTAACAAAAAGCAGGAAGATGGAATAATGCAAGAGAATATCAATGATTTGCTAATTTTGAATGAAAAAAATTGTTAACTGAGACATCAACAGTGTGAAAAATTATCCATATTATAAAAATATTGAAGGGGCTGCCACAAAAAAGAGGGGGCCAATCTATTCTCCAAAGCCATTGATGGAAACTATTCAAGAACTGACCTAGAACTAAGGAGAAATTTCCTAACAGGACAATTAATCAGTGGAAAGATTTGTCTCCAGAGGTTGTAGGAGCTCCTACACTGGAGTTTTTAAAGAAGAGATTGGACAAGCATTTGTCTGAAATGATACACGGTCTTCTACTTGAGCGGGGGAGGGTTGAACTAGAAGACCCCTACTAGGTTTCTTCCAACTCTGTTATTCTGTTAAAATAGCAGAAGACATTCTGCTAAATGTCGGAAAAGGATTCCTATGGTGCTTTTGAGATCTGAGGAGAGATCTGAGTGTTGACCCATATGTTTAGTTCACCATGCAATGGACCACAAAAGGAGGAGTCTGGATAGCTCAGCAGACTTATGCATTGTAATTTAACTCCAGCTGTCTACAATTAGTAAGTTCAAATCTCATCAGGCTCAAGGTTGATTCAGTCTTCCATCTTTTCTAAGGTAGGTAAATTGAGGACCCAGTTTGTGGGGGGCAATAAGCTGACTTTGTATAAAAAATACAAAAGTATGAAGGCTATTGCTTAATGCCTTGTAAGCCGCCCTAAGTCTCCAGAGAAGGGCGGCATATAAATCAAAATTAAAACACACACACACACACAGCTGGGACATGAAATGGATCAATTTCATCATGAAATGTTGAAAAAATAATAGAGTCCTATGAAGCACGACACAGTTTTCAGATGAAGTCATGGAGAGCTAACTAATGCTGCTCCTAAATTTTACCTCAAAATAGGGTTTGTAATCAGATGCAGTTCCTCTTAAGAATATGGATGTAGAAAAACATTAAAAGTAAAGGTTCCCCTCGCAAGTATGTGCTAGTCATTCCCGACTCTAGGGGGCGGTGCCCATCTCCATTTCAAAGCTGAAGAGCCAGTGCTGTCCGAAGACGTCTCCATGGTCATGTGGCCGGCATGACTCAATGCCAAAGGTGCATGGAATGCTGCTCCCTTCCCACCAAAGGTGGTCCCTATTTTTCTACTTGCTTTCGAACTGCTAAGTTGGCAGAAGCTCGGACTAGTAATGGGAGCTCATCCTGTTGCGGCACTAGGGATTTGAACTGCTGAACTGCCGACCTTTCGATCGACAAGCTCAGCATCTTAGGCACTGAGCCACTGCATCCCTACAAAAAAACATTACCAGAGTTCATTAATCAAATTATAAAGCAGGACATCCAAACCAGGTCTATAAGTCAAACCTGGAGAGGAAATCCCCTTTCTATCAGTCAAAGTTAATACAGAAATCACTCTTTCCATTCTCCTTCTGTCGTGCGCTCAAGACTCACTTATTCCATCAAGCCGACATGACCTCAGTCTTTTCCCCCTTTTAAATGGGAATTTTAATTTGTTTTAAATTATTGGGATTTTAAATTTTTCAGTCAAATTATTTAATTTCGTTTTAGTCTATTTTAAATTTTGTATTTATATGTTTTATTTTATGGCTGTACACCACCCTGAGTCCTTCGGGAGTAGGGCGATATATAAATTCAATAAAATCAAAAATCAAAATCTTTCTCAACCCCAAGCCCGTTTTTCAGAAAATCAGAGTGAAGATTTTAATAGGTTGATCAAAACAGTTGAAGCCTCAACATGTTGTTTGAAGTGTGTTTCTTCCAGAGTTTGATAATTCTATACTTTATCCATTCAGAAAATTACTGTAGAGCAAGCCCAACGTTTGAGGTCCTAGGTAGATATTTCAGAGTTTTTGGGTGGTGATTGGCACAAAAGACGAGAAGGAATCAGATTTTTCCCCCCATTTCTTTTAAGAACTAAACAGAACTACTGTGTGAATCTTCCCCTACATTTATCAGTCCCAAGACTTCTACAAGCAATGTCTTGCCAATTAATGCTGACCTTTGGGAGAAACAAAATATATCAAGGGATAGAAAATGAATTCCATTTCAGAAAGGTAGCCAAGTTGCCGAAGACTTCCAGCTGCTGTACTTTAATAATAACGGGGAAAAAAAATCCGAGGGGAGGAGAAATTCCAGTAAAACACAGTCTGGGAAAGGGGTAGTAAAATTAGCTGAGAAATATTTGAAGATCCATTTCCATCCAGCTTTAATGATTTTGCCCCCTGTTGAAACAACTTTCAAAGCTGTTGAAAGCTTTTGGATGGGTTTTATATGATTTTATTTTAGTTTTAGTTTTCTATGGAGGAGGAAGAGGAGGGGGAGGAGGGAGAGGGGGGAGGAGGAAGAGGAGGAGGAGGAGGAGGGAGAGGAGGAGGAGGGGGAGGAGGAGGAGGAGAAAGGAAACTAACAGGAACAGAAACTGTTAGTTTCCTGTTAGAGAAGGGAGAGAGAGGAGGGGCTGCTCATGGAAAAGGGGAAGGGGAGAGGCAAGGAAAGGAGAGGAGAGGAGAGGGAGGGGGAGAGGAGAGGAGAGGGGAGGGGAGGGGAGGGGAGAGGAAGGAGAGGTGTGGAGAGGGAGGAGAAGGGAGAGAGAGGAGGGGCTGCTCAAGGAAAAGGGGAAAGGGGAAGTGGAGAGGAGAGGAGGGGGAGGGGGAGGAGAGGAGAGGGGAGAGGAAGGAGAGGTGGGGAGAGGGGAGGAGGAGAAGGGAGGGAGAGGAGGGCTGCTCATGGAAAAGGGGAAAGGGAAGTGGAGAGGAGAGGAGAGGAGAGGAGAGGAGAGGAGCAAGGAGAGAGAGGAGAGAGGGAGGAGAGGAGAGGAAAAATATTTTGGCAATCACTTATACAAGTGCTAACTAAGTCTTATCTTCGTTAACATTGCCATGACCAGCCAAGATCAGTAGGGTTACAAGGTTAGTGTCCTGCATAAGGGAAACTAATTAATAAACAATCCAAAAACCATTCCATCATAAGACCTTTTCTTATCAGCGTCCTAAATTAAACTGGTTTTTTTTTTCTTTTTAATTCTCTGTATACTATCCAGAAAATGACGGGTGCTGGATGGAATGAAAACGCGATGCAAATGCAGTTAATAAAGTACATCCCCATTACAGTGGAAACCAAGACTGCCGAGACGTATATTCCTCACACGCGAACAAAAGCCGTACAGCTACTTTGTTATACGTGTTAATCTAATGTGGCAGTGCTAATGTTCAGATGACTTTTATTAATGGTCTCTTATAACTTCAGGAATATAAAGTAACAAATGGGTCAAGTATAAATCTTGGCAGGAAGCTGAATGTTGGCTCTATAAGAAAGGAGAGAAATTGCTGATTGGGAAGATCCATTTAATCGAGGAGGGATGCCTGAGAGAGATTACTTAATTCACTCAACTGCCGTAGGTTAATAACTAACACTCAAACAACAAAAGGAATAACTAACACTCAGACAACAAGAACAGAGAATATTATCTGTCAAATATCTCCTGCAAAATATATTGTTATTTAGCACTTCTATTTCTTTCAGATCCAAATAGCTGATGGGCTGTGATCTTACTCCACGATAGTAAGCATAATATTGGAATGTTAGATACTTATCTAATAGATAATATATTGGTAGATACTTATCCATTTTAGTCTTGCCTCTGAAAACAAACAACCAGAGCATTTTAAAAGGTTTATTCCAGTTTCCTCCACAGAAAGACCATAAAAGGAAAAGAAAGTGATAAAAGGAATACAAGAAGCTAACAAAGAACCCACACTATTTAAACTGGGAAACAATACATGTAATTTGTCTGTTTACTATCCTAACCCTGCTCCCCATCACCTTGAATCAAGTAGACAAGGACTATTGAAAAAGAGTGAGGAGGAAAGGAAAGGAAAAGAAAGGAAAGGAAGGAAAGTTTGAATTCAGTCATTGGGAGTAAAGGTGAAGTAGTCTGAATCAAAGAAATAAGGAACACCAATGAATTTATTATTCCATATTTATTTAAAAAATGGAATACAGTCCTGACTTTCAAAGTGTGCCTAGATAGATGATAGATAGATAGATAGATAGATAGATAGATAGATAGATAGATAGATAGATAGATAGATAGAGAAAGATATATATATGTATGTATGTGTGTGTGTGTGTGTGTAGGGATGTGGTGACTCGGTAGCTAAGATGCTGAGCTTGTCAATCAAAAGGTCAGCAGTTCAGCGGTTCAAATCCCTAGTGCCGCGTAAAGGGGTGAGCTCCCGTTACTTGTCCCAGCTTCTGCCATCTTGGCAGTTCAAAAGCACATAAAAAATGGGAAGGTAACAGCGTTCCATGAGCCTTGGCATTTAGTCATGCCAGCCACATGACCACGGAGACGTGCCTGCGGCTTTGAAACGGAGATGAGCACCATCCCCTAGAGTCGGGAATGACTAGCACGTATCTGTGAGGGGAACCTTTACCTTTTTATGTGTATGTGTATATGTATATTCATTGTGTGTGTGTGTATGTATGTATATATGTATGTATGTATGTATGTATGTATGTATGTATGTATGTATGTGTGTGTGTGTGTGTGTGTGTATATAGGCACACTCTGAAAGTTAGAACTGTATTTCACTTTTTAAATAAATATGGAAAAATAAATATATCTATTTACTCAATAGGGAAAAAGTGATATTTTATTAAAAACACTGCTTGAAAAATGCATCGGTAGAAATGTGTTAAAAATGCAAACGTATGTTCATATAGACATTTAAAAAAAAACAGAAGTCAGCTGTGAAAGGATTCAAAACTAGCAGAGAATCAAATCCCTAGAGAAAGGGAAAACTGACAGAAATCAAAACCAATAGATTTTGTCAACCCATAGTCAGCACTGGACTGAAAAGAGCCCCAGAATTAAGTCATTATAACACCATTCCCAGCAGTCCAACTTTAGAGCTTCGGTTTCTGGATAAATGTTATTTTGGGTCTATTTCTTCCCTACGCCAATATTTTATGCAGTTGGAAACTTTATGCAAGACTACAGCAGAGTTGTGGGGTTTTTTTTAAAAAAATGGACCGGTTCCATAGCAAATGAACAGCAAGGAGGACAAACGCTACAATTTTTTTTAAAAGTTTTTTATTTTTATTTCTCATAAACACATTTACACGTACAGTCATCTATCCATCATTTTTCATTCACCTTATCTTTTAACTTTCATCTTTACTTTTTACTTTTTACATTTTCGGGGCTGGTCTTTTATCATTTACCTTTACTCCAACCTTTCTTCTTCTCTTCCCCTTCTCTTCCTTCCTCCTTCTCCTCCTACTTTCTTCTTTCTTCCTCCCCTTCTCTTTCCTACTTCCCCTTCCCTTCCCCCACTCCTCTCTTCTTCCTCCCTTCTCTCCTACTCCTCTTTCCCCTCCCTTTTCTTCTTCTCCCTTTCCCTTTCTTCTTTCTCCTCTCCTCTCTTCTTCTTTCCTCGCTCTCTACTCCTTCTCCTCTCTCTTGTTGTTTCCCTTTTCAGTTGAATCTAAAGTGGTATATTTTTGTTGGCAGGTTTTCGAAGATTTTTCTCTCTGCTTCCTTTTGTTTTTTGTTTTTTTTAATTTTGTAAAAGTTATTAAGTACTTTCTTTCTTCGGTTCAGAAGTCTGGGGAGGGTTCACAAGAAACTGCTGGGAAGAGGGTCCTCTCGAGAGGTCCATGCTATTTATCAGCAACCGGATCGGACAGACCAAGCAAAGGTCAAGGGACTCTGAATTCATTAAGGCAGGTAGAACAATCCTGAATCCTGCTTCCTGTTATGCCACACAAATCCCACCAAAAGTTCTTTCAGGAGCTGCAAGAAAGTGTCCTTTGTTCTGACAGCTGATTGAATGTACCTCCATCGCTTCTTTTGATGGGAGAGCATATAAGGTGGCACTCCCAATACAAAGTTGAAGCAACTCCGGTATTAGGTTATCCAGCCCCATGAAGAAAAGGATGCTGAGAGAAACGGCTGACATTCCATCCACAACTTTTGCTACCTTTTTGTTACCTCACACCTCAAACACAAGACTGAGCTAAGCCTCGGGGCCACACCACGCCGTAGCTCAGGAAGATTCATTTCAAGTAACTACAATCCATCTCCTTCATCCTTCCCAGCTCTTAGCTCATGTAACCTTCTGCTGCTTTCACCGAAACCTGAAGTCAAAAGGGTGCATTACCACATGTCATTTAAGAACACAGCTGGGATCTTAAAGAGTGTCTCCCTTGCATTGTTGACCTACAACTATCAACAGCTTTTTGCATTGCATGGCCAACAAGAAGAGTTGGGAATATTTTGTACAGCTGCTGAAGCTTAGCTTCTATCATCGGGACATCTTTCCTTAGGAATGGCCTAAGAATTGCAAGGAGGATGCCATCTCTTGGTTTACAATGACATGCAGAACGGTTCAGATTTAATTAACTCCTGGTTGGGAAGAGTTTTTAAAAATGTATTTATTTGTTTATGCAAACTTTAGTGAGTTTTTTAAAAAAAAGTTTTACCGGCTCTTTGCCAGAAATGGCCTAAGAATTGCAAGGATGGGACCTCCTGGTTCACAATGACTTGCGGAACTGCTCAGGCTTAACTCCTGGTTGGAAAAAGTTTAAAAATAAATTCATTCATGCATTCATTCATTCACTCTGCTTAACAACTAATTCCCACAACACTGTCAATTAATTTACTAAGACTGTATTACTATTATTCTTCTCTTCCCTACTAGTATCTATCTCTTCCCACTTATTACTATAACCATGTTGCTTGTATCTTTTAATTTATATTGTTTTCATTTGTTTCCTAGTACAGTTTAATAGCTTATTAGTAACCCTGACTACCACTAAGTGTTGTATCTTTTTATTCTTGATGAATCTATTTTATTTTTCTTTATGTACACTGAGAGCATATGCACCTAAGACAAATTCTTTGTGTGTCCAATCACACTTGGCCTATAAAGAATTCTCTTCTCTTCTCTTCTCTTCTCTTCTCTTCTCTTCTCTTCTCTTCTCTTCTCTTCTCTTCTCTTCTGTTCATTTTTATTTATGCAAATTTTAGTGATTTTTTTTTTAAGTTTACCAGCTAGGAATAGAATTGTGATTTCCTGGTTTACAAGAACATGCAAAAATGCTCAAGTTTAACTCCTAGCTGAGAAGAGTTTAAAAATAAATTTATTCATTATTTATTTATTTATGCAAATATCAGTGAGGTTTTTTTTAAAAAAAGTTTACTAGCTCCTTCCTAGGAATGGCCTAAGAATTGCAAGGCTGCAATTTCGTGGTTCACAAAATGATATGCAGAACTGCTCCTCTTTAACTCCTGGTTGGGAAGAGTTTAAAAATGTATTTATTTATTTATGCAAATTTTGGCAAGTTATTAAAAAAAAAAAAAGCTTAGCAGCTGTAACTCTTTAGAACAACATTTAATACTTTAAATTTCCTGTTCGGCCATTACAGAAAGAAGATAACCTTGAAGAAAATGAACAATACTGTGTACAAAGAGAAAGAAAAACTAAACCCTATTTTTTTTTAAAGAAAAAATTAATCAAGCCCACAGTACAATGGAATGAAAAGCTCCTACCTTTGTACAGTCTCGAAATAGTTATACTTATGTGTAACATTGCCAGTTGATTTAAAAAAAAACAACAACAGTCAAAACCTAGAGGATACAAAATCGTGGGAAGCAGAGCTCCCTGAAATCTAATATAGCTATTAACTGACTGAAGGATCTTGCTGGGGGTGGAAAGGTGATAAGCATTAAATAAACCCTCGTCAATATGAAGCTACATGGATCAACATTCCCATTTGGCCTATGCTGGCTGCTTTCCTTTCTTTCGCCATGGTTATTTTCCCCACTGCTGAGTTGAAAGCATGTTTGATATTTCAGTAAACTTTTTGAGCATGCTTCCAAATGTTATCGTGGGATCTATCAAAGAGGGAGCTTAAAAGCACAATCCAAGGCAGTAGAGTTAAGTTAGCTGAGTGTCAGGATCGGATAGTGTAGCCTCCACTTCTGAATAGTGCGCTAGACAATTTCTCAAAACACTTTTCATTGTAGGAGCCCGTCATTGGAAGTGTGTGTGTGTGTGTGTCAAACTATTTTCCAAAGCACCAAAAGGCAAGACAAGAAACAACGGTTGGAAACTGACCAAGGAAAGAAGCAAGCTAGAACTAAGGAGAAAATTCCTGACGGTAAGAACAATTAGCCTGTAGAATGCCTTGCCTTCAGAAGTTGTGGATGCTCCATCACTGGAGGTTTTGGTTGCCACGATGTAAAAATGATGTGGAGGCTCTAGAAAGAATACAGAGAAGAGCAACAAAGGATTAGGGGACTGGAGGCTAAAACATACGAAGAACAGTTGCAGGAATTGAGTATGTCTAGTTTAATGAAAAGAAGGACTAGGGGAGACATGATAGCAGCATTCTAATATCTCAGGGGCTGCCACAAAGAAGAGGGAGTCAAGCTATTCGCCAAAGCACCAGAAGGCAGACAAGAAGGAACAGATGGAAACTAATCAAGGAGAGAAGCAACCTTAGAACTAAGGAGAAATTTCCTGACAGTGAGAACAATTAATCAGTGGAACAACTTGCCTCCAGAAATTGTGAATGCTCCAACACTGGAAGTTTTTAAGAAGAGACCGGAAAACCATTTGTCTGAAATGTAGAGGGTCTCCTGCTCAAGCAGGAGGTTAGACTTGAAGACCTTCAAGGTCCCTTCAAACTCTATTATTCTGTATTCTGTGTTCCACCTCTGGATCTTATCCACTGGCTGCAAACTCTTTTCCATTTCAGATGAAAGTTGATTCATTTCCCCCCCAGGAAATTTAGAATGTTTAGCTTGGTGGATTCCGATGATACCTGTAATGCAGCTAATGCAGCTTCTTTTGTTGAGTTGTGCTATTTTTACTGTTGCAAAATCCCTTTGATTCTCTTCTTACCAGCCATGGGACAACTCAACATGGGATAGTTCAAGAGAGGGAGAAGTAGAACTTCAGCTCACCCCAGCTTCAATGACTTCTAGCTTGAGAAGGTTCAAACCTAAAGCAAGACAAGGCCCACTGCAATTCACTTGTCCATCTCTTGAGTTATCCTGGGTTGAATTGTCCCACAATGAGTTGTATTGCTATGAGTTGGCCAAAGCAAGTTGGCCAAGATGAGTCAGCTGTGGCAAATTATCTTAGACCTCACCAGAAGTCTTTGGTGACCTTTTCACTCACTTCTCTTGCCTTCCATCCAGATTTCCCACCCCGTCAATTGATTTTTTTCTCTCTGACTTCCCACATCCTTCCTTCCTTCCTTCCTTCCTTCCTTCCTTCCTTCCTTCCTTCCTTCCTTCCTCTTTCTTTCTTTTCTCTGCCTCCTCCCCTTCCTTCATCTCCTCCTTCCCTTCCTTCCTTCCTTCCTCCCTCTCCTCCTCCTCCCCCCTTCCTTCCTTCCTTCCTTCCTTCCTTCCTTCCTTCCTCCCTCTCCTCCTCCTCCCCCCTTCCTTCCTTCCTTCCTTCCTTCCTTCCTTCCTTCCTTCCTTCCTTCCTTCCTTCCACCTGAGACATAAATTTAGCAAGGCTGTGTTAAGACATCCTCTGAAGGAGACTTGGCCAACATAAGAGTGAGAACAGGGAGACATCTTGCCTCTCTGTATTATGTATGCTTCATCACTGGAGATTTTCAAAAACAGAGCTAGACAACCATTTGACTGGGATAGTATAAGATCTCCTGCCTTGAGCACAGGGTTGGACTAGAAGACCACTGAGGTCCTTTCCAGTCCTATGATTCTATGTTCAACTTGGGGGGGGGGAGTAGAGGCAGGAAGACAAAATTGACAATCATCCGGTTAATAACACAACATGTGTTTTGTGCATGCTTGTGTTTGTATATGCATGAGAGAGAGAGAGTGATGAGTGGTTGCATTTTCATGTGTATAGATGATGTCTTTGCACTGGGAAAAGAAACACATTTTTACCTATTTTTTTAAAAAAGGTGGGGGGGGGATTCCATGTTATTTCTTTACCTCCCTCTAGCTGCCAAGAAAGCAAGGCAGCAGTTGATCGCCTTGATAAATCCGTCGTGTTTGCATGCTTCTAATTTGATTAGCAGCTGCTATGGGTCTGGATGCTGGAATGTTTCTGTTTATTAAAAGGAATTGTTTCCTTGAGCAGCAGGTGTTGGATGCTTGCTTGTGTGCATGAAAATTTGCCTTGCTACCCAATGTAAATCAAGAGAGGGTCTCCCTCTGTGTGTGTGAGAGAGAGAGAGAGAGGGAGGGAGAGAGAGAGAGAGAGGGAGAGGGAATGAGAGAAAGAAATCATATATCCCTTACTGGTGTGTGTTCATCTCCGTGTCTGTTTGTGTGTGTGTGTGAGAGAGAGAGAGAACAGAGAGAACAGTAAGGGATATATGATTCTCAAATCGAGTCGAACTGATAATAATCAGGGTTGCTGTCAGCTGTGCAAATTAAGAGCTCCAAGCAAAGGCCTTCATCTCTGGAGCCAAAGGGAAGCACTCCCTCTGCTGTTAAATAAACTGAAAAGTGGAACCAAAGCTTTTCTTCTTCTTCTTCTTCTTTCCCCCCTCTATGGAATTTTAGAAGCTCTTTTTCTGCCTTTCTCTCTTTCTGTGTACATGTGTATAAGCGTGTTCTGTCTGGTTGCGGGGAAGACTGAAGTACTTAAACTCATTACAATTTAATACCAACAAGCATGTCATCTTAAAACGATGGGCGCGTGTACATTACTTGTCACCAGATCTGAGCTGCAGAGATCCAGAAGGCCCCCAGAAGGCAGAGAAGAGCTAGAATGTTCTGGCGTTGCTTAGATGCCCTCTAGTGGATCTCTGGATTTTTGTAGCTCAGATCAGAAGGCTTGAAGTTCCTCAAAGTTCCATTTTATTAGAGATGTTGTATTGGCATATCTGGGAAAACCCGAATCTGAAAGCTTCCGGGTTTTTCCCACCCAAAGGAAAGTCAAAGTCCTTGCGCAACACCCAGAAATCCATCACAGGAGTAAATGTGGCAGGCCTGAAGGCCCAATGCAAAAGATGGCTTCCAGGCCTGACAGAAATTCCCAGGTGTCAAGGATAAAGTGTGGTGTTCCTGCACTTATTTCTTTATTTACTGTGTAGATTGTTTAGATCAGCCAAAGCTGTTGCGCTCTGCAGAAGCTATACAGCTTCCATTTCCTGTTTTCTTGTTTGTTTTGTTTTATTTTTAAATGAATAACAGTCATTAGCTGACTTTTGTTTTCCTGCTGGTGGTCTTGCAAACTGTTGGCAAATTCTTCCTTTGGTAAATTCTTCCTTCTCAATGATATCTCTCCAAGGCTACATAAAATCTAACTTTTTGCAACTGTTCTCTTTTGCTGATGCTTGTCTGACTTTCCTCTGATCTAGGTTACTACTCTAGGTGGAATTACTGATGGGAAATGTTACGGAATAAGGGGAAATGAATCCAAATGATGTCTAACTGGGACTTGCCTCCGCTAAGTGGTTAGGCTAAAATCTTAATCCAAGGATATGCTTAGAAGGAATGGAGATGCTTATAATTATAAAACATTTATTAATCTACTAGCTGGATACCCGTGCTATGCTATGAAACTATGTGATCGGGCTTGATAAATCGAAACTTACGGCTTGAAAATTAATGAGTAGTTATCATAGATCTCTCCTCTCCCCTTTTCTCCCTTTCAGGTGGGGTGTAGGATGTCTAAACTCCCAGCCTGCAGGTCAGACTCCCAAGTGGAAGTTGGAACAAAGTTATTTTCAGGTGGGAAGGGGGAGTAGAACATCTAACTCCTTAGCATCAGAGTGTGTTAATAATAATATATGAAATACTAATGATCTGATGGTCATTTCGAAAAATCCTTTCTTAGCAAGCACCTAGAAGCCAAGAGGAACATACGTGCCAAATTTCCAGTTTGTAGGCTTTACAGTTCTGGAGATTTTGTGATGATGCGTGAGTGGTATTTCGTAGATAGATGATAGATAGATAGATAGATAGATAGATAGATAGATAGATAGATAGATAGATAGATAGATAGATAGATTTCAAGGGATGAAAACTTCTTCTGATTATATTTGAACTCCATAAGATATCTCTTGGTTTGTCTATTACTTTTTGGGGACTGGAGGATAAAACATAAGAAGAACAGCTGCAGGAATTGGATATGCCTAATTTAATGACAAGAAGGACCAGGGATGACATGATAGCAGTAGTCCCTTCCAACTCTGGTCACTTCCAACTCTGTTATTCTGTAAATTGAGCAGACTAGAAGAAGTTTGAAGAAGGGCAAGACAGACAAGAAAGGGGCCAGAAAGTAAAATCCATGCAGAGAGACAGAAAGAAGCGTTTAGTTTTAAAGGAAAAAGTTGAAGAAGTTATAAGAGCTCTCTTCAAGCAGTATCCTACAACCTAATCTCCAAAGCAACTGAAGGCAGGACAAGAAGCAATGAATGGAAACTAATCAAGGAGAGAAGGAACTTAGAATTAAGGAGACATTTCTTGACAGTGAGAACAATTAACCAGTGGAACAGCTTGCCTCCAGAAGTTGTGGGTGCTCCAACACTGGAGGTTTTTAAGAAGAGATTGGACAACCATTTCTCTGAAATGGGGTAGGGTCTCCTGCTTGAGCAGGGGGTTGGATTAGAAGACCTCCAAGGTTCCTTCCAACTCTGTTATTCTGTTCTGTTTCCCCGAAAATAATTTAAGGGGAACAAGTTTCTGCCACTGTTTCTTCTAATCAAAAACAAAATCTGTATTCACCAAACTAGCAGAAGAACAACTTGGCAAGTGAGTGCCGCCTAAGTCATTTTTAGGCCTAGCAACTGTGGAATAAGTTAACATCTGGGGGCCATCTAGGTGAATTGAAGCTACAACTTCCAGGATCTCTCAACCAATAAAGAATTGCTTTGACTATAGATTTTTCACAGGTGAGTTCCAAGATTGGTTGACAAAATCAGAAACAAGGAGGTGATAAGCCACCTGGGAAAGCCAAGGGAAATCATCAAAACCATAAAAAAGTGAAAGTTAGAATATTTCGGACATATGATGCAACACCCGGAAAAATACGACATCCTCCAAGGAAAGATTGAAGGCAGATGAGGTCCAGGCAGAAGAAGAACATCGTGGTTTCAAAATCTAAGGGACTGGTTTGGACAAAACTCAGCAGCAGTTTTTCATACAGCTGTTGATAAAAATAGGATTGCCAACATGATCGCCGACGTCTCATGACGGATATGGTACAAGAAGAAGAGCTCCAAGACTTCCCCCAAAAGATTTGTGTCAGTATGGCTGGAGAACCTGAGAATGGTGGTCTGAACCCATCCACAAGAGATGAAGTTAAGGAAAGTTGAACTATGGGACCATTTTGAACATCATAAAGTAGTCTGGTCAATTGAGAGAGATAGGAATGGAAGAATTGTAAATATTTATTTAACAAGACATATAGTAAATAAACCACATGGATGCCAGCTTTGTTTGAGATCGTATTATTTCCATCTATTCTCATGCAGGAGGAAGCATCTGTTTGTTCCATCAAATAAACTATATCTTCAATAAGGGATCAATAAGAAGTAATGGCTTAAGGTTATTCTGTCATGCCTTGTAGATTTTATCCATCCTTGCAGTTCTCTTTGTTAAGCCCCATAGACAAGAATATTGGAATGACTTCTTCAAGAACCCATCTATTTTATGTTAAAATAATCAAAGAGTCGATTTAGCCCAAAGCTGCTTAAACCAAGAGGGTGTGATTCCTTTGACAGAGGACTATATTTAATTGGGGGGAGGAGAGACTTTTGAGAAACACAGGAACATTACAGTAGTATAATGGAAATCTGACAGACTGGGTTTGAGACCGAGCGCCGCGTTACTGGGTGAGCTCCCGTTCCTGCCTACTTAGCAGTTTGAAAGCATGCAAACGCAAGCAGATAAATAGGTACTACTTCAGTGGGATGGTAAACAGCATTCCATGTGCTTTGGCATATAGCCATGCTGGCCACATGACCACAGAAATGTCTTCAGACAAGGATAGCTCCCTTGGCCAAGAAACAGAGATGAGCATTGCCTTCTAGAGTCGAACATGACTGGACGGGGGAAACCTTTATCTTTATAAGAAAAGGAAGGGGCCAACCACATTGGCCTGCTTGGATGGGTTGGGAGTTTGCTCAAATTATTTCTTGTCCTGCACCAGGGGGTTAGGGTTAGGGTTAGAGGGTAGGGCAAGAAATAATGGTTGAAAAGTGATCAAAGACAGAAGCAACCTGGAATTAAGGAGAAATTTCCTAACAGTGAGGACAATTAACCAGTGGAAGAGCTTGCCTTCAGAAATCATGTTTGCTCCATCACTGGAGGTTTTTAAGAAGAGAGTTGACAGTCACTTGTCTGAGATTGTATAGGTTCTTCTGTTTGAGCAGGGGGTTGTACTAGTCACTAGAAGACCTGTGAGGTCCCTTCCAGCTCTTTCTGTTCTGTTCTGTTCTGTTCTGTTCTGTTCTGTTCTGTTCTGTTCTGTTCTGTTCTACTCTACTCTACTCTACTCTACTCTACTCTACTCTACCCTACCCTACCCTACTCTACCCTACCCTACCCAACTCTACCCTACCCTACCCTACCCTTCTCATGTCTATTCATTTTGTAATTCTACTCTACTCTACTCTACTCTACTCTACTCTACTCTACTCTACTCTATTCTAAATTACTGCATCTTTTTCATCTTAACCTCCATGATGTCACAAATAACCTTGTAGATTAGAAACCACTACATCAATGACAGGAGGTGAGGAAGAGGAACCAGGAAAGAACAAGCAATGATAACCATTGTTAATAATGAATTGGACCTGTTGGGTCAAGGAATGCAAGAAATTGTTGTAAGTAAATTCAGCAAAGGATCGGAGTTGGGACCTTTTGTCATATTGTTGGCCCATTCCATCTCTCTATCTGACTCCAGATGGAAAGTGGTGGACAGGTGTAGCTTCCCTTCCAGCTTTCACCTTTCAGAACTAGGAGATGAACTGGATTCCACAAACTGAGACAGGTGTATAGGCTAAAGAAGGATCAGTGCTGGCTGAGGAGGGACCTAGGAGGGACAGTGTTTGATTTTGATAGTGGTCGGATCGGCAGGCACAGTCTTCAATGGGGCCTGATCCACCCTCAATGGAGACTGGCTCTGAGACCATCACCTTCTGAGAACAATCCAAGTGGCTTCAATTAGTGCTATCTGGAATTCCAACAATGGCATTCAAACCACTCAGCGTTTGAGTTCCCCTTGAACGCAAGACATTCTGAAGTGCAATGCCTGAGATAGATGTCAGTCGCACTGAAAATGTACTTTGACTTTTAATGTTCTTTTATGACTGCAGAGCCAGAAGTTAGATGAATCACTTCCTGCCAAGTGCATTTTTTTTATCAAGGAACTTGAGAGCCTATTAAAGAATAAAGTCATTTTCTCTTCGGTTGTCGCCGTCCCACTACGTGGGAAGCTTTTTATCAACGGACTAGAATGGAGATAGATACAGCGTTGGGCTTTGAGGAAATGCAAACGAAGAGACAGCTGGCAGCGCCTAGAGTGGAGATGTAACAATGGAGAAAGGGTCAGCGCTTTCATTTTTGCAAGTCTGACCATCCTTAATAGCGCCGGAATCTCGTTTTCATCTAAAAGTGGGAAATCTGAATTTTGACTAATGCACTGCTTGAAAAGTGCTACGGTGCTTCTTCTTTTGTTGTGGAGGCTTCAATTTTTTATAGCTTATGCTGAGAGCGCTTGAGAGCCTTTTTCAAATTTATCTGGGTGAAGCTTCTATTTGTATTGATTAATTGATTTTATTCCATTTAGACACTACCCCGATCCTAATTAACTTGCAGAAAGTGTTCAAAGAGCAATATAAGCTTCGCGCCGTGATTTACTGTTTCTCCTTTCCCTACTTGAAGAATTTGGTCTCTGCAAATGTATAAAACGATGAACTGAAACTTAGCTTTCCAGCTATTTAAGCATTAAACACTGAAGTGAAGAGAGGATGCACATAGAACAGAAAATGAATATGGTGGGTATAGGAAGAGGAGGAGGAGGAGGAGGAGGAGGAGGAGGAGGAGGAGGAGGAGGAGGAGGGGACACACATATGCATGTTCAGATTTTTTTTTAATACAAAAGAGGAATGTAATTATGGATAAAGACATGCAGAATTGACATAGAACTATTTCCATCAGGAAATAAATGGTTCTACAGAACTTAAACTTCCCCTTTGGTATTCTTCCTAAATTCTTTCTTTGCATATATGTATGGGGGAATCTGAAACATCTACTTAGAGCAGTTATTTTGTTGTTGTTTTTATGATTTCAAGTTTATTCTTTCTATAACAAAGTTGTGTCTATTCTTAAATAACAGATTTAAGACTTCAGAGACAAATAAAGATAGTGGCTACTACCTCTAGTGATCCCTGGAGTTAATTCCTCCCTCCCTCAATGGTTAAAGATCCATCTCTTAATGTAGACAAATGTAGACAATAGTGCAGTTCTAGTATTTTTCTGAAGACCTAAGGAAAAATTAACACTACTGTGGTTTTTTGGTCTCTCTCTCTCTCTCTCTCTTCCTTCCCTCCTTCCTTCCTTCCTTCCTTTCCATTCACATGTATTTTCTTTTCATTTTAAATTACATTTTTAAAAAAGTTAAAATTATATGAAACCAAGTTCAAACAATAAAATTGAACTCAGCTCCTATTATTTCAGGGAGGTGGATATTATATGGCAAAAAAAAAGTGAAGTGGTTTGTCATTTGCACCCATTTATTAATTTGACCCAACTCTGCTTAGCTTCCAAACCCCAATAAAACTGCCAAGCTACAACATTTGATGAGATTAAAAGGGGAATACAGAAATGTAGATATATTGGTAATGGCACATTGAAACAGAAAACCTCCATACACATAAGGTATAAGAGAAAATATTGCCAGGGTGCTGTGCAGGCAAATTTTCTAGGCACCTCTATAGATGGTTTGGAGGGGCATTGATTTAATTCAGTAAAGTTCCAGATGAAGAATTCACTGCAGATTTTACTCTGTTAATCATTGCCTGCTATAGGGGGGCGATGCTCATCTCCGTTTCAAGGGCATTGAGTCAGTGCTGTCCGAAGACATTTCCATGGTCATGTGGCCAGCATGAAGTCACAGAATTCTGTTTCCTTCCCACCATAGTAGTACTGTCAACTGTCCAATTAGTGAACCCAAAACAAGGAAACACTCTCAGGAGATTTGAATTCCCAAAAGTAAAACTTTACTGGATACACCATTTGGGTACTGAAGAATCAAAACCAGCTCTGGTTTTCCCGCACAAATGCTTACCTAATAAAACAATAACTTCCCTTTCTCCCCACCCCTGGAGGGTCATATTGTCCAATTACAAGACATTCTTTTGTTATGGAAACAGTCCATGTCTTTCTCTAACACCTGCAGCGGTGACCTTGATGGTTTCCATGTCTCTCATGCTTTTCGCATTCTAATTCCCCCGTCCTTCCACCCAGATCACTGGCAAATTGAAAAGCATTAAGGTTTGAAAGAAGCTAAGTGGTTCAGTCTTGATGGGTACCTATTTATCTACTCGCATTTGCATGCTTTCAAACTGCTAGGTTGGCAGGAGTTGGGGCGAGGATGGGAACTCTCCCCGTCGTATGGCACTTGGGTCTTGAACTTGGGTTGCTGGTTTACCAGCCGATGAGCCCAGCATCTTTACCACTGAGCTACTGCACCCCCGATTTAATTCAATAAAAAGTCTGTCTATGGTTTAACATACATGTTCTGCAACCAAACAAGAAAGACACAGACTTCAGAGGATAATTAGAACTGCAGAAAAAACAATGGCTACTAACCTGCCTTCCATTGAGGACCTGTATGAGTCAAAAGAGGGCTGTGAAAATATCTACAGACCCCTCACATCCTGGACATAAACTGTTTCAACTCCTACCCTCAAAACGATGCTATAGAGCACTGCACACCAGAACAGCTAGACACAAGGACAGTTTCTTCCCAAATGCCATTGCTCTGCTAAACAAATAATTCCCTCAACACTGTCAAACTAGTTACTAAGTCTGCATTACTACATTCTTCCTAGTACCTATCTCTTCCCACTTATGGCTATATCCATGTTGCTTGTATCTTTATAACTTATATTGTTTTTATTGTTTCATAGTATGATTTGATTGTTTGTTAGTATCCAATGACTATCACTAAGTATTCTATTTTATGATTCTTGATGAATATCTTTTATTTTTTCTTTAAGTACACTGACAGCATATGCACCAAAGACACATTCCTTGTGTCTCCAGTCACATTTGGCCAAGAAAGAATTCTATTCTATTCTATTCTATTCTATTCTATTCTATTCTATTCTATTCTATTCTATTCTATTCTATTCTATTCTATTCTATTCTATTCTATTCTATTCTATTCCATTCCATTCCATTCCATTCTACATAACTGAAACGGGGAGAACTAATTGAATTAGAATTCACTGTGAAGAAGGCAACTGAATTCAATATCTTGTATTCCTGAGACTGCAAGCCTAGAAATAATCATCGATGGTGATTCTCCGTCATCCAGATCATGGTTGACCCAAAGGTGCTTTTTTCCAAAATTAACTGGATTTCCCTTGTTTTTCCTTGAAGACATTTTGCTTCTCATGCAAGAAGCTTCTTCGATTCTGAAGATGCAGCTTCTTGGATGAGAAGCAAAACATTTTCAAGGAAAAAGAAAGAAAAAGTCCAGTTGCTTTTTGAAAAAAAGCACCTTTGGGGATGCTGCTAATTGATAACGTCCTCCTTACATTTCCAGTCAGCTCCAGGTCCTTGGAAAGCAAGTCAGTCTGGAGAATTCCAAGAGTGGCGCGCTGAACTCAATAACGAAACCATTTACCATCATGATTTGAAATCCATAAGCATTGATTTCCAACAAGACTACGGGGAGAAAATTTAACTGTCTCTCCCTCGCCCACAATGAGGGATGTAGCCCCGTGGACCACTTTTGCTTCTCCTTGATTGCTTTCCGTTACAAATGTGGCTGCTGATCCAGAGAGAATCAATGGAGCGGCCACTAATTTTCCAATCGCAGTTGGCAGGAAGGCATTGTTGTATGTGTGTTTGGTCATCAGCCTTCTAACTATTCAAACTATTCAGTGGGTCTTGTGCAGGGGTGAACTCCAGCAGGTTCTGACAGGTTCTGGAGAATCGGTAGTGGAAATTTTGAGTAGTTCGGAGAACTGGCAAATACCACCTCTGGCTGGCCCCAGAGTGGGGCGGGAATAGGGATTTTGCAATATCCTTCCCCCAGGAATGAGGAGGGAATGGGGATTTTGCAGTAACTTTCCCCTGCCATGCCCACAAGCCATGCCCACCAAGCTGTACCACACTCACCAAGCCATGCCCACAGAACTGGTAGTAAAAAAAATTTGAATTTCCCCACTGGTCTTGTGTATCCATTTGTTGTTGTTGTTATTTTTAATGACCTTGCATCAGGGTGGAATTGGGGCAACTGAATGGAGCCGAGCGTTTACTGGTCAGATGCCTTTCCTGTCACCAATGCAGAGTTCTGTTCAGCAAATATATTCTCATTGTGCCCAAAGAGAGAAAAATCTGCCTCTACCTAGGATCGAACTCGCAGCCTCCTGATTGTGAGGCAAGAGCTCCACCTCTAGGCCACTGCACCACTCATCACATGTTCCCCTCCCCTTCCTCTCTTTCCTTCCCTTTCCCTCCCTTCCCTTCTCTCCCCTTCCCCTTCCCCACCCCTTCCTCTCTTCCCCTCCCCTTCTTCCCTTTTTTCCTTCCCTTCCCTTCCCCTCCCCTTCCTCTCTTTCCTTCTCCTTCCCCTCCCCTTTTGAATCACCCCTCTCTATTTATTTATTTATTTATTTATTTATTTATTTATTTATTTATTTATCTATTTTTTATACCGCCCTTCTCCCGAAGGACTCAGGGCGGTGTACAGCCACAATAAAACAACATGAAATACAAAATTTGAAAGCAAAAACAAATTAAATATTTTGGCCCCACAGTTAAAACCCAAAAATTAAAACACCCAATCCAAATTCTTATTATGGCAGTCCAGCCTGTTGGAATAGAAGGGTCTTAAGGGCATGGCGAAAGGTACGCAGGTCGGGAATCATACGTATCCCCGGGGGCAGTTCATTCCAGAGGGCGGGTGCCCCCACAGATAAGGCTCTCCCCCTGGGGGTCACCAGTTGACATTGTTTGACTGATGGCATCCTGAGGAGCCCCTATCTGTGGGAGCGTGTTGGTCAGTGGGAAGCCATCAGTGGCAGAAGGCGATCCCGTAAGTATACGAGTCCTAAGCCACGGAGCGCTTTGAAGATGGCAACCAATACCTTGAATTGCACCCGGAAGACCACCGGGAGCCAGTGCAGCTTCTCTAATGTAAGAGGATAAACATGGCAAATGGAGGTTCCCCGTCCATAGATTCAGAACGGACATATCAACCGATACAACAACAGCAACAACAAAAACCCACAATGTTCTTCCCAACTCTCTTCCTCCATCAGTCTGAATCAGCCACTTGAGGTCTCAAAGGGGGCATTCACTGGATCTGGGATGAATCGAGAGCGTTCCAAGCCATCATCTTTATCAATTGCTGTGCAAGGCAAGTTACAAACTTGCAAATGCAAATAACACAGGATATAATCATCCAAACCCACCAGCAGCAGTACAAATAACAATTACCTTGGGGAAGGAAAGGCGCTGTTTGCTCGCCCCGTTTGTTGTCATCATCTTTATTTTTCTTCTTTTTTTTTTAGGATGTTCTCTTACCTCCAAATGGGCACATGAACGATCAAAGTGGCTTTTCCTTTTACAACTTTTCCTGATAGGCCATTCACCACTCATTTATTACCTACAATGTGAAAAAGGGATTTCCAAACGTCTGTTCTAAACCTGTTTTAATTTCCATTTATGCTCCTTTGTCCTAGAATCAATTCGTAGCTGAAATTAGAAGCAAGCTACCTTGCATCTCTTCAGGCTATAAACCCTGATAGTGTTTTCCTCCCTACCTTTCCCTCCCGTGTTGCAATCGACACATCCAGGCAGTGAAGGAAATGCTTTGCCAAAAAGAAAAGCCACTATTTAAAAGAAGAAGAAGAAGAAGAAGAAGAAATCTCCTCCCATGGTGCTTACTGGGTAAACAGCATTCTCAGTGATATTTCTGCACGCACACAAAGATCTTTATTGTTTTTAATAATAACTAATAGAAACTAATAATTAAGGTTGAAAAAAAGAGAAAAAGTAAGAAAGAGAGAGAGAGAGGTGAAAGCCAATAGTGAGGAAGGAAGCAAGGGAGGGAAGGAGGATAAAAAGGGAGGGAGGGAAAGAGAGAAGGGAGGGAGGAGAAAAAGGAAGGAAGGAAGGAAGGGGGAGGGAGGGGGAGAGGGAAAGAGAGAAGGGAGGAGAAAAAGAAAGGAAGGGAGGGGAAGGAGGGGTGAAAGAGAGAAGGGAGAGAGGAGAAAAAGGAAGGAAGGAAGGAAGGAAGGAAGGAAGGAAGGAAGGAAGGAAGGAAGGAAGGAAGGAAGGAAGGAAGGAAGGAAGGGGAGGGAAAGAAGGAAGGGAGGAGAAAAAGAAAGGGAGGGAGGGAGGGAGGAAGGAAGGAAAGAAGGAGGGGGGAGGAAAAGAGAGAAGGGAGGGAGAAGAAAAAGAAAGGGGGGAGGAAAAGAGAGGGGGGAGGAGAAAAGGGAAGGAAGGAAGGGGGAGAGAGGGAAATAGAGAAGGGAGGGAGGAAAAAGGAAGGGAGGGAGAGAGGGAAATAGAGAAGGGAGGGAGGAGATAAAGGAAGGGAGGGAGGGAGAAAGGGAGGGAGAGAGAGAGGGAGAGAGGGAGGGAGAAAGGAAGGGGGAGGGAAGGAAGGAAGGAAAAAAAGAAGAGAGGGAGAGGGAGGAAGGAAGGAAGGAGAGATGGCTTCTGACTTTCTTTCATAGAAGGTATTTAAAGGCCAACATTCCTCTAGTTAAAAGTCTAATCCAACAATAACAGTAATAATAATATAGGAGTTGAGGAGTGAGCTATGTTGAAATCTTCCTTTTACGAGTGGCTGACAACAGCCCTATCTCTCCCAGCTGCTTCATGAGAACATCTGCTTTCATTGTTTCCCTGCCGTCATTTTTAACAGTGGTTACATGCAACCCTTTATTCTAAACAGGTTTCCTCTTGGCTTTCAGGTGGAGATGTGGTTGTGATTAATAAGCGGGGCGGAATGAATGATGCATTCAAAACCAGCTTTCCAAACAGTCATGTTTCCTTTTTTCCCTTTTCTTTCCCTTTTTGCTCGGTGTTGGTTATAATCCCCTTATTCTTTTGGTACGCAGTCCAACACAGTCACGGTAGATCACACTAAACCAAATATACATGGACAACTCCACATATTTCTTTAAACAATGTGAGCTGCAGATGATTTACGGAACATTGAGGGCAGAGGTGGGTTTCATCAGGTTCTGACCAGTTCTGGAGAACCGGTAGCTGAAATTTTGAGTAGTTCAGAGAACCGGTAGGAAAAATTCTGACTGCCCCCGTCCCCATCTATTCTCTGCCTCCCGAGTCCCAGCTGATCGGGAGGAAATGGGGATTTTGCAGTATCCTTCCCCTAGAGTGGGGTGGGAATGGAGATTTTACAGTATCCTTCCTCGGCCACGCCCACCAAGCCACGCCCACCAAGCCATGCCACGCCCACCAAGCCACACCCACAGGACTGGCAGTAAAAAAATTTGAAACCCACCACTGATTCAGGGGTTATGAAAAGAAGGACTAGGGGAGACATGATAGCAGCGTTCCAATATCTCAGTGGAATCCATTTCAATGGGTGGAAACTAATCAAGGAGAGAAGCAATTTAGAACTAAGGAGAAACTTCCTGACAGTTCCTGACAATTAATCAGTAGAACAACTTGCCTGCAGAACTTGTGAATGCCCCAACACTGGAAATTTTTAAGAAGATGTTAGATAATCTTTTGCCTGAAGTGGTGTAGGGCTTCCTGCCTGGGCAGAAGGTTGGACTAGAAGATCTCCAAGGTCGCTTCCCACTATTCTATTCTATTCTATTCTGTTCTGTTCTGTTCTGTTCTGTTCTGTTCTGTTCTATTCTATATTATAGAATTCAGTGGGGAAAAAAAACCCAGCAAACTGCAATTGTGCCACAAATGATATTCATTCATGCTCGCACAGATCATTTTATCAGTACCTTTATTTATTTTTTAATAATAACTGTTATGTCCTTATAAGGACATCCGCCTGGGATTGGCTGAAGATCCTTCGGCGGGAGATTTTGAATCCCTGTCAGTGGGCGGTGCGTCTGCCAGAGCAAATATAAGGAGAGCTTTGGCAGCGCAGCGCTAGTTCAGTTCTTGTTAATAAACGTTGTTACTTGAACTCTGCTGGTCACATCTTCTTTCCTGCGCCAATTAAACAATAACCAATTTCACTATCGCCTCTTTTCAAACTGTAGATCACATCATCACCAGCTGTAAGCTGAGGGCACATGCCAGTCCATTATCTGATTTTTTAAAAAAATATAAATGATGCTGCACTTCAATGGTTAGATGGCCTAGACATTGGTATTTGAACATAGATCTTTTTAACATTTATATTTTATTGTGCTTTACTTATCTAGGTGAAATGTTAATATATATTGCTAGTCCATGTACGATATGCCATACGCTAAATAAATAAATGAATAGATAATTGCCACTTTCATCAATAATTCTGTTCTGTTCCTTCATTAATCTAAGACTTAAAGTCCTTAACATTTAAATTAAATTTATTGGAATGTAATTAGAAACAGAAAATTGAATTAAAAGCAATTAAATACTTAAAAATAAATTAAGGATAAGGAAAAACTGTGCTTGGCTTTCATTTTAAATAAACCAACCAATTAGCAATTCCTGATCTAAATTATGTTCTGGATTGCACTCTTCTTTAAGAGAAAATCAAAGCTGAAGAAAAGCCACGTCAAAATGGGTAAGCTGGGGAAAATTGCACAAAAATTGGCACATTGATGTAATTAAGTTCCATAGTTACATATTTGTGTAATATAACTAAAGTGAATTTTCATTATTTTTCCTTTTAATGGTCATAGTGGTGCAGATATTGAACAATACTGAATTACAGTGGAATGCAGGCAAAACTGTTATAAAACAGAATTTTACAGTTTTATGGATCCCTAATTTAAACGCAATTGTCTTGAAGGGTTAAATTCAATGAAGATGACCCCCTCTAGTTGCCCAAATCTAAAGAACATTTAATAAATCTGCAATTAACCGCAGCATATGAAGAATAAATATGGGTTTCAACTGATTTGAATTTTACACTATACGGAAACTTATTCTGGGTCAGATAATAATAGAACTGTTTTACCTGCAGTTCCTTCAACAAATGAATTAATCTTAGATGAAACAGCCATTGAGATCATCTGCATTTATATCAAATTGCTACCCTAACTTAGATCTTAGGTGGTATCCCTTTTTGGAGTCTTTTAAACTTTGAAATATTTAGCTGATGAAGGGGAGCTTTCTTGGACTAGAAGACCTTCAAAGTCCCTTCCAATCAGGAGTTCTATTCAGCAGGTTCTGACAGGTTCTGGAGAACCAGTACCGGAAATTTTGAGTAGTTCGGAGAACCGGCAAATACTATCTCTGGCTGGCCCCAGAGTGGGGTGGGAATGGGGATTTTGCAGTATCCTTCCCCTGCCACACCATGCCTACCAAGCCATGCCCACAGAACCGGTAGTAAAAAAAATTGAATTCCACCATTGCTTCCAATGCTAGTATTCTATGTTCTATGATATACTTCCTGGTCATCTGGGAACAAATGGCAGATGGTCCCAGTGAATTCCTTATCTACCACCAAATTCCTTTCACCATTCTTGTTCAGATTCTTGTAGAGAGCTCAAGCTTTCAATAAATCTTTATATTATAGAAGTGCCTGAATCTCCTGTTTTCCCCGGTGCTTGTCTAAGATGTTTCTTCTCAAGTTATTTTCTTGATCCAGGCTCAAACCTCTCTTATCTAACCATTGCTTTAGTAACAAATCTTCCTCCTGTCCTTTAAGGCCACTCCCTATTCCCTCTACACCTATCTCAAAGAATTGTCAGCCACTTACTAAAATTTCTTTCTAAAGCAACTTGTTGGTCTAAAAACAGAATCACAAGTAATAGTTTGAGTTGACTTAGGAGGACATTTGTCAGAGTTTCTTGCAAAGATGAAATCCAGAAGCACAGATAAACTGATGCAGCAGGATTCATTAACTTCTTTATATTCACCATAATACATCAAGTAAGTTTACAATACCAACAGCAGATTCACAGTTTCGTTTCAGCAGAGCAGACAGCATGCACAGATTGCTTTGTTTCAGTTTTGTTTCTCTGCACAGAATCAGAAGCTGCAGACTAGGACACGTCCTGGCTCCAGTCTGTCTCAGCTCCCAATTGGCTGATTTAGTTGCTATGCCTAATCATTGGCTGATCTTGTTATCATGTCTTCCCAGTCATGAATATTCTGACATTTCCCCCTGTTAACTAAAAATGATGTTGGTTTTTAAACTTTTTGGGGAGAAAGTGATGATCTGAGGAGACATTCAGGGACAACATTGGAATTTACATAATTGCTCTTAACAAAGCTTTCTAAATTTGCTTACACTTTGGGGAGCTTCCTTAAATAGATTTTTTTAATTTGTATCACACTTTTATTATTTTTATATATACCTCAAGGCAGCAAACATACCTAGTACTCCTTCCTCCTGCTGGTTTTCCCACAAGAACAACCCTGTGAGGTGGGTTCAGCTGAGAAAGAGGGATTGGTACAAAGTTACTAAATTAGCTTTCATACCTAAGGCAGAATTAGAATTCACAGTCTCCTGGTGTTTGGCCCAAAGTCACCCAGCTTGCTTTCATGTCTAAGGCAGAATTAGAACTCACCATCTCCTGGTGATTGGCCCAAAGTCACCCAGCTAGAACTCACCATCTCCTGGTGATTGGCCCAAAGTCACCCAGCTGGCTCTCATGTCTAAGGCAGAACTAGAACTCACCATCTCCTGGTGATTGACCCACAGTCACCTCACTGGCTTTCAAGCCTAAGGTGGCACCAGAACTCCCAAGTCTCCTGGTTTCTAGCCTGGTATCTTAACCATTAGATCAGATTGATCTAGTTTATCTATTGCTCCTTTGAATTAAGCATTGCTTTCAGTTAAAGGCTGGGGATTTCCAGGCGAACAAATATGTGGGTGAAGAATAGCGCGAAAATCATAGTTTCCTTAATTCACGGAGTAACGTCTGCCGTGTGTCAAGCTTCATTTTATTTTAAATCTGTTTTAATTGCGCCAATGAAGTTTATTTTTTAATGGAAAGATCATGTTTTATACTATAAAGGGTTGTCAGAGTGTATTATAAAGGACTGAGAGCAATTTAAAGATGTATTAATCTCTCCAGCGTAGCCAAATTCCATTTGATTGCATTAATTCCTGTAGTCTGCATCCTTGAAAAATCGCTTTTATTTTCCATGCGGCTTGGCAGTCAGTTACGTTAGCCCAGATTTGTTCATCGTTATTCTGCTTTTATTTCCAGAATGGGAGATTTTCTCTCCTTCCTTCCCATTCTAAAATCTGTGTTTCTAATTCTGTCAGTGCAATAAATTGTATCCTTAGGCAGAAGTCTGGAGGGCTGCATGGTTTGAGAAGGATCAGTAGTTATGTCTTCAGATTTGATCTGCCTGAGCTAATATTACATTGCCTATCAATGTTGCTCCTATTATGTATTATTTCACCCATTCTTCTAGGTCCCATCAGGTGTGTATTTCTTTAATAGATGGGATAGGCCACATACCCAGACTTCCCACTCTGATGGGTGAGCTAAATGTAACCAGGGAGAGTAAGGAGCCTGAGTAGCGTAGGGGAGTAATGCCTCCTACAAAGGCAGCATTTAAGATCCAGTTGCTGCAATTACTTGTGAGTTCAATCCCAGGCAGGCTCAAGGTCGACTCAGCCTTCCATCCTTTATAAGGTGGGTAAATTGAGGACCCAGTTTGTTGGGGGCAATAAGCTGACTTTGCATAAATATAAATATACAAAAGTATGAAGGCTATTGCTTAACGCATTGTAAGCCGCCCTGAGTCTCCGGAGAAGGGCGGCATATAAATCATATTAAAAAAAAACAAAACTGGAGTTTGAAGGGACCTTGGAGGTCTTTTAGTTCAACCTGCTTAGGAAGAAGAGCCTATAACTGTGATGGTGAACCTCTGGCATGCATCACCACAGCCCAGCTCTAGTGTGCATATGCGCACACTTCCTGCCAGCCAGTTGATCTTCGGGTCTCTGTTGCACATGCACAGGGGGGTGGGGCGCATGCATGGGGGAAGGGCTCGCATTGCATTTTGGGGGGTTCATGCATGAGCCCACCCGCACCCCATTTTGGGTCGGGAAGGCCTCTGTCAAGCCTGAAATATATTGGGGTGAGGGCCTCCTGCACCAACTTAGAAGCCAAAACGGGGCACAGGAAGCGCATACAAGGGGCACAGGGGATGCATACATGGGGGGGGGGGGTGCTCACATTGCATTTTGGGAGTTTGGGCACACGTCAAAAAGGTTAACCATCACTGGCCTATAACATTGTAGAATAATGGCTGTCCAATCTCTTCTTACAAATCTCCAGTGATGGAGCACCTACAATGGGTAAAAATATATAGTGTGAAAACATATCTGTTAATTGACTGGCTGTATGCTTGACAAATATTAGGCAGATCCGTTAGCAGAATCTGAGAAGCAAAATGAGGCATTTTGTGTCCTCTCTCTCTCTCTCTCTCTCTCTCTCTCTCTCTCTCTCTCTCTCTCTCTCTCTCCCTCCCTCCCTCCCTCCCTCTCTCCCTCTCTCTGTCTCTTTCATAGTTACACTCTGTCTGTCAGTCTGTCTCCATGTCTGCCTGTCTCTGTCTGTCTGTCTGTGTCTCTTTCTCTCTCTCTCTCTTCCTCCCTCCCTCCCTCTCTCTCTTTCTCACTCTCTCTCTCATAGATACACTCTGTCTGTCAGTCTGTCTGTCTGTCTCCGTGTCTGTCTGCCTGTGTCTGTCTGTCTGTCTGTCTGTCTGTCTGTCTGTCTGTCTGTCTCTCTCTCTCTCTCTCTCTCTCTCTCTCTCTCTCTCCACACACACACACACACACACACACACACACACACTTTTGGATTCAACTTATCACCATTATTGAATTATACTTTTAACAACAACAACAAAAAGAGTTGGAAGGGACCTTGGAGGTCTTCTAGTCCAATCGCCTGCTCAAGCAGGAAACTATTCCAGACAAATGGCTTTCTTCTTAAAAGCCTCTAGTGATGGAGCATCCATAGCATCTGGAGGCAAGTCGTTCCACTGGTTAATTATTCTCACTGTCAGGAAATCCTTCCTCAGTTTTAAGTTGCTTCTCTCCTTGAGAAGTTCCCAAATGTTACTTCTTGTCCTGCCCTCAGGACTGCTTTGGAGAATAGGTTGACCACCTCCTCTTTGTGGCAGTCCCCTCAAGTATTGGAAGACCTCTATCAAGAGTGGCAGTCCTTCAAATACCCCAAGCCATGTTCAGCCCTCTAACCTAAGGATCTGTGAGGAGTCTCTTCTCCTTCGAAATTTGCTTCTTTGCCTCTTTCTTTTTTGTCCGAACCGAATGAGAAGTGGCCTTGCGAAAGGATTTTCAATTTTCCTGAACGGCGCAATGTGGAACTGTCCAATGCATAAGCTCTCCCTCGCCTTTTTGGGGGGCTTCTCCATTTGGAAAGCAGATGGTTCCTCAGCACTGACATTTCTTCACGCTTTTGCAAATGAGTTTGCGGTAGCAAATAGACCAGATGCATAATCCAGAGTGATGTGGTTTTTGAGCCAGGATTATAATTAACAGCAGCTCAGCGAAGATTAATAGGGCAGGTTACAAATGCCCAAATCTCCCTACTTCCCTCTTCTCTAAATCGTCTACCTCCCCACTCCCTCCTATCCAGGAATCTTGCTGGGTTATTGTCCTCCATGCCAACTTTGCTTTATTTCCAGCTCGTGACTCCAAGAGCCAACAATTAAAAAGGGAAATGAAGTTTGAAAGGAAAGAGGGACACTTAATCTCCTGTAATGTTTCTTTAAGTGTCTCCCTTGTACCAAAGGAGAGTTACTGGGTGTCTTATCACCAAGCAGGTCCTGACCCACAGATCGGGAAGCCTGGCTGTTACCTGACCCACTCTGCCAGGTGTATACCTGCAGGTCATAAGGTTAAGAAAGCAGAAGACAGCAAATGCCATTTCCAATAGCCAATGCTATTAACTGTTTCAAGTCCTGTCCGCCTTTCCTGGGGCAGAAATCAAAGGTTCAGATGAATAGAGTTGGAAGGGACCTTATAGGTCATCTAATCGGACTGGGGTATTTACGAGACCGCCTTCTGCCACCAATAACCTCTCACCGACCAGCATGCTCCCATAGAGAGGGGCTCCTCCGGGTGCCATCGGCCAAATAGTGTCGACTGGTGGCCCCCAGGGGAGAGCCTTCTCTGTGGGGCACTTACCATCTGGAATGAGCTCCCCCCGGAGATACGCAGGATCCCGGATCTGCACACTTTTCATCGTGCTCTCAAAACATTTTTATTCCAGCAGGCTGGCCTGGCCTAATGCTCCCTTTTAAATTTTTTAAATTGTTTTTAATTTGTCTTATAAATTGGGTGTTTTTAAATTTGTTCTTGGGCCAAAACATTTAATAATGTTAATGGGTTTTTTAATGTTTGTATTGACTGTCTTTTATCTTGGCTGTTCACTGCCCTGAGTCCTTCAGGAGTAGGGCGGTATATAAATTTGATAAACAAACAAACAAATAATCCAACCCCCTGCTCAAGCAGGAGACCTTACACCATTTCTGAAAATGGCAGTCCAATCTCTTCTTGAAAGTCTCAAATGTTGAAGCTCCCACAACTTCTGAAGGCAACTTCTGTTCCGTTGGTTGATTTTTCTCACTGTCAGAAAGTTCCTCTTTATTTCTGGGTTGAATCTCTCTTTGGTCAATTTCCATCCATTATTCCTTATCTGGCCTTGGAAAATAGCTTGACCCCTTCCTCTCTGTGGCAGCCTCTCAAATACTGGAAGACTGCTATCATGTGTCCCCTGGTCCTTCTCTTCACTAGACTAGCCATGCCCAGTTCATATATTTTGGTCTCCAGTCCCCTAATCATCTTCATTGCTCTTCTCTACACTTTTTCCAGAGTCTCAACATCTTTTTTATAGTGTGGTGACCAAAACTGGATGCAGTACTCTAGGTGTGGTCTTTCTAGGGCTTTATAGAGTGGTATTAGTACCTCACTTGATCTTGATTGTATTCCTCTGTTAATGCAATTTAGGATTGCATTGGCTTTTTTGGCTGCCACTGCACACAGCTGACTCATATTTAGCTGGTTGTCCACTAAGATTCGAAGATCCCTCTCACAGTTACTGCTATTAAGCCTGGTTTCGCCTAGTTTATATGTGTATCAATGCAATTCATCAATGCAACAGTCTCTTTAGAACTCTTCTCCATCTGATGTTGGATTCAGGTTCAGTTCTACATTTAGGCAAGAAAAACCAAATTCACAATATGGTATAGGTGGTTCCTGATGCAATAGTAGAAAGAGGGATTTTGGAATCCTAGTGGACAACCCCTTAAATGTGAGCCAGCAGTGTATCACAGCTGCCGAAAAAGCCAACACAATCCTAGGTTGCATTAATAGAGGGATGGAATCAAGAGCACATGAAGTACTACTGCCACTTTATGAAGCCTTAATAAGACCACACTTGGAATACTGCATCCAGTACAAAATGCACAGGTACCGTATATGTGATACCTCGCTCAATAATAGTAATTGTGAGAGGGATCTTGGAGTCCTAGTGGACAACCATTTAAATATGAGCCAGCAGCGTGCTGCAATTGCCAAAAAAACCAATGTAATACTAGAATGCATAAACAGATGGATAGAATCAATATCATGTAAAGTGTTAATACCACTTTATAATGCCTTGGTAAGGCCACACTTGGATTACTGCATGCAGTTTTGGTCGCCATGATGTAATAAAGATATGGAGACTCTAGAAAGAGTGCAGAGAAGAGCCACAAAGAGGATTAGGGGACTGGAGGTTAGAACCTATGAAGAACATTTGAAGGAACTGGGGATGTCTAGTTTGATGAAAAGAAGGACTAGGGGAGACATAACAGCAGTGTTCCAATATCTCAGGGTCTGCCATAAAGAAGAGGGAGTCAAGCTATTCTCCAAAGCACTTGAGGATAGAACAAGAAGCAATGGGTGGAAGCTCATCAAGGAGAGAAGAAACTTAGAACTAAGGAGAAATTTCCTGGCAGTTAGGACAATTAATCAGTGGAACAACTTGCCTGCAGAACTTGTGAATTCTCCAATATTGGAAGTTTTTAAGAAAAGATTGGACAACCATTTGTCTGAAGTGGTGTAGGGTTTCCTGCCTAAGCAGGAGGTTGGACTAGAAGACCTCCAAGGTCCCTTCCAACTCTGTTAGTCTGTTCTGTTCTGTTCTGTTCTATATGCTCCATTTTCAGTGCTGCGTGCAAGCACCTTAGATGCTCACCGAACATACACTCACCAAACAGCACCATTCCACCACTGCTTACAACCATTCATTTAGTGACCATCTGAAATTACAGCAGCACTGAAAAAAGTGACTTATGACAAGATTTCACACCTTGGATTGTTTGCAGCATCCCCATTGTCACATGATCAAAATGCAGATGTTCGGCAACTGGCTCATATTTATGAGGGTCGCAGCATCCCGGGGTCACGTGATCCCCTTCTGCGAGCAAAGTCAACAAGGACACCGGATTCACTGAACGACTATATGACTAACTTAATAATTGCAGCGACTCCCTTAACAACTGAGTCATAAAATGGGGCAAAACTCACTTAATAACTGTCTGGCTCAGAAGCAGAACTTTTGGACTCAATGGTGGTCATACATCAAGGACAACTTGCATATTTATTATAAACATTTAAAATTCATCCAGAATATTGGAAGCCTCTGCTGCAGACCAGGAACAGTGGGTGTTGAAAATTGGTATTTTATTTTATTTTATTTAAAAAACACCCTTTTCTCCTACTTTTGTCTCTGCACACAACATTTTATTTTTTTTTGCTTCCCTTTCACATTTTGTTTTCATGTTTCCATTGTTCTCTCCGCATCCTGACCTCTCCTGACCCTGTCTTGTTTCTGGTCCTGATGGGATCCCAGCTAGAAGCAGTTACAGCTTCATCGACTGTATGTTTCAGGACAAATCACACACTGGCCTTGACAATCTTGGTAGACAACCCCATGCTGATTTTGGAAGCTAAGAGCAATGCAACATGTAAACGCTGCTTCCTATCCAACTGACCGAGCTCGGGTTGGTAAATTTGCTTTCCCCTGCATTAGCCGAAAATGGATTTTTATAGCTGCTGATAAAAAGGAAACATGAATGAACAGCATGGCTGACCTTTCATCAATATACACATCCAGCGCTCCACCGAGAGGGGTGTTAAATTGCTTCCCAGCTTCTTGATGGAAGGACGGTATAAGCTTGCTTTCTTCCCTTTTGCAACATAAAATTGATAGGGAACTAAGAAGACCAACTGGATTAGACTTGTACACCAGCCAAACAGAGGTGTAAATTCAATTGTACTCAGTAATACAGGTAGCTCTAGTCTTACAACGGTTTGTTTAGTAACTGTTCAAAGTTACAATGGCACTGGGGTGGGGTGGGGGAGTGATTTATCTCTGTTTTTCACACTTCCACCAATTGCAGCATTCCCCAGGGTCACGTGATTAAAATTCATACACCTGGCAACGGATTCGTATTTATGACATTTGCAGTGTCCCGGAGTCACATCATCCCGTTTTACGACCTTCTGATAGGCAAAGTCAATGGGGAAGTAAAATTCACTTAACAATGGTGTTACTAGCTCAACAACGGCAGTGATTCACTTAACAACGATGGCAAGGAAGGTTGTAAAAATGCAGCAACAACAAACTCAACAGCGGTCTCGCTTTTACCTGCAGCCTTGCGCTTTAAGGACAGGAGGGTGAAGTCAAGTGGCAAAGCCAGTAGCAGGATGCCCTACAGCTCTTTGTAGAAACAGGAGATGCACTTGAGAAGCATCATTTAATTTAATGTTTAATTTAAAAATTTAATGTTTACTGTGGAATGAAATATATATATATATATATTCAGTATTTCTTGAATAAGGAGTTTACTGTGAATGATGCTAACAGCATTTTTTTTTAATGAATTAGTCAATGTTTTGCAGATCTTGGATTCTTCTAATGTATTGTTTGGAGAATGCTAACCATGGAGGGAGGGAGGGAGGGAGGGAGGGAGGGAGGGAGGGAGGGAGGGAGGGAGGGAGGAAGGAAGGAAGGGGAAAGTGGGTGGGATGAAGATGAAGGAAGGAGGGAAGGAGGGAGGAAGGAAGGAATGAAAAGAGGGTGGGATGAAGAGAGGAAGGAAGGAAGGAAGGAAGAAGGAAGCAGAGAGAGGAAAGAAGGAAGGAAGGAAGGAGAAAGGAAGGAAGGAAGGAAGGAAGGAAGGAAGGAAGGAAGGAAGGAAGGAAGGAAGGAAGGGGAGATAAGGAAGGAAGGAAGGAAGGAAGGAAGGAAGGAAGGAAGGAGGGAGGGAGGAAGGGGAGAGAGGAAGGAAGGAAAGAAGGAAGAAGGAAAGAGAGAGAGAGGAAGGAAGGAAGGAAGGAAGTTCAGCATATTCAGGAATATTTCTGTGAAGCTTCTATTTCCTTCTACAAAGATATTTGAGATCTTTTGACTAACATGTCAAACTACTAGTTCTGATCTGTAGTTGAAGCCTGGTAACCCATGTTCCATAGCAATTTATTCCTTCCCTCCATGAAAATTGCAGACCATTGAGTTGAAAATCCATGCAATTTGTGAAACGCAGAGTCTTAAACCTGGAAAGGACCAGACAAGCCTCTAAAACTAATTCCGGAATCTAAATCAAAACATCATCAAATGTGCACAATGGAAAGTTTGTTTAGAGTCTGCTTTAACCCATCCTGTGACATGGAGTTCCCCACCTACCTGGATCATAGATTTTGTTAAACTGTCAAACTGTGTTGTTGGGGGTTTTTTTTGTCTTAAACCACATTATGCACACTGAAGTGACATAGAATAAGTCTTGTCGGACACCGCTTGAAGAAAGCTCTTATAACTTCTTCCACCTTTTCCTTCAAAACTAAGCACACGTCTTTCTGTCTCTTTTCATGGATTTTACTTTCTGGTCCCTTTTTTGTCTGTCTTGCAGGCCAACAGAGTTGGAAGGGACCTTGGAGGTCTTCTAGTCTAACTGGTTCCGAACCACCCGAACCGGTCCAAACTGGTTGAATTCCACCTCTGGTTGTAAGTCAAGAGCTAGCTTAGTGGCCACTTTTCCTTCTGACTTGATTAATCCCCCAAATCCAGTTTCCCATTGTTGAGTGAAATATCCATCCGGGTTCCAGTTCCAAGGGGGGGAGAAAGATACTGGAAACATGGAGGCTGATTGGAAAGAGGGGTTAATGGAGCAGAACTATCAAGCACATGGTCCTGGTGAAGTTGACCACATGGAGTGGAGAGTGAGGGTTATTTATAGCTTCTCTTGGACCTTGCCCTTGAGCTTCCTGTTTCTGTGCAAGAAATGTATTCTATTGGCTGCTGTAGGGGTCACTGCTAACTTTGTAGGCTGTCTGAGTCCTAGGCTTAGTTGAAGCTTGCTGGGTGATGCTTGTTGTGCCATGTGGTGAGCTCTGCTGCTAGATGGTAGAGGACTAATCTATGCTCTCATAGAAAGGGGCTCCTCCAGGTGCCATTGGTCAAACAATGTCAACTGGCGGCCCCCAGGGAGAGACCTTTCTCTGTGGGGGCACCTACTATCTGGAATGAGCTCCCCCCAGAGATACGGAGGATCCCGGATCTGTGCACCTTCCGCCGTGCTCTTAAGACCTTTTTATTCCACCAGGCGGGCCTGGCCTAACTTTTCTTCCTCTTTTAATATTTAAATTTTAATCTGTTTTAAATTGATCGGGGTGTTTTAATTTGTCTGGGCCAAACTATTTAATTCGATTTTATCTGGGTTTTTAAATTTTGTATATATGTATTTTTACTGTAGGCTGTTCACCGCCCTGAGTCCTTCAGGAGTAGGGCGGTATATAAATCAAATAAATAAATAAATGAATGAATAAGTAAATACATACATACATACATACATACATACATACATACATACATACATACTGTCCTGACAGGTCATGTCTTAATCCCATCACCCTGGAGTTGAAGGTCTTTTGTCTTGTAGATAGGCTGGCCCGACTAGTCCTTCTCAATGGGTACCAAATATCTGCTGGGGGCAAAGAACTGTTTCCTGTCTTTAAAACAGGTTTCTTCTTTAGGGAAAATACAATATTCTGCCTTTTTAATATTTCCTAAAATATTTCATTCTTCCAAGAGGGGTGGGTGCTAACTTTATACACCAGGCAAATGGGGTTATTTTTTTTTTTTAAATTACTCAGTTGCTGAACAAGATTTGGGATTGCATTTTTCGCCTGAAATAAACTTTAGAGGTAAATTAACTTTCTGAAGATTAGCTTCTGAGTTTCAGGTTATTGGGTTTCGACACTGGTCACTGTGGTACCGTTCTAAAAATAGAGAGACTGTTTTTTTGGGGGGGGGGCTAACAATTTATTCCAAGGTTTCGCATCTTCTTTTCCCAAATCGGCTGCACTTCATCAGGAGAATAAGAGCTTTTTTAGAGGTATTTCTTGCTTGCAGAAAAGCACATTAAAACACTTTTGAGTCCATCTGGCTAAACAATGCTCTGCATAAATGAAAGATCGTTATCATCAGGAGCTCATTCATCCTGATGTTTTTGTCATGCTATTTGCTTATTCGAAGAAACTACTTATTTATGTAGAAGCTTAAAATGTCCTCTTCTGCATAAACTTGTATTAAAATCTGGCCAGTTTTGGGTTTGTTTTTTTTTTTTAGAAAACAATTACTGTAGTTATGGTACTTTTGTTATTGTTATTTTACCCCTCCTGATTAAATTTCATTGACTGATGAAGGGATTTTCTATGGATTTCTTCACTGATCATTTCCAGGTTTGCTTGCAGCACTGATCATGTTAGCTAGTTGGGTCATGAAACATCTACAAGCAAAAAACCAAACTCAGAGAGATTTCAGGGGTGAAATCCAGCAGGTACTGACAGGTTCTGGAGAACCGGTAGCGGAAATTTTGAGCAGTTCAGAGAACCGGTAGCGGAAATTTTGAGTAGTTCAGAGAATCGGCAAATATCACCTCTGGCTGGCCCCAGAGTGGGTTGGGAATGAAGATTTTGCAGATGTTCTGTCCCCGCCTCACATACGCACCCCCACAGATGGCCAAGAGTTAATAAGCCAACACACAAAAGATTATTTGATGACAAAGTTGGCAGCAACCCAGTGGCTGGCTGCCAATAATCTTTACTCACAATAACAAAGAGATTAGTCCGAATTCAGTCCGATAAGTCAGGCAAAGTTCCAGCACACAGAGAGGATGAGTTATTTCCAGTTTTTGCTTGTCAAAGAGCTTGAACGGCCACCACACCCCCTGTTATACCCTGTGGGGTGTGGTCCAGTGACTCGGCCTAATCCCTGGCATGCCTCTTCCTCTGCTGTGCATGCTTATCTCTGCGACACTGTCGAGGGTCCAGCCAAGACTCATCTTCCCCATTATTGTCCACCTGTGGCTGCATGGACATGCTTGGCCCCGGGCCTATCTCTTGGCCTTCGGTGTCCTCCGGAGGCATTGCCAGAGAGGAGGGTCCTGGAGAGGGAGGCCTTGCCAACTCCTCTCCTTTACTCTCAGAGTCCTCTCCTGCTGATAATCCAGGCTCAGGGAATGGAGCCACAACAGCAGCATCCTTGCCCTGCCACACCTACCGAGCCATGCCCACCAAGCCACACCACACCCACCAAGCCATGCCCACAGAACCGATAGTAAAAAAATTTGGATTTCACCATTGCCAAGGACCCTACAATAATCCTCCTCCTCCTCCTCCTCCTCCTCCTCCTCCTCCGTAAAATGGAGGAAAATTCACTTAACAAATGTCTCACTTAGCAGCCAAAATTTGGGGCTCAATTGTGGTCGTAATTCCAGAACTACCTGCATTGCATATGTTGCTTTTGTGAATTTTATACAGTAATGCTATAAAGGCACAGTGGCACAGTGATTAGAGTACAGTAAGTACTTCAGGCTACTTCTGTTGCCTGTCGGCTGCCTGCAATTTGGCAGTTCAAATCCCACCAGGCTCAAGGTTGACTCAGCTTTCCATCCTTCCGAGGTGGGTAAAATGAGGATCCAAGTTGTTGGGGGAAAGAGGCTGACTCTGTAAACCGCTTATAAAACCGCACTGTAAAGCGGTATATAAGTTTAAGTGCTATTGCTATTGCATTATGCCATACGAAATAATTAAAATAAGCCCTTCTTCTGTCTTTGTCATTGGAATTGCCCTTCTGTGAAGATGCTCCCAAAGTGCCTTTAAATAAAGACATTTTTCAACAAAACGTGATCTTCTTTTCTCTAACTCTCTGGCTCTCTCTCATCCCACCCCACCTCATTTCTCCCATAAGAAGTAATTTCCAGGGGAATCTGACTCACATTCCCTACAATGCAATGAAGGTACATTGTTCCTTTGGGGCATTAGCCCCTGACCAGGATAGCCATAGTTCTCAGAGATGTACACAGCAAAGCTATTGGATTTTGGCCCTCCAAAAAAAATATTCCTTTTTTTTTATTTGTTTGTATGTCATTGTAAAGCCAGAGTAGACCCTCCAGCAGCTTGGAAAGAGACAAGGACATAAAAACTCAAACATGAATTATTGCCTCGCGACTGCTTTAGTATTTTCATCCGCACTCCCCATTTTTATGACGTGGTTGAGCGCAAATATGAAATATGGCTGAGGCTGCCCTTCTGCAGAGTGTCCTTTCCTTATCGCCCTCTCTTCCGAAGAAATACTCAGTTCCTGAGCAAGCATAATAGCAATAGCACTTAGATTTATATACCACTTCATAATGCTTTACAGTCTTCTCTAAGCGTTTTATCATGTCAGCCTATTGCCCCCAACAAACTGGGTCCTCATTTTAATGAACTCGGAAGGATGGATGGGTGAGTTAACCTTGAACCCCATCAGGATCGAACTGCTGGCAGTTGGCAGGGTCAGTCTGCAATGCTGCATTCTAACCACTGCACCACTATGGCTTCCTTCCTTCCTTCACATTTTCCTTCCTTCCTTCCTTCCTTCCTTCCTTCCTTCCTTCCTTCCTTCCTTCCTTCCTTCCTTCCTTCCTTCCTCCCTCCCTCCCTCCCTCCCTCCCTCCCTTCCTTCTATCCTTCCTTCTCAAGCAATAGGATTTAGATTTATATACCACTTCACAGTGCTTTACAGCCTCCTCTAAGCAGTTTGCAGAATCAGCATATTGCCCCCAATAATCCGAGTCCTCATTTTACTGACCTCAGAAGGATGGAAGGCTGAGCCAACTTTGACCCTGGTAAGATTCGAACTGCCAAATTGCAGGCAGCTGGCAGTCAGCAGAAGTAGCCTGCAGTACTGCACTCTAACCACTGTGCAACCACGGCTCTAATCCAACACAACACTAGTAATATGCTACACAAAGCAATAGGCAGCATGCTGATTGGTTTAATATTTGAGCTAACCTGCTGACTGTTTTTCTTTTTTTTTTATGACGAATGAAGGCAAATATATGTGTCCCAGGATAATGTTGCAGGATCCAATCTGGGTAGGTCACCAGGACCAGAGGTTTAGTCCAGGGGTGAAATGCTACCAGTTCGCTCTGGTTCAGTCAAACCGGTAGTTTAAAAAAGCTACAATCCGACGATCACCTGTGCCACGAGGTTTAGCTTTGCTAGAAAGCAGGATTTCTAGCGAAGCTAAACCGTGCGCCACAGCTGATTTCCCCCCTCTCGCTGTTCTACTTCCCAAGCCTCCTTTTGGCGCAAACTGCGTGTGCATGCATGCAGAGTATGCACCAGAAGGAGGCTTGGGAAGGTAAGTAGAACAGTGAGGAGGGACGATCAGCTGTAGGGCGCAAAGCTAAACCACGTGGGATAGATGATTATCAGATCGTAGTTCTTTTTAACTACCGATCTGCCCAAACGCGGTAGCTTTTTAAACATACAGCATGTGTTTGATGCGCACTGCGCATGTGCACGACCAGCAAACTGGTAGAAAACCTGTTCAAATTTCACCCCTGGTTTAATCTTCCAAGCTTTCGGACTTATGCTGGAGCCCATCCTCAGGGAACTTCTCTTTAGCAGAGTTTGAGTTTGAGTTCATTGCATTTCTATACCGCCCTTCTCCTGAGGGACTCAGGGCGGTTCACAGCCATATTAAAACAATCCACACAAAAATTAAAATTACTAAAATAAGTTAAAACTATTTGGCCGTTCTTAAAACCCCTTATTAAAACCCCGTTAAAACCAATTTAAAACCCACTAAAATTAATCTATTCAGTCAGGCCGGCTTGGTGAAACAACAGTCTTCAGAGCCCGATGGAAGGTGCGGAGATCGGGAATCTTTCTTATATCCGGGGGCAGTTCGTTCCATAAGGCAGGAGCTCCCACAGAGAAGGCTCTCCCCCTGGGGTCGCCCGCCGACATTGTCTGGCTGACGGCACCCTGAGGAGACCCTCTCTGTGAGCGTGTATCGGGCGGTGGGAGATATTCAGTGGCAGAAGGCGGTCCTCTAGATAACCCGGCCCTAAGCCATGCCCTAAGAGTGCCTGTTCTGTGTGCGGTATTTATATGGTGCATGTTGTAAGTGGCTTTTTAGATATTGGTTGAGGTGTGTTGATGACTGGCTTTTAACTTGTTAGCTGTTGTTCCCTTATGTTGCCCAGCCCTCGTCTTCAAAGTACTGTATTTTTCGGTGTATAAGATGCACCTACCTTTTTTGGTTGTTGTTTTTTTTAAGTTTTATTTTTATTTTTTAGACAAGCACACATACAAACATACAATGTATTTTCTTTGAACAGAGTATTTGGCTGGTTCACAAATTTAAACAGTGTTTAGTCATTGCAATTAAATTTACAATTTCTATATTTTCCTTTTGCCATATTTATTCCTCATCTATTTTTTTTTTAAAAATCAATATTACCCTTGATTCTCATCTCTAATCTTAATCAAATTCAATTTTTCCCTTCTATTCTATATTAGACCCCTTCCCATTGTCATCTATTTTTATATCCATCCTCACATTGGTTAATTATTTAATATTACAATTGTTTAATACAAATTCAACATTTTTATATAAATCAATTAGTTATAACTATCTTTTTTGTATATTAATCAATATGAACATGAATATTCCAATTATTTCCATGCAATCCAATTTCTTACAAATCAATTAATTATATTTACCAATAATTATTAACCAAATAATTTCCCCCATATATTCCTCCAAACCATAACTTAACCATTTCTGCTTTCAACACAATATACAATTAATAGTATCTCAATTATTACAATTCCCAAGTTAAATAGACCTTTTCTTCTTTTGTGTTTTAAAATCTTGAACTCTCCTCTTTTGCTCTAAATTTCCCATTGTTTGCACCTACCTTTTTTGGTGAGCAAAAAGAAAAATAAATCTCTCTCCCTGCCTCATTTTGTCACGTTGCAGCAGAGCCTGCTTTACTTTCAGTTTCGTTTTAGCTAGGGAAAAAAATATCTGCTCCAGCACTGTTTGCAGCAAGCAAAGAGCTTGCAAAACAAGAGCTGGCAAAAGAGCCTGTGCAAAACAGCTGAGAGCAAATCAGCTGAGAGTCGGAAGGCCGATTAATCAACTTGTGCAAATTAGCCTATGCTGAAGCTGAATGGGGCTGTTTTTTCTTGCTGTTTGCAGGTAGGTAACTACCTTGCTGTTTGGAGGTAACTACTGGGATGCAGAGGCCAAAGGGTGGGGGTCAGTGGGTGGGCAGGACTACATTCGTGTATAAGATGCACCTAAATTTTCACCCCCTTTTGGGAGGTAAAAAGGTGCATCTTATATTCCGAAAAATAGAGGTACTTTTTTTTTTAAATACAATTTTGTTAATTTTCTACTATTACATTTATTGGGGGCTTAATAAACATTGTGATGTCTGGGTTATTTTATTTGCTTGACAATAACAATTATAACAATACAAATTATACTTCTAATTTTTAACCCTTTTCTCCAGCCATTGATAAAATAAATTCCATGTTTGATAGTATCCTGTATTTTCTTTCTGTTTAATCTTCAATGTAAATCTGTCCATTTCTGCACCGTCCAATATCTTCTTAATTATCTCATCCTCTAGTGGTATTTCTTCATTTTTCCAAAGCTGAGCAAGTACAATCCTCGCTGCTGTTGATACATGCAATATTAAATATATACTTTGTTTATCAAATCTGGCTTTTTAGATTTTGTTTGGGGTGTGTTGGTTACTGGCTTTTAAGTTGTTAGATGTTGTTTCCTTGTGTGTTGCCCAGCTCTCATCTTCTAAGTATTTGATAGACGGGTGGTAAATCAACACTCCTGTTGATTGACGAAGGGCCTGTTTCCCAGAATTCAATCACTTCTCTGGCTGTTTTTGTCCCTACTCATCCAACAATCTTAGTTCAGGGTTCCAGCATAAGTCTGAAAGCTCAGAAGACAAAACCTCTAGTTACGGTGACTAACTCAGATTGGATCCTGGTTTTTATTTATTTTTATTTTATTTTATTTATATGTGTTAGATGTTGGGTCAATTAGATTATTAAATAGAGACCTCTTCATCTGAAATATTTATTTATATCAGTGGTGAAATCCAAATTTTTTTTACTACTGGTTCTGTGGGTGTGGCTTGGTGGGTGCGACTTAGCTTGGTGGGTGTGGCAGCAGGATACTGCAAAATCTCCATTCCCTCCCCACTCCTGGGGGAAAGATATTGTAAAATCTCCATTCCCACCCCACTCTGGGGCCAGCCGGTTCTCCGAACTACTCAAAATTTCCGCTACCGGTGAACTGCTCAAAATTTCTGCTAACGGTTCTCCAGAACCTGTCAGAACCTGCTGGATTACACCTCTGGTTTATATAATATATTTTTTGTTAAGAAAGGATGAGAAAGTTTAGAACTATTTACAGACTCATTAAGTAAGGGAAGGAGAATTTATCAGACTTTTTTTATTATTATTATTTTTATTTTCAGCATCCAGCCAAGGTGGAATTTTTATTTTTATTTTTTATGTTTAATGTTGGGTGTTTGGGTCATTTTTTTTTCTTTTCTCTTTTCATGCACACGTTTAGTTTTTGTTCTTGTGGTTACTGTTGGATGTATGTTTTTTCTGTTTTGTATTTTTTCTACATTGATAAAACGTAATAAATATATGCATAAATAAATAAGCAGCGTGCTGTTTACATCTCAAATTTTAAGCACCAAGGATAATGTTCATATCAAACAGCAAAATTATAGCCTGTTTGGCTTGGTTTACCAGTGTGCTTGTGCAGTTTTAAACTATGATTTGTGTTATAGCTGGGCAACCCATAGCTATCTCCCGCCCTCCCTCCCTCTCCTTCTTTCCTTCCTTGCTCCCTCCCTCCCTCCCGCCCTTTCTCCCTTTCTATGTCTTCCTACCAATTGTGAGCTCTGTTCAAACTACCCAAATCGGGAGCAAGCTGTTAATATCAGAACACAATTTCCCTCTTCTTAAGATATTTTGTAAGATAAATACACAGATCTTTTGTGACTTCGTTTTTCTCTTTCCAGTAGGTGCTAAGTTTTTAAATGTCAAATCTCAGCATGGATTTCTTTTTAATTTTTTGCATTTGTATGATTTTTGAAATGTTTTGTAAGCAAATTGCCCTGAAATGCTATTACGCTAATACCTTACAACACCTAATGTTGTAAGCCACTTGTATTTTGATTGCCCTGAAAATGACACGCACCTGAACTGTCAATGCATTCTGGGGGTGTCTATTGTTCACATCAATGTGTAAGTAGTCAGGTTGTGAGATGCTGAACTGCCTGAACTGTAGTCCAGAATAGTCGTGGACATGTATAACTCAATATTCAATTTTCCTGTTTCCTGTTTCTCCTATCCACTGTTGCTGGGATAAACTCTGATATTTCTTTTACTTGACTATTTGTTCTTTCTCTTTCATTTTCTCCTCCCTCCCTCCCACCCACCCCCTTCCCTCCATCCCCCTCCCTCCCTTCTGTCTTCCTCCCTCTTTTCTGCCTCTGTCCCTCCCTCATTTCCTTCCTTCCCTTCTTTAAATTCCCTTTCTCTTCTCTTCATTCTTTTTCTTTTCATTTTCCTTTTCTTCTGTTTTTTCTCATCTCCATTCTTCCTCCCTTCCCCCTTCCTTCCTTCCTCTCTCTCTGTCTTTCCTTCCTTCTTTACTTTTTTTCTTTCTCTTTCTTTCTTTCTCTTTTTCTCTCTCTGTCTGTCTTCCTTCCTATCTCTTTCTTTCTTTCCTTCCTTCCTTCCTTCCTTCCTTCCTTCCTTCCTTCCTTCCTCCCTCTCTCTTTCTTCTTTTTCTTTCTCTCTCTCTCTTTTCTCCCTCCCTCCCTCCCTCCCTCCCTCCCTTCCTTCCTTCCTTCCCTCTGTCTCTGAGTCCCTCCCTCTTTATACAAGATTTGTTTTAAACTATGGAATAGTATTATGTAACCATAACAAATAAATATTTCTGACTTCAAATTGGCCAATTAAGCTTCCCTAATCCAGGGTGCCTGTCAGGTATAACGCAGTGCAAATATCACATTGAAACACCTTCACCTGTCCTAAAATATCATGTTAATTCAACAATTTGATCCTTCGTCGAGGATTCATTTCCAAGCAGGAAATGGAAATCTTTCATACTTCTTAAATTTATCACGTAATTAAAAATAAACAAATATTTTCCTTAGGAGAATTCTCCACGATACTTTTCCTTTCTTCATAGTTTTATTAAAAGATAAAATCAAGCAAATCCTTTCGGTAGAGCAGGACTTCATTGGAATGAGCATTTTGCACTTAATTGATTTTATTTTTTAATAGTCTGCTTATAAGCTGTATCAATAACCTCAAATTCTCCTGACATTTGAACTGTTTTTCACTCTCTCTCTCTCTCTCTGTCTGTCTGTCATTCTCTCACACACATTCATTCTGTTTTTATTTATTCCCTGAAAATATATCAGGGAATCAAAATGTTGCTGGCCCTGCTACCGGCACCTCTGGCCCCTGAGTCTGAGCTGACAAAAATGTCAGCAAACTGACAGTAAAATATACATAGAAAAATCCCCAAGAAAAAGAACAAAACCCAATCTATTTGTTGCGCTTACAAATGTAACCTAGACCAAGACTCCTTTCTCTGTTGTGATGCTGGCATCAACATTTTGCTTTTCTTACAGAATGCAAAGTATGTCAAGATGATCTGGCAAGCCAGAAGCAACCATGAATAAATGTTAGGATTTGCTGTACAGACTCCAAACAAACAGACACCCCCCACCCCTCCAATCTTCGTGCTGACCACTGACCAGGAACGGAGGGTGGTGAGACCTCTCAAGGGGCATCTGCAAGAAAATCAAAGAAGTGAAACTCCTGGCTGGAATCACATGATTGAAACCGTGGTCCTTTTTGACATGCTCAAATTTCAAGCACATGTTAAAAAACAGGAAGGGTTTTGATTGCTTAGTTCACAGCAGATATTTTGATTCCCTGCCCCAGCACACAACCTTGCCCTGAAACTACTGATGCAACTGAACATAGAATCAAAGAGCTGGACATGACCTCGGAGGTCTTCTAGTAGTTCAACCCCTTGCTCAAGGCAGGAGACCTTGCACCATCCTGGTTAAATGGTTGTCCAGTCTAATTTTGAATACCTCCAGTGATGGAGCACCCACAGCCCTGGGAGGCAGGCTGTCTCACTGATTAAGCGTTCTCATTCTTATGCTGATCAAGCCTCCTTCAGAAGGGTGCGTCTTAACAAAGCCTTGCTAACTTTGTATCTCATCTGGAAAGAGAAAGGAAGGAAGGGAGGGAGGGAGGGAGGGAGGGAGGGAGGGAGGGAGGGAGGAAGGAAGGGAGGGAGGGAGGGAAAGAAAGGAGGGAGGGAGGGAGGGAGGAAGGAAAGAAGGAAGGAAGGAAGGGAGGGAGGGAGGGAGGGAGGGAGGGAGGGAAAGAAAGGAGGGAGGGAGGGAGGGAGGAAGGAAGGGAGGGAGGGAGGAAGGGAGGGAGGGAGGAAGGGAGGGAAAGAAAGGAGGGAGGAAGGGAGGAAGGAAAGAAGGAAGGAAGGAAGGAAGGAAGGAAGGAAGGAAGGAAGGAAGATATTAACAGTAACAGAATTGGAAGGAAGAAGAAAGAAAAGAAAGAAAGAAAGAAAGAAAGAAAGAAAGAAAGAAAGAAAGAAAGAAAGAAAGAAAGAAAGAAAGAAAGGAGAGAGGGAGGGTGAGGGAGAAAGGAAGGAAGGAAGAAGGAAAGATAGAAAGAAGGAAGGAAAGAAGGAAGGAAAGAAAGAAGGAGAAAGAAAGAAAGAAAGAAAGAAAGAAAGAAAGAAAGAAAGGAAAGAAGGAAGGAAGGAAGGAAGGAAGGAAGGAAGGAAGGAAGGAAGGAAGGAAGGAAGGAAGAAAGAAAGAAAGAAAGAAAGAAAGAAAGAAAGAAAGAAAGAAAGAAAGAAAGAGGTATGGAGAAGACAAATTCCTTCTTGGGCTCTTCTCTAAGGTTTTAAGACAAGCATAGGAAGTCAGGGAGGCTGCCAAGGAGGCCACCATGAGGTGTGTGTGTCTTTATGTGTGTGTGTGTATGTCAAACAAAAATAGTGGCCCAAACCATAGGATCAGCATCCCGTCCCTTCACATGAGCCTTGACATACAAAACAGGCAGAGTTTCAGTGACAAACATCATCTTGATGTTTTTATTCTCTTTGTCAACATCTTGGGCCTCTCAATATAGAATATAATAGAGCCATTTCAATTCCACTCTGAATAAATAAAGGTGTCACTTAGCAATCATTGGACACAGCTTTACCCGAGGCTATGGATGTTGAGTCTGTTCAACTAAGTGGCTTTGACCTGCCTGGATCAAGATATACATGATTAAATGACTCACCCTAAAGATACTCTCCAATACCTTCTCTTGTTCATTGGAGAACATCACTAGGAAATGGAGACAAAAGTAGGTCCATTTCTTGGATACTGAAAAAAAGTCACTGCAAAGGGCATGCCTCATTTGTGACACAGAGGACGCTTTTCAAAAAGTTACAGACCAAGGTTGAGAGAAGGAGCCTTTTATGACGGATCTTTGAAAATCACTTCAAGGGGTTGTTGTGGAAAAATAATAATAATAATAATAATAATAATAATAATAATAATAATAATAATAATAATAATAATAATAATTCTAGAAAGAAGGGGAAAATGATAATTTGGAAGTCATTAGAGTGAAGACTTTACAAACAGAAAGTCCCAAATTCAACCATAGGCATCTCTAAGAGATGGGGAAGAAGTTCATCCCAGAACCTTCAAAGAGACCATATTAGACTGATTAGCTACTTACAATTTCTTGAAGGTGTTCCTGAGAATGTTAAGAACTATAGAATGGGATGGGATGGGATGGGATGGGATGGGATGGGATGGGATGGGATGGGATGGGATGGGATGGGGTGGGATGGGATGGGATGGGACGGGATGCAGTGATGGAGTGGAGTGGAAGAGAGGACGGGAGGGGAGGGGAGGGGAGGGGAGGGGAGGGGAGGGGAGAGGAGAGAAGAGAAGAGAAGAGAAGAGAAGAGAAGAGAAGAGAAGAGAAGAGAAGAGAAGAGAAGAGAAGAGAAGAGAAGAGGTTAATTGGCCAAGTGTGATTAGACACAAGGAATTTGTCTCCAGTGTATAAGCTCTCAGTATACTTGCAAAACAACAAAATAATAATAATCATGATAAAATAATAATCATAATTATAGTAATGATGCCAATAACAGAAGGTAGTAGAACAGATGAGAAGGATAAAAGTAAAACAACCATACTACATGGGTAAATATACTTAGACCTAGGACTGAATTTCAAGAACTTGAAGAGCTAGATATATCATGAATGAGAAGTTCTGAAAGAGTCTTGTAAGATCCTGTAGATGAAGGCATTTATTTTAGCATAAGCTATCTTTGGAATTTAAACCACTTGATGAACTCCAAGGGATTCTGCCCCAATAATACAGAACTAAAAACATGTGGGTGGTGTTAAGTGGTTATCTACTCCAGTAATATCTGGAAAGAAGTACCAGGTGAAGAGATTTCCATGGAAACACTGTCCTCCTTTATGGATTTTAGCAAGGTTTTCATGCAAAGCAGATGTCTAACACAGGGTGATTATGTATTCAGTTTCTGAATGTGTGCCTGCAAGATAATATTGCCAGTGTTAGGCTGATCATGATCCATTCAAATATACAACTAAGGATGCACGAATCTGTCCATTTTGATTTTATTTTCTTTCTCATGTTTTTGACATGCATTTTCATCTGGCTCATTTCTGCATTTTTTTTTTCAAACTGGGAAAAATTTACTTGGAAATATTATAATCATCTCTCTCTCTCTCTCTCTCTCTCTCTCTCTCTCTCTCTCTCTCTCTCTCTCTCTCTCTCTCTCTCTATATATATATATATATATATATATATATATATATATATATATATACACATATATATATATACATATATACATATATACATATATATATATATATATATATATATATACACATATATATATGTGTATATATATATATATATATATATATATATATATATATATATATATATATATATATATATATATATATATATAGCCATGGCCATGACCTTGGTCATGCATACATATTATGTGTACAATATGTGTGTGTGAGAGAGAGTGAGTGAGCATGCATTTTTCCTAGCATGCACACTTTTGCAAGCGACTTTTTTCCTAATATGAATTACTGTGTATCCCTTTCCTTAAATATTTGTGCTTACATTTTAATACATCCCATTTTAAGTATTTAAGTATATTAAATAAGCTATAAGTTATATTGCAGTTTTTTAAAAAAAATGCTCATATCTCAGTCCTGGCAAATGATGCAGAACAAAATGCATGGTTTAAGTATGTCCTCCCTCTGCTCCTGGGGCTCAAGACAATAGTCATAGTACATATTTTTGTTAAGAACTGTGCGAAATACCTTAGGATTTCAGTTTCAGGCTCACTCAATAAAATTTACTCTTAGCGGGGGGAAAAAATCCTGTATTTATTTTTCCACTAGTTGGTTCATGTTTAGGTAAAAAAAGAACCATTTACTCAAGAGACTAATGAAGAGATTGGTAGGAAGGAAAGGAGAGGAAATGGTAGGGGAGGGGAGGAGAGGAGAGGAGTGAAGAAGAGAAGAGGAGTGAAGGAGAGGAGAGGAAGTGGGAAGAGAGGAGAAGAAATGGGAGGGGAGGGGAGGGGAGGAGAGGAAAGGAAAGGAAAGGAAAGGAAAGGAAAGGAAAGGAAAGGAAAGGAAAGGAAAGGAAAGGAAAGGAAAGGAAAGGAAAGGAGAAGAGGAGAGAAGTGAAGGAGAGGAAATGGGAAGGGAGGGGAGGGAGGAGAGGAGAGAAAATGGGAGGGGAAGAAGGGGGAGGAGAGGGGAAGAGGGGAGGGGAGGAGAGGAATGAAAGAGAGGATAGGAAATTAGAGGGGGGAGGGAGGAGAGGAGAGGAGAGGAGAGGGGAGGAAAGGGAAGGGAAGGGAAGGGAAGGGAAGGGAAGGGAAGGAAAGGAAAGGAAAGGAAAGGAAAGGAAAGGAAAGGAAAGGAAAGGAAAGGAAAGGAAAGGAAAGGAAAGGAAAGGAAAGGAAAGGAAAGGAATAAGATGAAGGGAAGGGAAGGGAAGGGAAGGGAAGGAAAGGAAAGGAAAGGAAAGGAAAGGAAAGGAAAGGAAAGGAAAGGAAAGGGTGTTTAGAAAGCTTAATTTATTTTACCATTTCTGCAGGTCACGGAATAAAAAGAATCTCCCTGCTGATCCCCAGATCCCATAGATGATAACCAGAATGCCGAAAATAGTTGTAGTTGCGTGTTGTTCAGCTTTCCGAGTGAATTTTGCTTTGAATTTCTTCCTGCTTTATCCTGGCATTTCATCTAAGGTTTCTTGTCACTGCGGCTCCCCATGTAATAAGAAGTGAACTTTACTGCTTTCCGATTCATACCTGATCTCCAAGACAGCAGCCATTCGGCCTGTCCTTTTTCAAAACATCTAAGAAAAGCCTGGCTCTGTTTCACAGGGAGGAAAGGTCTCATTTATGTAGCAAGCCTTCAAGATGATGTACATTCTGAAGATCCCGTAGACCAAGCTTTAAAGGTTGTGAGGGGAGGGGAGTATCATATCATGGAAAACAGGATTTGAGATCACTGGGTAGCCGCCCAGAGGTGGGATTCACTTACCTTCCCTACTGGTTTGCAAATGGGAGCACACATGCCATCTCTGGGCATGTGCAGTAGTCACGGATTACATCTGAGTGGGTGGGCGGAGCCTCCTGCAGTCACCGCTACCAGTTCGTTCAATCTGGACAGAACCGGCTGAATCCCACCACTAGTGCCCCCCCCCCTCTTCAAAGTGGCCCCGATGCAGTTCATTCAGTGGTGGGTTGCCCCCGGTTTGGACTGGTTCGCAAGAACCAGTAATAAAACCAGCGGGAGGCTCCGCCCACTGACCCGGATATCATCAGGAAGCTTCTGCGCACACGCAGAAGTGCGCACACATGGTCCCATTGAGAACCGGTAGTAAAGGTAAGTAGAACCCACCCCTGAGTTCCTTGTATCAAAAATGCCATCTTCTCATGCCAAGGCTGGCAATATTTTATTGACTTATTTTTCACATTCCTATCCTATCCCACTCTGAAGATTCTTCGGGATTTAGATTAACGGTAACATAGGTGTCAAACTCGATTTCATTGTGGGCTGCATCAGGGTTGTGTTTGACCTTGGGGGGCTGGGGTGGGTGTGGTCAGGGAGGCATGGCCAGCTCGATATCACTCATGTCAGGGGCACCTGTGGTAGCCCTAGCACTCTGCCAGCAAAAATGGGCTCTTGGACTCCGTTTTCGGCTGTGATGGCCTCCTGCAACCCTCTGCCAGTGAAAATGGAGCTAGGGAGGGCCATGTGTGGGCCTCCTGAGCTCTGTTTTCACTAGCAGAGGCACTGTGGGCCAGTCCTTCACTGTTTCCAGGGTGGTTTCGTGGGCCAGATCTAAGCACCCACGAGCTAGATGTGGCCCGTGGGCCTTGAGTTTGACACCCCTGACCTATAACAAAGTAAAATATCCATGCCACAAATTTCCATAAAAGCAATCAAATCAAATCAACTTTATTAGAGTCACAGACCAGAGACCAGCAGAAATAAAAACAATATCCAGTTTAAAAATTCTTAAATAATAGATAGAACAAGGAAGATATAGATGAAAGTAGAGATAAAGATGAGGCATTAGGCATTTTTTTGAGTATGTATGCTTGAACAATATAATGAGGATTACTTAAATTTGAGAAATGTGATAGAGATAATCTTATTGTTACTGTGAATTGGATTAATACGAATGACACCCAGAACCAACTCTGTTCACACACAATATAAATGTATAATTAAAAAAAATAATTAAAAAATTATATTACATTAAAAAATTCTAAAATAAAATAATAAATAACAGATAAAATCGATATTAAAATCACAATTGGGCATCCAATCTGCCAGTTACATGGCTGATAATATCAATCCTTAAACTGTGAGGCCCGTAGTCATGAAATACTAAAATGCAAAAGAGTAGTAAGGCAAAAAGTTTTGCTACGTTAGTTGTGTAAAATGGTGGATTAATCACGTGTTTCTGACAAATCCCCAAAGCTGCTATGTAGAATTTAGCCACCTGCGCTGCTATCACAGTCATAAACATAAAGCAATCAAAAACAACACCAGCTGACCATAAGATAAACTGTCAGTCACAAAAGATTAAGTCTACTCCTGAAGATTCAATTAAACTGATGTACTGCTAATTATGCCCCTGCAGAGGAATCTTCTCAACTGAAGGTTAGCCCCTGTTTGGAGTCGGATAAGAGTCCATGGAATTCAAGCAGGGTTGTGACTACATAGGGATTCTAGACTGATCCCTCTTTTGACTCCACCCCCAGGTTTTTCTTTGTAGGCTTCCTACACACAAACAATAACAATAGAAGTTAAAGATAGCATAATAAAATCAAGGGATGGCTTTCCAAAACAATGCCACCATAATTCTGAAATGTCAACACACACACACACACACACACACACACACACACACACACACACACAGAGAGAGAGAGAGAGAGAGAGAGAGAGAGAGAGAGAGAGAGAGAGAGAGAGAGAGAGAGAGAGAGAGAGGAAATAATTCAGCCAACGAAATTGTCCACCAATTCCCTTAGCATTTATATTCCTTTTCAAGCACCATATGTTCGCCCACATTTTTGATTAGAGGCCAATAGTCCAATCCAGTTGGATATTTGATTTACCAAAGCTGATACCCAGGAATTGTACTAATCTAAAGAGAACATTGTAGGCTTTCTTAAGTGAGCCGTTGAGTTGTAATGTATAAAGATAGTATAAATATGAAATATATACCTCAACTGGAATCTTCCAGAGGTGGGTTTCAGCAGGTTCTGACCAGTTCTTGAGAACCGGTAGCGGTAGTAGTTGGGAGAACCAGTAGTAAAAATTCTGACTGGCCCTGCCCCCATCTATTCTCTGCCTCCTGAGTCCCAGCTGATCAGGAGGGAATGGAGATTTTACAGTATCCTTCCCCTGCCACGCCCACCAAGCCACGCCCACCAAGCCATGCCATGCCATGCCACACCCGCCAAGCCATGCCCACAGTAGTAAAAACTTTTTAAACCCACCACTGGAATCTTCAGTCAAGCACGTCCTAAAATAAAAACCAATCCAAACCTTTTTAAAAAAACTACTAAACAGACTCTCTAAAAGTTAATAAAAGGAGCAAAACTATTTAAAATTTAAAAATGAGTTGGTTCTCCCATAGGTGCTTTTTCAAAAGGCTACCAAAGAACTGAACTGAAGGAGCTTCTTGGATGAGAAGCGAAATGTCTCTAAGGAAAAAACAAAGGAAGTCCATTTGCCTTTTGAAAAAACACTTTTGGGACAACCATGGTCTGGATGACTGAGACTCTCCATAGATGGTGAGTTGGCTCCCATTTTGTTTTCCCCCTGATATAAAAGAGCCATGGTAGATCCTCCTTCCTTAGCTTCTCACTGAAATGTATGGATGCCTGGGAAACCAGGGTGGGTGAAAAATCACTAGGGGAGAACATAGACGGGTAATGGTTAACCTTTTTGGTGCCGAGTGCCCAAAGCAAGCATGTGCTCACATGAATGCATGTGTGGGTGGCTGAAACACTAAAATGCAATACAAGTGCCCTGCCCTCCACATGCACGTGCATCCCCCATGCATGCGCCGCCCTGCACATGCACTCTGCATCCCCCACACCCCGTTTTAGCTTCCAGGTTGGTGCAGGAGGCTTTCCAGGCCCAAAATCGGGTGTGGAGAGGATGCGCGTATGAACCCTCAAAATGCAGTGTGAGTGCCTCCCGCACATGCGCCCTAACCCCCATGCATGCATCCCGCCCGCCTGTGCATGCGCACGTGAATCCCTACATGCACCAGTGGTGAAATTCAGCCAGATCTATCCAGATGACGCGAGCCGGAGGTGGGAGGCTTCGCCCACCCACCCAGATGTCATCACGTCCCATTTCTGACCCTATGCGCATGCGCAGAAGGCTCTGCACATGCGTGGAGGAGGGTGCGTGCTCACATTTGCGAGCCGGTAGGGAAAGGTAAGTGAATTTCACCCCTGGCATGCACCCCACACCCTCCACATGCACAGCAGAGACCCAAAGACCAGCTGTCCAGTGGGAGGCACGCACGCATTCAGGGTAGTCCTGGGCTAGGGCAATGGCTGGCGTGCCCACAGATAGGGCTCTGCCTGCCACCTGTGGCATGCATGCCATAGGTTTGCCATCACGGACATAGACTAAAGGCAGGACACAGTTCACTCATTCTTCTTGTCAACTGACAGGTGCAAGAACCCTACCTTACAAGTCTTTGGTGCTCCCTGAGTTTGATTGTTTTGTTGCCGGTGTTTCATTACCCAAACGAGGTAACGTTATCCATTTGGCGCATCATCTGAGAACACCAAAGGCTCCTCATTTCAACTCTGAGCTCCAAATACTCTCCTTCATTGGATGAATGTTGCTAAAATGCTCTCCTGCTTTGGAAAATCATCTAATGAGAATTCTTTTCCCCCTGCAAGAGCAATTTTCTTCTTGGCACTCCAAGAAATGTAATTGCCTATCCATAAGAATGTTTTCATTAATTTTAGAACATTGTCCCGGAGGAAGGACTTGTGGATAAAGAATACACTGTAGGTCTATCAACGTTAGTTCCCCCAACACATTTATGGTACCGGAAAGTCAGAAGGAAGTGAAAAAGGGAAGGAGGTCATCTTAGAGGAGACGTCTTCACCTCCTCAGCCTGCTTCCCAACTCCTCATTACAGCTTAGCCTCTAGAACAATTCTGATGGAAATGTAAAAGGGAGTTTTGCATAGCTCGCAAACTCAATGAACCATTTCATTGGTGACAACAATCTTGATAGAAATTCGGAATATCTAATTAGCCTCCAAATGTACTTAGTCAGGGGGCTCAACCTCTAACGTGGGCGTGCTGCTCAAAATAATAGCCAGAGATTTTATGCGTCTCTGAAACAACTCAGAGAAATCATTTCAGGAAAGAAGCGGATAATATTTCAGCTCTTAATTGACGCTCAGGTTCTGATATAATAAAAGTTTCCTGAGGAAAGTTAACCCAGGTGTCTCATATTTTGAAAGGTGACTTCTCTAAACATGAGGTCAAAGAAGAATTCTGTGGTTTATTATTAGCTGATGGTTGGATCATTAAGTATCTAATTGTGCAGAGGGAGATTCTCTCCCTATAGATTAGAGCTGGCACTCAATAGGGCCAAGACTGTTTCAGGCCCCCAAATATTTTGCTCCCCAAAATATTTAGTGTAAATATTAGCAACTTACTAATGTGAAGGCTATTAAGGTTGATCAAGGTTAAGAATTTTTTTTTTAGAAAGGTCATGATTATGTAAGGTGCATTATTTCAAAGTTGATATCCCTCAAGAAATGTTGGATACTGTGACTCGTGCATGAATTACAGAAAGTGAACAAACACATCTTATGAGTTCAGGTTTGCTTGATTTACTCTGAAGTTTCTATGATTGCATTTCTATTTATTCAATGCATTAATAAAGAGTCTTCCGGCCATTTGTGCTCTTGAGATTATCTACATTAAATGCAAATGAAAACAAAGTTCACACCATTAATATCCATGCTTAAAAGCAAAAAGTAAAAGTAAATATTTCCCTGTCAGTTATGCCTGACTTTAGGGCATGGTGCTCATCTCTGGTTCTTGGTTGAGGAACCAGTGTTGTCCAAAGACTATTTCCATGGTTATGTAGCCACCCAAAGGCACACGGAATGCTGTTACCTTCCCACCAAAGTGGTACCTATTAATCTAGTTGCATTTGCATGCTTCCAAACTGCTAGGTAGGCAGGAGTTGAGGAGAGGATGGGAGCTCACGCCATCACGTGACACTCAGATCTCGAACCTCAGCTGACAGCTCTGAAAGCTCAGCATCTTTAACCACTGAGCCCCAAAACCAAGGGTGAAATGCTCCTGGATTGTACCTCGCTCAATCTGGTAGTGATTTTTCCCTGTGGTTCAGCAATCCGATAGCGATCGCCGCCCAACTGTCATTACTTCCTGGTTTTAACCAAAAGTAATGTTGTTTTACCTTCTGCACATGCACAGAAGGTATGCGTGCCGAGCATGCATTTCCAAACCGGTAAGGAAGGTAAGTAGATTTCATCCCTGCCCAAAACCAGTAGAAAAAACAATGAGGGTCCAAACAGCAGGATCCACTCAGAATATGGCAGCCAAATAAGCAAAAATTGTTTGCTGAAATGAGCATTCATTAATAAATAAGGTTGCCTGATTCCTTTCAAGTTTTGAAATCATGGAGAGTGGCACAGAGATAGAATGGGGCGACCAACCAAAGATATTCACACTTTTAGTCCAATACTTTCAGATATATTCTTACGTCTACATTACTTTAAAATTATATTGTGCAATGAAACCAGCAACAGAAGAAGACTGAGTAAAACTTCTCTCTAAGTCGTGCTGGCAACATGAAAGAAAGAGATGGTTTACAACCTTAAAGCATGATTAAAAGTGCAAAGAAGAGCAACTAAGATGATTAAAGGCTTGAAGACTAAAACATATGAAGAACAGTTGCAGAATTTGGGCTTGGCTAGTCTAGAGAAAAGGAGGACTAGGGGAAGACATGATAGCAGTGTTCCAGTATTTGAGAGGCTACCATAAAGAGGAGGCGGTCAATTTATTTTCCAAACCAGAGGGCAAGACAAGAAACAATGGATGGAAACTAACCAAGGAGAGAAGCAACCTGGAATTAAGGAGAAACTTCCTTAAATGAGGACGATTAACCAGTGGAACAGCTGGCCTCCAGACATTGTGGGTGCTTCATCACTGGAGGTTTTTAAGAAGAGACTGGACAGCCACTTGTCTGAAATGGTATAGGTTTTCCTGTTTGAGCAGGGGGTTGGACTAAATGACCTCCAGCAACCCTTCCAACTCTATTCTGATTCTGATTACCTGATTACTTTTATTTGCAACGGATAGCTTGCTTGCTTGCATTTTTCTGGTTTTCCATAGATCATTGAGCAAGTGATTGTGTCCTCCATTTTACAGTTTGAAAGGCATATTTTAAATGCTGAATGAGACCTTGGGTTCAAATATCTTCTCAACATCCATGGAAGCCAACATCCATGGAAGCCAACATCCATGGAAGCAGTGCACCTCACACATCCTTCTTTCTTGAGGATCCAACTTCAAAGGGTGGGACAGACCATCTGCTTCTCTGTCCAGGATGAAACTGCAGTTTGTTTTTTGAGTATAAAGAAATTGACAAAACGATTTTTTGAAAATCTCTCTTAAGTGCCGTAAATGGAAGTCCCTATCAGCAAATATCCCCCCTATTTGCATTTAAGAAAGATGCCTCTGACAACTTCACCAATGTAAGGAAGGTTGAATGGGGTTAATATTTAGACCGACCATTGCTATTTATGGGGTACACATTTTAATATAATCTCTGCACAGACATAGGAAATTCAATATGGGAGTTAGTTTATAAGCATGTACAGGTAATCCACGATTTAACAATAGCAATAGCAACAGCACTTAGACTTATATACCGCTTCACAGTGCTTTGCAGCCCTCTCTAAGTGGTTTATAGAGGCAGCCTCTTGCCCCCAACAATCTGGGCCCTCATTTTACCCACCTTGGAAGGAGGGAAGGCTGAGTCAATCTTGAGCCAGTCAAGATTGAACAGCTGGCAGCTGGAAGAATTAGCATGCAATACTGCATTCTAACCACTGTGCCACCGTGTCAATAGAATAGAATAGAATAGAATAGAATAGAATAGAATAGAATAGAATAGAATAGAATAGAATAGAATAGAATAGAATAGAATAGAATAGAATAGCACTTATATACTCCTTCATGGTGCATTTACAGCCCTCTCTAAGCAATTTAGAGTCAGCCTTTTGCCCCCAACAATAAGGGTCCTCATTTTACCCACCTTGGAAGGAGGGAAGGCTGAGTCAACCTTGAGCCTGGCAAGATTTGAACTGCCAAATTGCAAGCAGACAGCAGGCAGCAGAAGTAGCCTGCAGTACTGCACTTTAGCCACTGTGCCACCATACTGTGGTTTGTTTAGTCCATTTTGGGCACAGAAAAAGTGACTTATGACCGTTTTTTACACTTACGACTGTTGCGGCATCCCCTTGATACATGTGATCAAAATTCAAACACTTGGCAACTGACTCATAGTTATGACAGTGGCAGTGTCCCGGGATTACATGATCCCTTTCTGCGACCTTCTGACAAGCCAAGTTAGGGGAGGGGTGAGCTGGATTGATTTAACAACTGTGTGACTCACTTAACAACTGTGGCAGTGGTGAAATCCAAAATTTTTTACTACCAGTTCTGTGGGCGTGGCTTGGTGGGCATGGTGTGGCTTGTGGGTGTGGCTTGGTGAGCGGAGCAGGGGAAGGATACTGCAAAATCTCCATTTCCACCCCACTCCTGGGCAAAGGATATTGCAAAATTTCCATTCCCACCTCACTCTGGGACCAGCCAGAGGTTGTATTTCCTGGTTCTCCGAACTGCTCAAAATTTCCGCTACCGGTTCTCCAGAACCTGTCAGAACCTGCTGGATTTCACCCCTGAACTGTGGGCAAAACAAGGGGCCAAATTCACTTAACAAATGTTTCAATGCAGCAACAGAAATTTTGGGCTCAGTTGCGGTCGTACGTTGAGGACTGCCTGCGTTACACTCTGCAGAATAAGTGAGGGGTTTCGAATGGGAAGATTATCTCAAACCCAGCCTGGATGAAAAGATACGTTATCGGAGCCTTCCTGAAACTAAAGGTGAATAATTCAACTTCAAGGAGCAAAGAGGAGAGAGAATCTTGTATATGTTAAACTTCCTGCAAAGACAACAGAGCCAGGCAGTCAAATCGAGATTTTATGCACGGCTGTCTGTGAACATTATTCACTCTGGCTTGTATTCTGGAAAGGTCCCATGAAAATCTTGTTGTTGAAGGGGTGAGTGTTGCGCTAAATGGAACGGAGGGAAAGCAGGAATGTTCACACCCTCACACGCACACACAAACCTCACGCATGAGTGATTGGTGGACCTATTCTCCAGCCCAAGAACAACACTGCCTGATTGTCAAATATACATTTTTATGGGCATTCGCCTGTTTTGCAATAACCCCAGAAAGCATTCTTTAATTAAAATTTAAAACCGTAACTGATTAATTTTCTGTGTAAACACTTTCTGTAAACATGGAATGTCAGCAGTTTAAGGGCACATGGGTATAAATTTCTCTTCCTCTCCCTATAGCTCCAGAATAAACAGTGGAAGAGAAAAGAAGGGCTGTGGGGGAGAGAAAGGAAGTTCAAGGATGCACCGAGCCTGGGTGAAAAGTTCAAGCACCAATTATAGGTTGGGAAGAGAAACTCTTAGCCTGGGAATGAAAAGAAGGTTGTCCGTTTTGGGCCCATTTTTTAATCTTTTCTAGACCGGGACATGAGGAACAGCTGTAGCTTTCAAACTTTCTGATGGAGAATGGGTAGTTCTCAACCGACATCGAATCTGGAATTTTGGTTGTAATTCATTGCAGTCCTAAGTCATGTCTCCACATGACCTGGGACTCAGTTTTATGGCTGGTTTTTATGATGGTCATTAAGCATGTCACCATGCAGATACAGATTAACAGAGTTGGAAGGGACCTTGTAGGTCATCTAGTCCAATCCCCAACCCAAGCAGACCCTGCACCATTTCTGACAGATGGCAGTCCAGTCTCTTCTTGAAAGCCTCCAGTGATGAAGCTCCCACAACGTCTGAAGGCAACTTCTGTTCCATGGGTTGGTTGTTCTTACTGCCAGAAAATTTCTCCTTATTTCCAGGTTGAATCTCTCCTTGGTCAGTTTATTCCTTGTCTGACCTTCAGGCGCTTTAGAAAATAGCTTGACCCCCTCCTCTCTGGGGCAGCCCCCTCAAATATTGGAAGACTGCTATGATGTCTCCCCTGGTCCTTCTCTTCACTAGAGCTGTACGTTCCGGTAACTGTTCTTCATATGTTGTAGCCTCCAGCCCCCTAATCATCTTGGTTACTCTTCTCTGCACTTTTTCTAGAGTCTCAACATCTTTTCTATAGTGTGGTGACCAAAACTGCATGCAGTATTCTAACTGTGGCATTAAGTGACTCACAGGGTTGTAAATCCAAATCCAGTTTATCCAATGAAAATATTGCAAGATAATGATCATGCAACCACAGGATGCAAACAGTCATAAGTGCAAGCCAGTTGCCAAGCCCCCCTAAATCCAATGACCTGACTGTGCGGCAGTCATAACTTCGAGGACGGGTCACACTTCGCTCAAGGGTTAGGTAGGCATGCTTTGTTTAACTCCTTTGCAAAGGTACCGATTCGGTTTAGCTTATTATAGATATTTCTATCTATAGACCGTACAGAATTCCCACCTGTGGAGCAATGCATTCCACATCCAAAAAAATAAAAATAAAAATAAAAGTCACACATTCAATCTGATTCATTTATGAATTTATTCAATTTAGGCACCGCAGGACTCCCGGCTGGCTTTGGCTGGCCTACAATCTAGCAGACAATAAAAACTTAATATGGAGCAAGTAAACAAGGTACAGAATGGTAACCAAAGCAGCTCATAGAGCAGCGTTGTCAGATGGGCAAACTGAGGCATGTCCAACACTGACTGTGTTGCTGCATTTTGTGTGTGTGTGTGGGGGGGGGAAATCAGCTGAAGGTTCCATGTGTTTTTCAAGGGCAATCCCACATAGGGTGCCTTAATGTAGTTGATGCTTGAGATGATTAGGTCATGGATGAATGTTTGAGGGACATTCCTGGATCACCAGGAAGAAGCACCATTGCCCTGCCAGATGGAGCTGTGCATTAAATTCTCTTAGCCAGAGCTCAGCAGTTAACCACTGAGAAAGAGTGCAGAGAAGAGCAACAAAGAGGATTAGGGGACTCGAGGATAAAATGTATAAAGGATGATTGCTGGAACTGAGTATGTCTAATTTAATGAAGAGAAGGACTAGGGGAGACGTGATAGCAGTGTTCCGATATCTCAGGGGCTGCCACAAAGAAGAGGGAGTCAAGCTCTTCTCCAAAGCACCTGAAGGCAGAACAAGAAGCAATGGATGGAAACTAGTCAAGGAGAGAAGCAACTTAGAACTTAGGAGAAATTTCCTGACAGTGAGAACAATTAATCAGTGGAACAATTTGCCTCCAGAAATTGTGAATTCTCCAACACTGGAAGTTTTTAAGAAGAGATTAGATACCCATTTGTCTGAAGTGATGTAGGGTTTCCTGTCTAAGCAGAGGGTTGGACTAGAAGACCTCCAAGGTCCCTTCCAACTCTGTTATTCGATTTTGATTTTTGATGCAGCAAGAGAAAGAGCGGAGGGTCCCAACTCAAAGCTATTCTGGACTTAGTTTTTAACAAACAAAATTGTAGCCTTGTGTTTTCAAGCCATACGCAGCGGGTTGCATTTTTATTCCAAGGTGGGAGAACATCTTTGTTCTTTCGCTCCTCAATGCTCACTTGTCTTGGGGAGAGAATCCTATTGAAAGGAGGTTTGGCCTCCTTCATTTACTCACCTTTTTTCAAAACAGAAACATATGGTGCCATTTATAGCCATCCAAGATGGAAGACAAAGTCTCGTATTCAGCAGGCACCGCTATTGAAACAAACGCACATTTGTTCCATTTTGCCTAGCACTTTTTCCCCAAGCCTGGTTCTTCTTTTTTATTTATTTTTTAATGAATACGGGAGAGATTTTTCTATTGATGCAGGAAACAACAACATAAAGATGTTGCTTTTATGCAAGCAACCTTAGAGAGCAGCCAGCAATAAGACACTTTGGCAAAGCTTGGCTTGAAAGCTCTCGAGTTGGCATGCTTGGTCTGGAGAGGAAAAAATACAGTAGCTGTTGCAAAAACGATTTGTTTAGGGGCAGCAGACAAAACAAGAAGCTTCATTCAGAGCTGGTGGCCACCAAGATTTTGGAAGGGTTCGGGGGGGGGGGGGGAAACTGAAGCTCCATCAGGGTTTCGCAGCGTGAGCTCCCACTTGGCACACGAAAAAGAGCCCGAAGTTTTCCCATCGCACCATCAGTATTGGAAGGAACTGTTCTTTTCAAGCCCAGCTGAAAAGAAATATTGGCTCAGCAATCTTTTGCACTCTCTCCCTGCTTCCCAATAAAGGAAAAGGAAAACCACATTGTGATTTTGTTTCGAGCAGAAAAGCCAATCTTTTGTGAATGAGAAAGCAGACTTCAAGGGAAGCGAGCCAGAGGGACGGAGATTAAGCAAGGGAAACGGGTATCTATGCAGCACAAAAACGAATCGGCAAACCAAGACTTAAAAACCTCCTGACATTTACATATTAAGGGTCGATTCACGCTATAGCTTTCTGGTTGTGGCCCTTTTGTGCCACTGTACAGTGAGGAGAAAAGGAAAGGCCTTTTCCCTCCCATCCCCCCCCCTCCGAAATCCCAAACTTGACAAGTTGCATTTCTGGCTACAGGATGCCCTGAAGGCTTTTTAAGGGGTAGAAGAGAGAAGCTTATTTTGTGGACACTTCCTATGGCAGCAGCTGAATGGGTTCGCCAGGTACAAAGAAGGCATACCTCCAAAAGGTCAGGTGTTGGACATGAAGAAAATGAGACTTTTCTCCTATCTGCCAGTTTCCCAGGGGCACCTGGCCAGCTGCTGTCAATAACAGAATTCTGGAATCCGTGAATGTGGTCCTCATTCAACAAAGCATCTTCCAAGCATGAGCAAGCTGGCTGCCAGGAACACTAGCAATGATGCTCCGTATCGCAATAATAATAATAATAATAATAATAATAATAATAATAATAATAATAATAATAATAACAACAACAACAACAACAACAACAACAATAATAATAATAACAACAACTTTATTGTCATTGTACCTGTATACACAGTATATCCATACAACGAAATTCACTTAACACCGAAAGACCAGGTCGAACCAGGGGTGAAATCCAGCAGGTTCTGACAGGTTCTGGAGAACCGGTAGCAGAAAATTTGCATAGTTCAGAGAACCGGCAAATATCACCTCTGGCTGGCCCCAGAGTGGGATGGGAATGGAGATTTTGCAGTATCCTTCCCCTGGAGTGGGGTGGGAATGGAGATTTTGCAGCACCCTTCCCCTGGAATGGGATGGGAATGGAGACTTTGAAGTATCCTTTCCCTGCCATGCCCACCAAGCCACACCCACAGAACCAATAGTTAAAAAAAATGGATTTCACCACTGGGTCCAACACACATAACAATCCCCAAACAGACTCCCACCCACCACAATTCCCCACCCCTAAACCACCCAAACATCAACACAGAAGACCAAGTAATGCTGTCCAACAGCTCACTGATGGTGGCCCTTTAGCATGGTTGAGTGCAATTAGAGCTCTGGGATAAAAACTATTCAGGAAAATGTGTGGTCTGAGTTTTAATTGTTCTGTATCTTCTCTTCTGAATAATAATAATTTTAAAAGTTCATCATAAAACTGGTTCAGATTCTGCTCTTCCATCCTTTATTCCTGGAGAGAGTGGGTTTGGGTTTTTTTCTCTTCTGCCTCTTTTGCAAAGAGTAAAATAATTTCTGAACAAAGTCGTAGAGTTCTGGGAGAAGATTGCTCTACGTTGAAGGCAGTCAAGGTCAGATGTGGAGGAGCAGGACTATACATATCATTGCAATTAAGAAGATCTATTGTTCAAGCTGATGCACAAGAATCCAGTCAACTAAAGTTCAATGCTAAATTGGCACCAGATAAGAGTCCATGGAATTCAAGAGGGGATGCACTTAAGACAGTTTGTGGAAATGACTCTAAGCTGATGACACGTTTAACTCCACCCACCATTATGCCTGCTCTTCTCCTACAATCTATGGAAAGCCTGTAGAGGAAAGCCTCTATGGAAGACTTTAAACAAATGAAACAAACTGGAAACAAAACAAATGCTGCTACCCTTCAAAAAGACCTTGACTTTGTGTCAGAACGTTCAAACAATTGGCAACTTCAAATCTCAACCAACAAATGCTCTGTCTTACCCATTGGCAAAAAGAATCAGAACAGAAAATACAAGCTGAGTGGACACGACCTTGTAGATGACCCTCACTCTGTCAAGGGCCTTGGAGTACTCATATCTAGTGATGTAAGTACCAAAGCCCGCTGTAACAACATCACCAAAAAGGCATTAAGAGTTGTAAAGAGTTGTAGCTTCTTCTCCGGTCATATTACACTACTAACCAGAGCATACAAAACCTTTGCTAGACCAATTCTCGAATACAGCTCATCTGTCTGAAACCTGCGCTGTATATCAGACATTAAAACAATTGAGTGTCTCCAGAAATATTTCACAAGAAAAGTCCTCTACTCCTCTGCCTTATGCCACCAGACTTGAAATTCTGGACTTAGACAACTTAGAATTACGCCACCTTCGGTATGACCTAAGTGTAGCTCATAAAATTATCTGCTACAATGTCCTACCTGTCAATGACTACTTCAGCTTCAACCACAACAATTACATGAGCACACAATAGATACAAACTTAAGGTAAACTGCTCCAAATACGACTTCAGCAACAGAGTGACTCCGTTGTTTCTTCCCCAAACCCCCAAAACTTTAATCTTAAACTGTCCACTGTTGACCGCACACCATTCCTAAGAGGACTGTAAGGGGCATGCATAAACGCACCAGCGTGCCTACCGTCCCCGTGCTAATGTCCCCTTTTATTTGTATCCATTTCATGTATTCATAATTATGTCTATACTTATATTTGTTATCTAATACGTACTTGACAAATAAATAAAAAATAAAATAAATAAAATACCTCTCCCACTCCAATTAATACAGCTATTCTCTCATCATCAAAATCATCTAACAATGCAAAGTTGGAAGGTTACATGATCAAACTTGCATGGTAAGTCAATGATCCTTGGAATGATGCTGCACACTCAAAGAGAATGCAGTTGCTACTATAGTCTCCAAATAACCAAAAAGGCTTTTTTAAAAAATTGAAATAGGAAAGAAATGAAACTAAGACCACCTCTAAGGTGAATCAATCGTCCTTTCCCCTGTGAAGCCCCCAAAGCAATTCTCACCTTCTTCATTTCATTTCATCTTCTTTCAGTGTCTTCTAAAGTCACAAACTGAGTGAATTAAAAGAGGGCAAAACAGTTGGCATAATATTATTTATAAGCCACATTCTCTCTTGGCCAAGTTTACATCCCATTAAAAGGGTATGTCATGATCCAACACATTTTCATGGACCAACTTGGGGGAAACCACTTGATTCTTAACGACTTAATGAAAAGGAAGCAAACAGGACATTCAGCTGTCATGATAATTGGTGATTCTTGGCTAAATTTCAAAATAGGTGTTCCCTAACTGGAAGGAAAAAAGGAATTTAATGGACCAGGGGAAGCCTCGTTGTTTGAATAATCTCCTCCTCCTCCTCCCTCTCCTCTTCATCTTCTTCTGCCTCCTACTCCCCCTCCCCCTTATCTTCTTCTTCCTCCTCCTTCTCCTCTTTCTCCTCTTTTTCCTCCTCCTCCTCTTCTCCTCCTCCTCCTCCTCCTCCTCCCCTCCTCCTCCCCATCCTCCACTCTTCCTCCTTCTCCTCCTCCTCCCCATCCTCTTCTTCTTCTTCTTCCTCCTCCTCCTCCTATTGTTGTTGTTGTTGCTCTTCTTCTTCTTCTTCTTCTTCTTCTTCTTCTTCTTCTTCTTCTTCTTCTTCTTCTTCTTCTTCTTCTTCTTCTTCTTCTTCTCCTCCTCCTCCTCCTCCTCCTCCTCCTCCGCCTCCTCCTCCTCCTCCTCCTCCTCCCCCTCCCTCCTTTCTTCTCCTTCTTCCTTCCTTCTGTTGAATCCGTTATTAGATTCCAGGATCTTTTTTAAAAATTAAGAAAATTGAAAGCCTCTTGAAAATGAGATTAATACCTCTTTTAGGAAAGGAAAGTTTTAGAATCTTGGATACAGATTTCAAACCCCTATTATTTTCTATATAATTGAAAAACCCATGAAATGCCACTCTAGGTGACCAACAGTTGCCTTGTCCTTATTTTTGCAGCATCTGAGTCATCTTATAGATGTGCATTTTCTATATTTCCTCCAATGAGGCAAATGAGATTTTCTTTTTTAAAAAAATGTCAGCTGTCATTTTGTCATTTTCATGGTTTCAACAGCTATGGATAAAAATAGTGCGAAAACATAACTGATAATTGACTGGCTGTATGCTTGGCAAATATTAAGCAGATCCATTAACAGAATCTGAGAAGCAAAATGGGGAATTTTCTCTCTTATCTCTCTCTCTCTCTCATTGACACATTCTCTCTCTCTCTCTCTCTCCCTCTCCCTCTCCCTCTCCCTCTCCCTCTCCTCTCCTGTCTCTCCCCCCTCCCGCTCTCACGGACAAACACACCTTTGGAATCCTCACTGTTGAATTATACTTTTAACATAGTAAAATAGTTTGAAGGGACCTTGGAGGTCTTCTAGTCCAACCCCCTGCTCAAGCAGGAGACCCTATGCCATTCCAGACAAATGGCTGCCCAGTCTCTTCTTAAAAGCCTCAAGTGATGGAGCAGCCAAAACCTATGGGAGTAAGTTGTTCCACTGATTAATTGTTCTGTCAGGAAATTTCTCCTTAGTTCTAGCTTGGTTGTTTCTTTGATTAGTTTCCATCCATTGTTTCTTTGATTAGTTTCCATCCATTGCTCCTTGTCCTGCCTTCAGGTGCTTTGGAGAATATATTGACCCCCTCTTCTTTATGGCAGCCCCTCAAGTATTAGAACATGTCTCCCCTAGTCCTTTTTTTTTGTCCCACTGGAAGTTAGGAGACCAAGATCAAGCTAATACTTTGGCTTCCTTCAATGGCATGTTAAAATGAAGATGACTCATCTGTGCAAACTCATCCTATGTGTAATTTGTCCTATGCCAAAGAATCTGGCATTTTCTGTGAACAGTACGAAACAGGCAGTGGCTCAGTTCTTGCATTTTGACAGGATTGTCATTCTTGCGTCCATATCTCTTCCATTTCCATTCTCCCTCTGCCTTTTTCTTTCCTTCTTTCCTTTTAGCTACCAACTCGCATTCTCCTCTCCTTTCCTCCTGCAGGGCAACTGAAAATCTGCCAACTATTACATAGAAACGCTTCTTGAAATAAATGATTCATGGACTGGTGCCTTCAGGAATCTACTGTTGATATGGGGAAGATCAAACCCTATCATCTTTTAGAGAAGAATCCCAGGAAAGGCCTAAAAATGTCAAGAAGAAAGATTAGTTAACCCTCATTTGCAGCGACTTCCCCCCATGTATAAGTTAGAGCAAAGCTTAGTTTTTTCAAAAAAATCCTCTTCCAACAATGTTTTGATTGTTAAATAGTTTTACATCTTCTGCTGCATCCTCTTTGCTGATGATGTAAAACTATTTAACACCACCAACAATGCTGCTGTGAAGGTTATTGGAAAATCTCCATTCCAACTCCACTCTGGGGCCAGCCAGAGGTTGTATTTCCTGGTTTTCCAAACTGCTCAAAATTTCCGCTACCAGTTCTCCAGAACCTGTCAGAACCTGCTGGATTTCACCCCTGCTCCCATCCCTGTCCTACTGTCCCCATTTATTTGTACTCATTTCATGTGCTCATGTCTATGTTTATACTTATACCTGTTACATGTTTGATAATCTAAATAAATAAATAAATAAATAAATAAATAAATAAATAAATAAATAAATAAATAAATAAATAAATAAATAAATAAATAAATAAATAAATAAATAAATAAATAAATAAATAAAATGTGGACCAAGAAATCGGTTTCCCAAAGAAAAGAGAAATTCTGCAACTATTTCTCAGTAACAAGACTTCCCTTTGTAGGATAGGGTGCTTCACAACTGAATTTCTGAATTTCATCCCTGAACTGGACTTTTTGGTTTTTCTTTGAAGATGTTTCACTTCTCATCCAAGAAACTTCTTCAGCTCTTGGGATCAAAGTTGAAGAAGCTTCTTGGATGAGAAGCGAAACGTCTTCAGAGAAAAAAAAAGTCCAATTGCCTCTTGAAAAAAGCTCCTTTGGGACAACCATGACTCGGATGACTGAGGATCTCCATAGACATGTGGTAGAAATTATTTCAAAAGAAAAAATCTGTGAGTGCTTTAGGCCAGGGTTGTGTTCCTCATGCTCCTAATTAGTTACATAGTGGATAAAAGAAATTTGTGAATATCTTTTTTCATATTTTTCACAATTTATTGCATAGAACCCTCTCCACTGCCCTGCTGACAAAACAGATTAAAACCTGTCAGAACCTGTTGGATTTTACCCCTGCTACCATCCCTGTCCTACTGTCCCCATTTATTTGTACTCATTTCATGTGCTCATGTCCATGTCCATGTTTATACTTATACCTGTTACATGTTTGATAAACTAACTAACTAAATAAATAAATAAAATGTGGACCAAGAAATCGGTTTCCCAAAGAAAAGAGAAATTCTGCAACTATTTCTCAGTAACAAGACTTCCCTTTGTAGGGTGGGGTACTTCACAACTGAAATACTACTCCATGGATAGAATTTGCTCCTGAGAAGTAAAAGCAAAGGAAGTGCATTAAACTTTGTGACGTCTATTGGATGTTCTTGAGGTCTTCTCTTATGACATATTGGAAACTTAGAAAGCCAGAGAAACTATTTATTTATTTATGTATGTATGTATGTATGTATGTATGTATGTATGTATGTATTTATGTATTTATTTATTTTTGTGATTTATATGCCGCCATTCTCCCTGAGGACTCAGGGCGGCTTACATAAAAAAGTCACCAATACAAATCATGATAAATATAATTAAAATAAGATTAAAATCCACAATAACAACCATTAAAATTATAAAAACTATACAACCCCATGATCAGAGAATTGTTGGAACAGCCATGTCTTCAGTCCGTGGCGAAAGGAGAGGAGGGCCGTCCTGAAGTCGGTGGGCAAACTATTCCAGAGGATCGGGGCTCCGACACAGAAAGCCCTCCTGGGAGCCGCCAGCCGACATTCTTTGGCTGATGGCACCTGGAGGAGGCCTGCTCTGTGGGCGCGCACCGGATGATGGAAGGAAGGCAAGAGGTGGTCCTGTAAGTACCCTGGACCTATGCCATGTAGGGCTTTATAGGTAAGCACCAGCACCTTGAAACGAACTCGGAGAACAACCAGTAGCCAGTGCAGCCCGCACAGGAGAGGTGTAACACGGGAGTAACAAGAAGCCCCCGTAACTACCCACGCGGCCGCATTCTGAACTAACTGGAGTCTCCGGATGCATCCCAAGGGCAGCCCCATGTAGAGGGCATTACAGTAATCCAACCGAGAAGTAACAAGGGCATGAGTGACCGTGGCGAGGGCATCTCGGTCTAGGAAAGGGCGCAACTGGCGCACAAGAGGACTCCTGGAAGAGATCATAGATCATAGAATAATAGAATTAGAAGATGACCATGGAGGTCTTCTAGTCCAACCCCCTGCTTGAGCAGGAGATCCTATATCATTTCAAACAAATAGCTACTCAGTTTCTTTTTGAAAACCTTCAGTGATGGAGCACCCACAACTTCTGAAGGCAAGACATCCCATTGGTTGATTGCTGTCACCATTAGAAAATTTCTCCTTAGTTCTTCTAAGTTGCTTCTCTCCTTGGTTAGTTTCCAACCATTGTTTCTTGTCTTGCCTTTTGGTGCTTTGGGAAATAGTTTGATCCTCTTGTCTTTGTAGGATGACGGTGCAATAGAAGGCAATTGAATCTACAATCATAGATGGTGGTACAGTAGAAGGCACCACATCCACCAATGTCCCTTGACTGCGTGAGAACGCTTCATTCAACCCATCTTCAGTATCTTCAAACGTCTTTGTCATTTTGGAAAGAATTTGTGAAGGCAAACTCTTCCATCAAGTTGAGAAATAACTAGTTTTTTTAAAAAAACATGCACATTTCTCTGCTAACAAATACTTGCTTTCCCCATCTCTGCTAAGGTTAGTAAACAGAGTCACCAGCATTGGTTCAACTCCATTGTTTTATTTTCAAGTTACAACAGCCATTTTGAGTAGCTGAAGGTCAGCCCCCTGATCCATCAAAAGAGATCCATGATGCACATCCAAGGGAAACTCATTGACTCATATTTCCTGTTAAATGTATGGTGTTGTGCCTTCATAGCCATCCTGTAATTGGTTACAGGCGGTGCATAAAGCTACTCTGGAGCGTTCAAGCAAAACTGAAAGCACTGAATTCAAAAGCAAAGCATCTGAGGGAGAGAGAAAAAATGTCAAGGAAAGTCATCAGAATTATCACAGGCTGTATGAAAACCTTGCACAGGGTATTATTCAAATGGAAGTTTATCCATGGCAATGGATAAATTGACATGATGGCATGTGACTTGCAGAAGGATTTTGTATCTGTAATTCTTGCCTTTATCACTAGCTGGCTAGGCTACTGTAATGCACTTTACATGGGGTTGCCCTTGAAGAGTATTCCAAAAGTACAGCTGGTCCATACCAATTGTATGGGAGCCTATATATAGTTAGGCTTCCAATATTGGAAGCACATTGTGCTGGTTTTGCAAACCCTGAATTAGCTTCCAAGTCTACTTTAAGGAGTTGGATTTAACCTATAAAGCCCATTATGGCTTGGCATACATATACCTGCCTTGCTGCCAATTCCAGCCAGTTTTGGCCCAGCCAGCTAGATCCAACAGTGAAAATCTCTACAAATCCCACAGTTTCTGAAAATCAGAAAAACCTCTTTGCTGGTTTTTTTAAAAAAGAAATTATTAACAACAGAGCTGTTTTGGAGAATCTCCTAACCTACTAACATGGCATTGTCATCTTTATGTTGATTATATTATAATGGTTGGCCATGAAGTCAGCCAGCTGTTTAGACTGGATTTGATATTTTTATCTACTTACCGAGTCCTTCCCAAAGACCTGAAATGGACATTTTTTTTTTTTTTGGTTTGTTTAAAGTATTAAATATTGAAGGTAACATTGCTGGATGCAAGCTGATTCTAGTAAAGCTGCCTTTTGCAATTGACTGATGGTGATTCAGTCACCCAATGCCAATGGGGTTCAACCGGTGCTCCAGATGTTTTGGGATTGCACCCAAAGGGCCAATTGCTATTGGTCCGATCTTTGTTTTCTTTTATCACAGTTGTTCTGCTTCTATTTGCAGGTCTTTATGTTTCATACCTATCTGCTATTCTAACTAGGCAGCATAAAACTACCGTGTTTCTCCAAAAAGAAGGCCGGGTCTTATTTTCTTTTGACCCCAGAAAAAACAGGTAGGTTTTCTTTTTGAAGGGTTCTAATTATTGACTCACCTTGTGGCAGTGGCAGCGACAGCCCTGCCCAGCAGAGCCCGCTGCTGGCCCACTTCTGCGGCTGCTTGCCGCCACTCGCACACATCACCCTGGCCTACATTTTGCTTTCAGATGCCTGCCAGAAGGCATTTGCAGCCGATAACAGAGCTCTGGATCGATCCATTGTGCCATCACAGCTTTTTAGGAGTGAAGAAAAAGTTCTCTAATCCTAAATTAGATCATCCAGATACAGTAAAAGATAAATCCAAGAAATCAGTCCAAGTAAAAGCTAGCGATGTATGTTTATTTGTGTCTAAAACAAAAATTATAGTCCATATAAACGTTATTTCTCAGTGGGGAAAATAAAATGATTTTCACCAGAAACCAAGGAATGTTACTAACGCAACACATTCCATTTCTTTCTACTTTTGCAGCCCAGAGCCAATCAAGCCCATTTCTCTTGGACAGAGTGTCCCATATCATCCTGTCAAAAAGAAATGCTCATACATTTTTTTTTCCTACCAATTTATCTCCAACAAAATAAAACAAGATGGTGAGGTAGAAATTGTCCCAAAGGTGCTTTTTTTCAAGAGGCAAGTTGAAACTGAGGAATGTTTCATCCAATGGTGAAATTCATTTTTTTTTACTACCGGTTCTGTGGGCGTGGCTTGGTGGGCATGGTGTGGCTTGGTGGGCGTGCCTTGGTGGGCATGGCAGGGGATGGATACTGCAAAATCTCCATTCCCTCCCCACTCCTGGGGGAAGGATATTGCAAAATCTCCATTCCCGCCCCACTCTGGGGCCAGCCAGAGGTTGTATTTCCTGGTTTTCCAAACTGCTCAAAATTTCCGCTACCAGTTCTCCAGAACCTGTCAGAACCTGCTGGATTTCACCCCTGCTCCCATCCCTGTCCTACTGTCCCCATTTATTTGTACTCATTTCATGTGCTCATCTCCATGTTTATACTTATACCTGTTACATGTTTGATAAACTAAATAAATAAATAAATAAATAAATAAATAAATAAATAAATAAAATGTGGACCAAGAAATTGGTTCCCCAAAGAAAAGAGAAATTCTGCAACTATTTCTGAGTAACAAGACTTTCCTTTGTAGCATGGAGTGCTTCACAACTGAATTTCTGAATTTCATCCCTGAACTGGACTTTCTGGTTTTTCTTTGAAGATGTTTCACTTCTCATCCAAGAAGCTTCTTCAGCTCTTGGGATCAGAATTGAAGAAGCTTCTTGGATGAGAAGCGAAACATCTTCAGAGAAAAAAAAAGTCCAATTGCCTCTTGAAAAAAGCCCCTTTGGGACAACCATGACTCGGATGACTGAGGATCTCCATAGACATGTGGTAGAAATTATTTCAAAAGAGAAAATCTGTGAGTGCTTTAGGCCAGGATTATGTTCCTCATGCTCCTAATTAGTTACATAGCGGATAAAAGAAATTTGTGAATATCTTTTTTCATATTTTTCACAATTTATTGCATAGTACCCTCTCCACTGCCCTGCTGACAAAACAGATTATCATCCAGTCCTACATTTTTCCCTGGGAACAGAATAATTTTTCCTTACACGGGAAAAATGTAAAAAACAAAACAAAAAAACCATCCACTATTTTTTATTTTCTGCCCATAAATTTGTTCATTTTTACTCTCACAACTCTTTTCCTTTCCTCTTGTTCTTTTGTCTCTCAAGTTCTGGTTGTGATTTATTTTTCCCTCTTTGCATTTTACGCCTTCTTTTCAAAATTTCGGAGGCAGCTTCTGTTGATAAAAGCACATTTTGCTCGAGAGTTAAAAGGTCAGCTTTAGGTTGATCATGGAAGCTTTTAAACTGTTTTACTAGCCTGAAATTATTAGATTCATGCAACTTTCCAGCATAGCCACTACACCATAAAATAAGTGTTTACGCTACATTGATGTTGCTGGCTATGCACAAAATGGAACGAGAGTGCAGGATTGCAAAAAAGACATGGAAAAATTGAAGGTAACATTTGAATATGTATGCTCTCATGTGTGTATAGGTATGTGTATATTTTTTATAGAAAGAGAGAGGTTAGAGAGCAGATGGATGGATGGATGGACATATAGATTATAGTAGACAGAGATAGATAGATAGATAGATAGATAGATAGATAGATAGATAGATAGATAGATAGATAGATAGATAGAAGATAGATAGAAGATGGATGGAGAGATAGAGATAGAGATAGAGATAGAGATAGAGATAGATAGATAGATAGATAGATAGATAGATAGATAGATAGATAGATAGATAGATGATGGATGGATGGAAAGAGAGAGATAGAGAGATGAGAGAGAGAGAGAGAGATGATAGATAGATAGATAGATAGATAGATAGATAGATAGATAGATAGATAGATAGATATAGATTAGAGTAGATATAGAGATGAGAGAATGATGAGAGAGAGAGAGATGAGAGAGAGAGCTAGGTAGGTAGAGATAATGAGAGATAGAAATTATATAGATAGATGATACAGATAGACAGAGAGAGAGAGTGAGAAGGGAGAGAGGACAGAGAGATGATAGATGATAGGTAGAGATAGATAGATAGATGATAGATAGATAGATAGATAGATAGATAGATAGATAGATAGATAATAGATAGATAGATAGATAGATAGATAGATAGATAGATAGATAGATATAGAGATGTGAGAGAATGATGAGAGAGAGAGAGATGAGAGAGAGATGAGAGAGAGAGATAGCTAGGTAGAGACAGTGAGAGATAGAGAGAGAGATTATATAGAAAGATGATATAGATAGACAGAGAGAGAGTGAAAAGAGAGAGAGATGATACATAGACAGACAGACAGGACAGAGAAAGAGATGATAGAGATGATAGATGATAGATGATAGATAGATAGATAGATAGATAGATAGATAGATAGATAGATAGATAGATAGATAGATGTGCTGTTTTAAAAGTAACCTGATTGGAATCATTGATTCAATCTGTGAGTCAATTTAAATCAGATTTCTGCATTAGATTTGTGAACGAAATTGAAAAAGGCATCTCAATTAGCGAGAAAGTTAAAAAGTCAACTCAATTAGCAAGTATTTATGCACATATACAAAATGCCCTTGAATCACCCAATAGCAGCCAGTTGGATTTCCATTCTTTGATTCAGTATCTTGGAGAAATTAATTCAGTTCATTCCTTTGTCAGAATCTCCAGATCGAAAACCCACAGTGCCTGTTTATGTGCACACAACGATGTGGTGATGGTTGTTGTTAATTTAGGTTTTACTGCTGGAAGATTTTGTACTCATTACATATATTAATGCAGGAGATTTTAAAATACAATAGAAACCAAAGACTTTTCTTTTGAGACTGATTTTCTGGCTTTTTTGCACCTTGACCAAGCATGATAAAATGTCTCTTCTTGCTGTTGACATTTCCAACATAAATTTGAAGTACTTTTATATGGTCTAAACGATTCCTCTGGTGACACGTACCAACAATACATTATTTTATATAAAAAATCTCTTTAAGACTATAATATAATGTTAACTTCAGTCCTTTCAACCGCATATTCTCCCAGTGTTTCATTTATATACCCGAGAGCATGAAATTTAAGCTTGCTTGGCCATTTATTGTTCTGTTTTGTCTAGGACAGTGATGGCTAACCTTTTTGCCATCATGTGCCAAAAGCAGGGAGAGTGCAGGGGGGGGGTCACACACACACGTGCCCACATCCATAATTCTGTGCACCTCGCCTCCCGTGCTCCATCCTGCTTTTGGCACGTGATAGCCCAGTGGGCCCAGTAGGCCCGTTTTTCTCTCTTCCCCAGGCTCCAGAGCCTTTCTAGGAGCCTGGGGAGGGCAAAAACGGCCTTCCCCACCGCCCCAGAGGCCCTCCAGAGTCAAGAAACAGCGTGTTTCCTGAGTTCTGGTGGGCCCAGAAGGCCCGAAAATCAGTTGGCCGGCACACACATGTGTGCCGGAGCTGAGCTTGCGTGCCCACTGATACGGTTCCACATGCTACTTGTGGCACCCATGCCATAGGTTTGCCATCTCGGGTCTAGGATTCGGGAAAATATATCAAGGTCCTTTTTTTGCTTGGATTGCGATGTTGTTTTTTCTGAAATTATTACATTGACAAATTCATAAATTCTGCAAAATGCTTAATTTCCAACATTGGGGGATTTAACTTACATCTTCTTTCACAGTTCAGTCAGAACTGAAGAAGCTTCTTGGATGAGAACAAAATATCTTAAAGGACAAAACAAAGTCCAGTTGCCTTTTGAAAAAGCATCTTTGGAACAACCATGACCTGGATGGCTGATAATCTCCATTGACATCTTCTTTCAGATTTTTTTCTTTATGGCATTCCTTTTTACCAGAGAACCGGTAGTGGAAATTTTGAGTGGTTCAGAGAACCGGCAAATTGGTTGGTCGCAGAGTGGGGTGGGAATGGGGATTTTGCAGTATCCTTCCCCTGGAGTGGTGTGGAATGGGGATTTTGCAGTATCCTTCCCCTGCCACGCCCACCAAGTCACACCATGCCCACCAAGCCACGCCCACAGAACAGGTAGTAAAAAAAAAATGAATTTCACCACTGGATGAAACGATTCCTCAGTTTCAACTGTCAATCCGATAAACAAGTCAAACATATGTCCATGAGATGCCAAGAAGTTGCCCGTCTATGACTTCTTCCCACCTGAGAAACGGTGAGGAAGGGGAAGGAAGGTGCCATTTTCTCAGCAACTTCTTCGCTCCCATCCCAGAACTGCTCAAGTGCTAAAAGTGATTCTGCACAGTCAAAAGGAAGATATTTAAACACGGAAGAAGTTATTAATAGAAGATTCTTTTCAATAAGTAGCTTGCACCTTTTCTTCTTTCCTGCCCATAGCCTTGGACCGGGTCCAACTGGGACCCGCCTCCAATGCAAATGTTTGACAGATGGGGTGCACAGCTCACCTTTCCCTGCCATCTCGTTTGCGTTTTGACAATCTGGCATCTCATCCTGAACAAATGTATGCAAAGCCAGGCGATTCCTGAGTCCTCTTCTCCCTCCTCGTCCGCCTCCTTCTCCTCCCAATGAAGCCAGTGAGGCGTCATTGAAATGTGATGCGTGAACAACGCTGAGTCTAAGGAGAAAATGAGTATGTTTTAAACAAGTCCACTGGAAAAGAATTAGCGATGAAACCGACAAACAGCCATATGCCAATAAGTGGGAAAGCAACTCAAACTGACACGCTGTAATAATAATGTAATTGAGTTAAGATGAACCCTGGCTAGGCTGAAACCAACCAAAGAGGAAAAGATAGAGAGGGCAACATAGGAACTTCACTGTTAAGTAGAAGATGGTCAGCAGAAACCAGGAGTCCCTTGCCAGATTTACAAATGCTTGGAAAAGGATGTTCTCAATGAAATTGGGAAGTTTTTGAACCAATAAAGCATTTGCCCCAAAGGTGCTTTTTTTTTTGAGAGGCAACTGAACTTTCTGGTTTTTCTTTGAAGACGTAACCTCTTCAAAGAAAAAACTTCCACTTCCCTCTTGAAAAAACACCATTGGGACAACCATGACCTGGATGACTGAGAATCCCCATAGACATTTTAAAAAAATCAACAAAAATTGAATATAAACATTCAACATTCAACTAATCTTGTGAAGCTTCTTCTCTGGTAACATTGTACTGCAAACTAAGGCATACAAAACCTTTGCTAGACCAATTCTTCAATACAGCTCGTCTGCCTGGAATCTGCACTATTATATCAGACATTAATACAATTGAGCTAGTCCAGAGGTATATCATGAGAAGAGTCCGCCACTCCTCTGCTCAAAATAGAATACCTTTTGCCACCAGGCTTGAAATTTTGTGCTTGGACAACCTAGAACTAGGCTGTCTATGGTCTGACCTAAGTGTAGTACACAAAATTATCTGCTACAGTGTCCTACCTGTCAATGACTACTTCAGCTTCAACTGCAGTAATACATGAGCAAACTATCGATACAAACTCAAGGTAAACCACTCCAAGCTCGATTGCAGAAAATACAACTTGAGCAACAGCGTGGTCAACACCTGGAATGCACTACCTGACTGTGGTTTTTTTCCCCAAGCCCCCAAAACTTTAACCTTAGACTGTCTACTGTTAACCTCACCCCATTCCTAAGAGGTCTGTAAGGGGTGTGCATAAGCGCACCAGCATGCCTACAGTCCCTGTCCTACTGTCCATATTTATTTGTACCCATTTTCTGTGTTCATATCCATGTTTATACTTATTCCTGTTATCTCGTACATGTTTGACTAAACAAACAAACAAACAAACAAACAAACAAACAAACAAACAAACAAAGCATTTGAGAATGCTATAGGAACAAAAAAAAAATTGTTTCCTGGGCTTGTGTTGGAAAGAGCAGGTGTGTTTATCAGATGTGTCCCATAAGAAAAAATCCCTCTTATAAACTCAAACTTAGTACATTGTCTATGAAGATTCTCAGTCATCCAGATTATGGTTGTCCCAAATGGTTTGCTTCTCATCCAAGAAGTTTCGTGGATGAGAAGCAAAATGTCTCGAAGGAAAAACAAAGTCCAGTTGCCTTTTGAAGAAGCACCTTTGGATCAAACTTGGCACAGGTGGCTTTTTGAAATTTCCAATTTACGGACAGAGAAATTGGGTGGATGATTTCTCCAAATTTCTCTAAGTAAAGAAGAATCTCCAACCATTTTTCAAGGGTTGGGATCTCCTATACAGGTTCCAGTAACACCTTCAAAGAAAACAAAGTCCAATAGAAGAGTTTCTATTGATGATGATGTTTTCTAAGTATGGGAAGACAGAAAGTCTATCAACGATTATTAAACGATGTTTCCTAAATCTTTGGTGAGGTGGCCATATCATTCTGTAAGAGGTATTCCTCTTCCTTCAGCCTGCAGGAGTAATTTGCAGCCATTAAAACCATTATTTTGTGGATATATACTGTACAGTATATGCAGAATAACGGAGTTTGGAAAGGACCTTGGAGGTCTTCTAGTCCAACCCCCTGCTTAGGCAGAAAACCCTACACTACTTCAGAGAAATAGTTATCCAACATCTTCTTAAAAACTTCCAGTGTTGGAGCACCCACAACTTCTGGAGGCAAGTTGTTTCACTGATGAATTGTTCTAACTGTCAGAAAAGTTCTCCTTAGCTCTAAGTTGCTTCTCTCCTTAATTAGTTTCCACCCATTGCTTCTTGTCCTGCCCTCAGGTGCTTTGGAGAATAGCTTGACTCCCTCTTCTTTGGGGCAGCCCCCGAGATATTGGAACACTGCTATCATGTCTGCCCTAGTCCTTCTTTTCATTAAACTAGACACACCCACTTCCAGCAATCATTCTTTATATGTTTTAGCCCCCTAATCATCTTTGTTGTTCTTCTCGGCACTCTTTCTAGAGTCTCAATATTATATATAAATTATATATATATAACCTCCAGTTCTAGCGCACATGTGCAGGCCAGTTTTCGGCACTGCCTTGCACGCGGAGGGATCGCGTGAAGGGATCGCGCTCCGGAAAAGCAAAACTTCTGGGTTCTAGCCAGGGGTGGGTTCTATTTACCTTTACTCCCGGTTCACAATGGGGCTGCGTGCACAGAAGCGTCCTGATGACATCAGGGTTAGTGGGCGGAACCCCCCACCAGTTTTACTACTGGTTCTACAGAACCGGTCTGAACTGGGGGCAACCCACCACTGGTTCTAGCGTGCATTCACATCCGATGATCAGCTGGCCCGGTGAACATGCGCGCACCGGTTTTTGGCACTGCCATGCTCTCGAAGGAAAGCTAATGATTGTGCACGCATGTGCGCCAGAAACCTGGAAAAAAAGCAGGCAAGGCCATCCGTGCCGTGTGAAAGGCTTTGTGTGCCACTTTGACCATAAATGCCATAGGTTCGCCATCACGGAGATAGATAGATGGATAGACAGACAGACAGACAGACAGACATGAGGTAGATATTAAGGAGGTATTGAGAGGTGATACTAATATAGAAAGATAGATAGAAAGCAACAGACATACTCAATACCTCCTTAATATCTACCTCATGCCTGTCTATCTGTCTGTCTGTCTGTCTATAGATAGATAGATAGATAGATAGATAGATAGATAGATAGATAGATAGATAGATGATAGATAGATAGATAGATAGATAGATAGATAGATAGATAGATAGATAGATAGATAGGACCAAAAGCCTGCAGATTGAGTTATTTGATCAGTTCAGACTTCTAAAAAATCTGAAACTGTCTGGTTCCTAGGCAGGAGGTTGAGTACTGCTCAACAGACAGCAATGAAAAAAGAGATGGCTGTTTAATTGCACAGCTTGTCAAAGTTCATTTAGAATACTTTGAACAAGCACATCCGCTTTGTATTATAAATAAAGGGGCCAGTAATTTGCATGGATTAGGATTGTTAACATTTATCAATTGTTGGCATTTAAAGAACTCCCAAATTCTTGATAATGGTATCTCTTTGTAGTGAAGGATTGATGGTAGGAGTGGGGGGAAAAAAACCCAATGCCGTTCAAAAGCTACAGATGAGAGAAAACCAAGCTGCTTAGATTTAAACTGAGATACCACTACGGACTTCCATAAATCAAATCAGTTTTATAGCAAGGATGCAGTTAAATTACCATCTGGACATTTTAACCCTGATATCTATTTTGGAACCTTTTTATAATATTGAAAGTAGACTTAACCCTTCCTTTCATCTCCCTGACTCGGACTGGATGTCAGTACTCATTTGGGGAAAATTATCAAGGTTTTTGTTTGGATAGATAAAGGAATAAATAAGGAATGCAGTGTCACATGGGAACAAAGGTGGGAAGGCTGTGGGAATCGGGAGATGGAGGGAAACGAAGTGCAGCTTTAAGGAAATAAAATATGTTCTGTCTGGCCAAATGCAATTGGAGGCCAACATTTAAAACCAGGGCGGTGGGAAGGAAAAGGAAGGTGGACAGCTTTAAGTTGAATGAAGGCACCATTCAAGTTCTAAATAAAATATCAGAAATCAAGAAAAATACCATTGGAATTTCATTGATTATTATCTCAGTTCCCTGTCCAATTATTTGTCCCAAAAGTGTTTTCTTCCTAAAAGCAACAGGACTTTCTTGGGGTTTTTTCCCTGTTGAAAACATTTCACTTCTCATGCAAGAAGGTTCTTCAGAATTGAAGAAATGTCTTAGATGAGAAGCAAAAGTTTTCAAAGAAAAAAGAAGAAAGTCCAGTTGGCTTTTGGGGGAGAAAAGAACACATTTAGGACAAAGAATCGGACAGGGAACTGAGATAATAACCAGTGGAATTTCAATGGTATTTTTCTTGATTTCCAATATTTTATTTGGAACTTGAATGTCTCAAATTAAAACTGAGAGTTTGAGATTGACAGTCTCCATAGACATTTGTCCAATCATTTGTTTTCCTTCTCTAAATCCTCCTTTGGCCCTTTTCATTCTTTAAAAAGTTCCATCTTAGCTTTGCTCCACTATGAGACTCTATTATCTTCTTTCTTAGAATCATAGAACTGGAAGGGACCTTGGAGGTCTTCAGTCCATCATCCTGCTCAAGGCAGAAGCCTTATACCAGTCCAATCAAATTATTGTTCAATTTGTTTTTGAAATCCTCCAGCTAAGAACTTCTCAGCTTCTGACCATTATGTTCCTGAGCATAAGGTAAAGGTTCCCCTCACGAATATGTGCTAGTTGTTCCCGACTCTAGGGGGCGGTGCTCATCTCTGTTTCAAAGACGAAGAGCCAGCTCTGTCCAAAGATGTCTCCATGGTCATGTGGCCAGCATGACTCAACGCCAAAGGTGCACAGAACGCTGTTACCTTCCCACCAAAGGAATTTTTCTACTTGTATTTTGTTATGTGCTTTCGAACTGCTAGGTTGGCATAAGCTGGGACAAGTCACGGGAGCTCACCCGTTATGCAGCACTAGGGATTCAAACCGCTGAACTGCCAACCTTTCGATCGACAAGTTCAGCCTCTTAGCCACTGAGCCACTGCATCCCCTACACCGCATACAGCCCTACAAATGTTACTGAAGTCTTAGAAATACATCCAGGATGATCATTGATGAGGTTTCTTGAGAATTGTAAGACCTCTGAAAGACCTGAAGAGCTACAAATTACACATCTGCTCTATAGTATCCGAGAAAGGGTTCTGACAGTAACAGCTACTGTCCTGTGAGAAGAGAACTAACTAGGGTCAGGCAGCAGACAACCCAACTTATCCCTGACCCAATATTACAATTAAAAGGGAAGGGGAGTAAAGCCCTCAGATGTGTTTTCTTTTTTTACATATATAATTTTTTTAAACAATTATAAACAAACAAACATACAATACATAATCAATCATTCAGTGTATCATCTAAATCAGTGTTTCTCAACCTTGGAAGCTTGAAGATGGGTGGATTTCAATTTCCAGAATCCTGGGAGTTGAAGTCCACCCATCTTCAAGCTACCAAGGCTGAGAAACACTAATCTAGATATTTCTATTGTGTCTTCATCTTCTTCTTCTTACTCCTCCGATCTTCATCGTTTCTTCATTTCTCCGATCACTCCTCCGATCTTCATCATTTCTTCATTCAGAAACGTCTTCATCGTTTCTTTATTTTTCCCATTTCTTTATTATAACATTCTCCCCATGCTTCATTTATTATAACATTTTCTTGTTTACTATTAATACATTTATCTATATCTCTTCTCTAACCAATTGTAAAATTGTCTCCATACTTCGTAAAATTCCGAATCCTCTCTTTCTTTAATTATCAAAGTCAGTCTATTCATTTCTGCACAATCTTAATTATTTTAAATAATTACTTCGTTTTCTGAAGGAATTTTTCTCTACTTTGCAAATACTATCCTCACTGCTGCAGTTATTATATATAACAGTAGTATGTATAATCAAATATACCTTTTCTTTGCTCATTTTCTCTGGAAGGATGTGTTTTCAAAAGTTAAGGACCATCCATTGTTTTGGTGGCTAAACGGTTCAGCAAATTTACTTTAGATTTGTCTATTTTATTCAAATTTCAGATTCGCCTTGGAGCAAACAAAAAAAGCCCAACAAGGGCAGATCAATCTTTCTGATCTTGAGAAAGACAAAAGGAAAGTTCATCAGTGTGCACATTTTGGATGGCAGCCTTATGAAAATATTTAACTCATGTACAATTCTTGGTATCTATTTTAAAGAACGGTTGTTTTTAAACCCCTTGAATTGTTAGCTGCTCACATAAATGGCTTTGTCCTTTAGCTGGTGGTTTGTGTGTGAGTGTATGTGAGAGACAGAGAGGTTTCTCCTCCTTCTTATTAGAGATGACCTAACATTTTCACACTCTGCCCGGTGCCAAAACTGTCCCTCTTTAGCCCATTGGCGACACAACAGCCATTTCCTATGTGTCTCTTTCCGGCTTGCAGCCAAGTCGACGCTCCAAAGCTTTTGTTGAAATGAATCACAGCCTTCCGTTCCTACTTGTCGTGTGTCAGATTATCTGTACAGAAAGTCACAACCCACGTCCTGTGACTTTGGACACCGGATGAGGAAATGAAGAGCCAGAAAGTTACTGATTTGACTCAGGAGGTTACGGCCGTCTGCCGAAGTAGGGTGAGAGGTGAACGGCTGAAAGAAATAAAAATAAAAATAAAATAGGCACAAAGAGACCACTGTAGGGAGAAAGCTTATTTTCTCCCCCACCTCCCTCTCCTTTCTTCTGTTTTTGTTTCTCTCTTTAAAACAAGCAAACAAAACAAGCCAAAGGAATATATATATATATATATATATATATATATATATATATATATATATATATATATATATATATATATATATATATATATATATATATATATATATATATATAAAATTATTTTTTAAAAAAAAAAAGAAGCAGGGCCTCCTGACAATGACTTACAATGCGGAATGGGAAGCACTTTTCAAAACAGCTGACAAAACAAATTGAGCGACCTCAGGTCAATGCTAAGGGCCTTTCAAATATATATCATTATTGTCAGAAATGGAGCAAAGCTGTCGGAGTAATTCCGGCCCTACCTCCTGGTTGGCCCCCAAAGGGCAGGGGGTGATTTTATCTGCTTGCGTTTCCCCTGGTCCTCTTCCAAGGACTTCTCTCTCTGCTGTACAAAAATGGGAGGTGTTAAAGGTTAAGTATCTGATATGGTGCCAGGCATATGTCTTCAACCCTGAAATGAGGGGTCTCCGGCTTGGCTCTCTGCAGGGTGAGGCAGGTGGGAATCCATCCAGGAGCTAGAGGGATACAGTGAGGCCACTTGGCAGAAGCTTCTGCAGCTACAGTTACTTTAGAGGATTGGCCTGTTGAGAATCCATAACCACGACGTATAAGGTTCCACCAGCTTTCTTCTGCCTTGGATGATGAAGCCTTTTGACATGTTCAGCAGGTTCAGGTGGCATCACTGGGCTGACTCCAAAATGCAATGCACATACCCCAACTTGTCTTTATTTGTGGTCACACAAGGGACAAAAGTCTTCCTAGAGCAGGGGTCAGCAACCTGCAGCTCTGGAGCTGCATGTGGCTCTTTCACCCCTCTGATGCGGCTCCCTATCACTCAAAATATGCGTCACAACCACCAACGTGCGACACCTGCCGGCACACGATTTATTGAGCTTTTCAACCCCCAGTAGGCCAACCATCAATAAATCCAAGAAAAGAAAGTTTCAGAAGAAAACAGAACATTTAATTCAACTACATATGCTAGTTTTGTGGCTGCTGAAGAAATAGTCAGGCCCGGGAAGGGTTTTGTGGCTCCCGGTGTTTTCTTTTCTGTGGGAAACGGGTCCAAATGGCTCTTTGAGTGTTTAAGGTTGCAGACCCCTGTCCTAGAGATTAGGTGAAGGCCACATGTTAAAAGGCCAGGAGATTATATTTGAGATCTACATTTATGGCAAGGATGGGGTAGTCCAAAGGCTTTAAAAATAACATTGTCCTTCTTTCTTACAATAGAAAGGCCAACTGTGAAGCATACTTTGCAACTCAAGTCTTCAAATGACCCTGAGAAATAATACCATGTGTCGTGATTCATGGTTCCTAGGAACATATTTGCAAAGTTTGTGGGGTACTCACAAGAGGATGAACCTGGGAACAATGCAGTGGTGAACTCTGAACCGGTTTATTACCCGTGTGCTGGCTGCACATGCGCAGTACGCACCACGCACCAAATGTGATGTGCGCACACACAGTGCATGCCAAAAGGAGCCATGCGGTAAGTAGAACAGAGCACAAGGAGGGTGATCAGCTGTGATGCACAATCTTTTTTTTAACTTTTAAAAGCATTGCTTTTAAAAGTTAAAAAAAAAGCTTCTGACGATCGTGCTGCTCAGCTGTGATTGTCAGAGACTTTTTTTTTTTTTAACCTTTTAAAAGCATTTTTTCTACAATTACTTCGGCCAAAGAAGTTGCAGAAAAAATGCTTGTAAAAGAAAAACAAGGCTCGGGCGAAGAGGTTGTAGAAAAAAATGCTTTTAAAAGTTTTTTAAAAAAGCCTCTGATGATCACGCGGCTCAGCTGAGCATGGGGGGGGCGGGCAGGGATTTTTGCTACCAGTTCTCCGCCGCCATCACTACCGGATCAGGCGATGGCTCGAGGAAAACCTCCGGAGCCCAGGGAGGGCAAAAATGCTCCACCCCCATGGTGCAGGAGACATACTAGGCCTCACCTGCCATGGCCATGTCCACCCAGCAACTGGGTGGAGAACCCCTTGCTAAAATTTTTGAAGCTCACTCATGGAGAAGCTCCATAGATATGACCATGCTAGGTGTTGGAGTTCCTGGAAATCTGATGACAAATGAGCTACAGGAGTCAGGACAGAATTCAGAATAACAAAGTTGTTGTCTTCTACTCCAGCCCCTTACTTGAGCACAAGACCCTAGGCAACATGATTATGGACTGAGCAACCAGGACCAACTGCTACAAAACTGTTGCAAGAAAAGTTGTCTAATTCTGGATATCCAAGACTAAGCTTTGGGGCTGGGGGGGGGGATTCACATAATGCCGGAATTGAGAAGATAGCAGCAGACAGCAAATGCCCCCTCTGCAAAGAACTAAAGAAACAGAGCATCATCTGGATAGCTTCTGCAAGAATATGACACAAACATATTGACATTTAGCAACAATGGTGCATTGGAGTATCTGCAAGGAATACCATTTGCCAGTAAGCAAGAACTGATGGTACCACAAAAATGGACTAAGTAATAGAAAATGAAGACACTAAGGTGTTTGTGGGACTTTAGAATTCGAACAGATAAGCACCTGTCACATCGCACTTCAGTCTTAAGAATTGTTAAAAAAGAAAGACAAAAGAAGCTGGATATTGGACATTGCAGTACCTGGAGACAGCAGAAGAAGAAAAACAAAGAACAGGAGAAAATCACAAAATACAAAGAACTGACCTGTGGTTTTGTTTCTCAAAGTCATTTGAAGACTCAGTTGCAAATAGAACAACTGTGGCAAAAGAAAGCAAAGATAATAAATTGATAGGTGCTTTGGGTATGATCATAAAACATCTGGAGCACTACTTGAATATCATTGGCATTGACAAAATCACCCTCAGTCAATTGCAAAAGGCAGCTTTACTTGGAACAGCTTACATCCTGTGATGATACCTTTAATATTAACATACAACAATAATGGCCTATCCCAGGTCCTTGGGAAGGACTCGCTAGGTTGCACAAAAAATGCCAAATCCAGTCTAAACATCTAGCTGACAGTGTGATTGATCATAATATTTTATTGATCAGCCAGCCCATGTCAGAATGTAAAATGCAGAACAATTGTAGGACCACATGTTACAAAATGGAATAAAAAGCAGAACTAAAAAGATATGCATGCCGTATTTCTGTGACACTCCTACAATTTATCCCAATCATATCCACATATGCTGCTCTCAATTGTACGTTTTTGTCCAGATAAAGAGTCGTGTTATATGTAATATTCTGCCCGCACATGAAATATGTTGTTTTAATGATAAGGATCCCAATAGGCCATTCCTCTAATGTGCACTGCAAGATACTGATCTCTCTTCTTCTAATACAGTTGACATTCAAATAATATATGTACTGTATCCTCTATCTCTGGAGCTCCACAAATACAAGTATGTTTGTGGTAAGGAACTTAGTTAAAACATATTTAACTATTGTGTCAAGCTGCTCAAATCTTGCTTGAGTAAACATCCTCCTGAGATGTTTGGGTATTTCTGTACTTAGATATTCTTCAGTTTGAAAGTTGTGTTTATAGTAGCTCATTCATTTCGGTGTGTTAGCCTTCTTGAGGGCAGTTATATCTCCCTTGAGCTTCTATATTCAAAATTCTTTGGGCAACAATATTTTTAGCTTGTTTTCCAGAGACAGTTGGACAAGATAAGGTGGATAAGGTGCTTTTAAAAAAAACAAAAATCCAAACTCTACAATGAAATAAACCCCAATGGAAAACTTCTGAATAGTGTGTAATGATGATTCCCAGAATGACTCAATGTAAGCTAGGATGGGATGGAGAATTATGGAAACAGAAGGACAACATCAACAGCCCATAGCATGCTGCAGAATTGTAAAAAAGAATGAAAAAATTAAACCCTAGAAACACTTCATCCATTCTGTATAGAATATAGAATTCTTTATTGGCCAAATGTGATTGGACACACAAGGAATTTGTCTTAGGTGCATATGCTCTCAGTGTACATAAGGAGAATAAAATACATTCATCAAGAAGAAAAAGATACAACACTTAGTGATGGTCAAGGTTACTAATAAGCTATCAAATCGTACTAGGAAAAACAATATATTTGAAAGATACAAGCAACATGGTGATAGTAATAAGTGGGAAGTGGCAGATACTAGTAAGGAAAAGAAGAATAATAGTAATAAAGTCTTAGTAAATTATTTGACAGTGTTGTGGAAATGACCCTGTTTACCCTAAAATAAGACATCCCCTGATAATAAGACCAATTGGGCTTTTGAGCGCATGCACTAAAATAAGCCCTACCCAAAATTATTTAAACGCATGCACAGTCAGTCCCCTTCACTTCCTCTGGTTTCCTCCATGCGCCCCAAAATAATAAGACCTCCCCCAAAATAAGGCCAAGCACTTATTTCAGGGTTCAAAAAAAATATAAGACAGGGTCTTATTTTTGGGGAAAAAAGGTTGTTGTTAAGCAGAGTGATGGCGTTCAGGAAAAAACTGTCCTTGTGTCTAGTTGTTTTGGTGTGCAGTGCTCTATAGTGCCGTTGTGAGGGTAGGAGTTCTAGCATGATATGTTTATATACTACTAAAAATTAAATCCCATGAAATCTACTTCACACGGACATTTTGTTAAGAATGGTTTAACTGGCTATACAGGTCTAGTGCATTTAAACCTTCTGCCAAATTTTATTTTTAAAGACGCAAAGTCTCTGCATCTGTAATGGAGATGAGCACCGCCCCCTAGAGTCAGGAACAACTAGCCCATATGTTCGAGGGGAACCTTTATCTTTACCTTTTACTAATACTTCACATGATTTTGATTTTATGCCTCTGTTTATACAATCAAGGATCATATTATCTTGTTTGGTCACATTTCTGAGCCCTCTTTCCCAAAAGCTAGCTTTTTTCTACCTGAGCTAAACTTTTCATACCTCATTTGGTGCTTAAAATACTCTCCCCTAGAACACCGGGGAGAATCGTTTTCTGCCATCTTTTTGCTAATCAGGCCATTCGTGTCTTGCCGTGAATTCACCTTTCGTGATGCACTTCAGATGCTGCAGGAAACGAGGCACTGAGCATTTGCAGATGGGACAGAATTCCAGGAAAACACTTTCCCTTCTCCAATCTTTGGCATTCTCAGTTTGGAATGTTTCTGGGCCTCCCCACCCCGTGCCCCCTTCCAGCCCCCTTCCATTTTAACCCCAGTCCTAATTGCCCTTCAGTATCAAAATTAATTGTGTTTGCTGCTAAAAGGCCAGCGTAGCTTAAGGTTACTCTAGGGTGCTGGCAGCCGATGCATCTTCCCTAAATGGCTTGATTGCCGTCTATGGAAAGATTTGCCTGACTGAGGCTATACATTACAGTCCAATTAGGGTGCAGATCACTGCATGAGTCTTTAACTTTATCTAGTAACTGTCAGCGGTGCTAATGGCAACTCACAGAGTGAGAGAGAAGGCAGACTCAACCCTAAGCCACATCCGAATAAAAGCCAAGAACTTCTTTCGGCCTCTTCTTCTAGATAACATGCCAGCTCTAAAACAAACAAACAAACAAACAAAAAATACAACAGCTGCCAGGTTCCCATAGAAGCACTTACAGATACAGATTAACAGAGTTGGAAGGTACTTTGGAGGTCATCTAGTCCAACCTCCCACCTACACCATTTTTGACAGATGACAGTCCAATCTCTCTTCTTGAGAGCTTCCAGTGATGAAGCTCCCACAACTTCCGAAGGCAACTTCTTTTCCATGGGTTGATTGCTCTCGCTGCCACAAAATTTCTCCTCATTTCCAGGTTGAATCTCCCCTTGATCAGTTTCCACCCATTACTCCTTGTCTTCAGGTCTTTGGGAAAATATCTTGACCACCTCCTCTCTGTGGCAGCCCCTTAAGCAAGGGTGAAATCCAGCAGGTTTTGACAGGTTCTGGAGAACCGGTAGTGGAAATTTTGAGTAGTTTGGAGAACTGGTAAATACCACTTCTGGCTGGCCCCAGAGTGGGGTGGGAAGGATTTTGCAGTATCCTTCCCTGGAGTAGGGTGGGAATGGGGATTTTGCAGTATCCTTTCTCTGGAGTGTGGAGGGAATGCGGATTTTGCAGTATCCTTCCCCTGCCATGCCCGCCAAGCCACACCACTCCCACCAAGCCATGCCCACAGAACCAGTAGTAAAAGAAATTGGATTTCATCACTGCCTTTGAGCATTGGAAGACTGCTATCATGTCTCCCCTGAACCTTCTCTTCACTTGCATGACACTTGCATGACATAACACATCTGACCGCCTTCAGATAGCCACCATTCATTTATTGCATTCAGGATTCATACATGCATGTCTGTGCGGGCATGCAAAATTTATGCGAAGCACTAAAGAAACTCCAAAATACTGAACACATTCACACACAAAAAGGGAGGTTATGGATATGAGCAACAATGAAGTAGAGGCAGGTTGTGCATCTCACTGAGAAAACAATTTTCCAATAGCAAAATATTTGGTCTGATGTATTTCTGCTTGATAAAAGTCCGCTTCAGTGACCCAATTGCAAAACCCCAAAAAATATTATCACTAAAAAAACATCTCCAACATCAAAAACCTAAGAATTCTATTCAATGTAACAATGCAGGCAACTTATGACCACAATTAAGCCCCAAATTTCTGTTGCTAAGTTAAGTGGATTTTCATAATCAGAAGTTTATTTGTCAAGTGCATATAAGATAACAGGTAAAAAGTATAAACATAATTGGAATACATGAAAAGAGTAAGTAAAAAGGAATATTAGGACAGGGACGGTGGGCAGGCTGGTGCGCTTATGCATGCCCCTTACAGACCTCTTAGGAATGGGGTGAGGTCAACAGTAGACAGTTTAAGGTTAAAGTTTTGGAGGTTTGGGGAAGAAACTACAGGTGGTGCATTCCAGGCATTGATCACTCTGTTACTGAAGTCGTATTTCCTGCAATCGAGTTTGGAGCAGTTTACCTTGAGTTTATATCTATTATTTGCTCGTGTATTGTTGTGGTTGAAGCTGAAGTAGTCATTGACAGGAAGGACATTGTGGCAGATAATTTTATGTACTATGTTTAAGTCAGACTGAAGTCGGCATAGTTCTAAATTGTCTAAGCCCAAAATTTGGAGTCTGGTGGCATAAGATATTTTATTGCGGTTAGAGGAATGGAGGACTCTTCTTGTAAAATATGTCTGGACTCTCTCGATTGTATTAATGTTGATATGCAGTGTGGGTTCCAGGCAGATGAGCTGTATTTGAGAATTGGTCCAGTAAATGTTTTGTATGCTTTAGTTAGTAGTACAACATTACCAGAGAAGAAGCTATGCAAGATTAAGTTAACAACTCTTAATTTCTTGCCACAGTTGTTAAGTGAATCATTGTAGTTGTTAAGTTACTAATGTGGTTGCTCAGTGAATCTGATTTCTCCATTGACTTTGCTTATCAGAAGGTCCAAAAACAAGGGATCACATCAGTGATGGGTTCCTCCCGGTTCCACCCAGTTCCACTGAGCTGGTAGCAGTGGCAATATGATGTCACCAAACCAGTTCTTCCCCCCCCACCCCCCGTGTTATTCTTACCTTTTATTTGCCCCCAGTCCCAATCTATTGCTGCCTCCTGAGTCCCAGTTGATCGGCTGGAAGGAAAAAAAAACTGTTTAAATTCTTGCCCCAGGGCTTCAAAGGGCCACCCTACAGCTGATCAGTGTTAAAAGGCAGTGTGGTGGTAGACCGGTGCCTCCAAAAACAAATGGGTAGACCGGTACAGCTCTGCAAGCAGTTAAAAGTCTGGTAGACCAGTACCTCTGCTAAATCTTAAAGAATTGTCACATGACCGTCAAGCCACGCCCACAAAATAAGCCACACCCACAGAACCGGTAGTAAAACTACCCCTGGATCACATGACCATGGAGCACTACAGCTGTCATAAATATGAACCAGTTGCCAAGCATCTGAATTTTTGTCACGTGACTTCAGGGATGCTGCAACGGATGTAAGTGCTGTTGTAACTTTGAACCGTCACTAAACAAACTGTTATAAGTCAAATGCCTCTCCACAATAGGGACAGAATTAAGCAGGGTGTGTGGGAATCAGCAGGATATCTAAATGATCTGATCTTCCCAAACAAAGAATAGCTTTCTTCAGAGCCAGATATAATATTCTCCCCTCAGCACTTCTCCTGGGTAGGTACAAGAGAACACCAATAGCAGATTGGCGGGTATGCATATGTGGAAAGGGAGAAGTTGAAGATATCTCACATGTTTTATTGTACTGTGAGTTATACAGAGTATGTAGGTCAATATATATTCTCCCCTTACTAGCGAGATTGCCAGGGAGGACAGACGACTTTTATGTAGGCTTTCTCCTCCAAGACTCAAATCTGGCTACCACACAGGCAGTGGCAAAATTCACTGCAATGACCACAAGAAAAAAACTGGTTACAGAATTATAGATGTCAACTGGTGCCAATTTTTTGGAGATATCTATAACAATTATTGATAAAATACATTTACTCACATACTTATCAGCTCTCCACTCTCCATGTAAATTAGGAAATGACCCTAACGATTTGAGATTATGTATTTACATAACAGGGATGTTACTATTCATGATTAATGTCAATATTATTTTTAATTTATTGTATGTCTATTGCTGGTTAAGGACCGTAATAAAGTTTTATTCATTCATTGTAAGTCAAATATTACCTGTACTGGAAGGACTTTCACATTGGTCTACGAAGACAGCATCAAAAGATAATGCAAATGACCAGCTGTCTGCAAGGAATATCAATCCTTCTGTTCCCCACCATCCAGTCAGAGCTGAAGAAGCTTCTGGAATGAGAAGCGAAACTCCTTCAAGGAAAAACCAGAAAGTCCAGTTGCCTCTTGAAAAAAGCACCTTTGGGACATCAAGACGATAACTTCGTCTCCAGTGTATGTATGCATGAATGGTAGATTAATGACCACAACAGTCTGGTTCTGCTTCAATTTGTTGGAACTGATTTTTGAATCCGACAGAACATCAAATAGTCCCATGTCCTGGATCCTTCTAAATCTCTGACTCAGCATAGGAAGAGCAACAGCAATAGCACTTAGATTTATATACCACTTTACAGCCTTTTCTAAGCATATAGAGTCAGAGTCAGCGTATGGCCCCCAACAATCTGAGTCCTCATTTTACCCACCCTAGAAGGATAGAAGGCTGAGTCAACCTTGAGCCTGGTGAGATTCGAACTGCCAAATTGCAGTCAGCCGGCAGTTAGCATTTAGTCGACTGCAGTACTGCACTTTAACCACGGTGCCACCGTGACTCATTTAGTCCTTGGCTTCTTCAGGTCAGACTGGAAAGTCCACTAAAGACCGGGTTTTACAAGCTTGCATGAAATTGCCCTACTGATGTGATAATATGAGATTCCAGCTCACCCAGAAGTGTTTAAGGGAAACAAAGTCAGGTGCCCCAGAGCTGTTTTTCATGAAGACTGAAGCACAGCACAGAGGGGAGTCCTCTTCAGCCTTACAGTCAGGGTTTTGGAAGCCACATTTTTGGAGGTGAACATCTCTAATCATCCCTCCTTCTCCTATTTCTCACACAACAACCAGCCTGTGAAGTGAGCTGGGCTGAGAGACAGTGACTGGCCCAAACTCACCTAGCCACCATTCACGCCTTGTTGTTGTTAGTCGCGACATCGTGTCCGACCCATCGCGATCCCATGGACAACTTTCCTCCAGGCCTTCCTGTTCATTACCACCCCCCAGAGTTCATTTAAGCACATGTTGACTGTTTCAGTGACTCCATCCAGCCACCTCGTTCTCTGTTGTCCCTTTCTTCTTTTGCCCTCAGTCATTCCTGTTAAGGATATTGTTGTTGTGTTAGCAACCAGCAGGGTATAGTGCACAGAGAAACGTTGCTGAGAGCAATGAAATAAGAGATACATGCAAACTGGTTTATCAAATTATCCACTATTTTATAGTGGAAAATAAACAATCTCGTAGTTTTTTAAACAGTCCAAGTCTTTGCCAGTTAAATCACAAAAAGCTTCTTACCACACAAACAGTAGTTGGTTAGAATAACAAGCCCACTCTGGTTCACAAACCACGATGGTAGCAGATCCACCCACACACACACGATGATAGCACAATGGTAGCTTATCATCAACTGAATACATTACAGTACCTTTCTTAAATACGTTTACAACTAATTACAGCATGACTCAGCATTACAATGATGCAGCATTAAATCTTAAAGTCACAGAACACATATATTGCCTGGACAATCTGTTAGGCTCAAACCATATCCTAACAGTTCCCAGCATTAGGCTCTTCTCCAGGGAGTCCTTCCTTCCTTCATGCTTAAGGCAGGACTAGAACTCACAGACTCCTGATTTCTGGGTCAGCACCTTAAAAACTACACCAAACTACACCTTTACTTTACAGATGACTCTCATAGTTGAAAAAATATCCCACAATTCACCAAAGTTGTACAGAGGAAGGAGGATGACCTTGACAGAAATATGCAGGAAAGTTTGTGGATACAAAAGGGGCTGGAATATTTTTAAACAATATGATTACTTTCAGGATCAGCTCAGGCAGACCCCTGCCTGATTCACTGGAGTATAAAATGAGGGAGGAGGTACAACACAGTCAGACTTGCAAGATGCTGTTATTATAGACAATCTCAATCTCAATCTCAATAAAAGTAGTTTTAGTCTTCCTGTGGAGACCAGGAGATTTCCTGGTCTCGTCTACCTGGTAGGACTGACAAAAGTGGATATATTACCAAGGCATGGATGACAACTATAAACTAAGTCTCTAATTTCTCATATCTAGCAATAAATATTCGTTATATATTGGGGAAAATATATTAAAAATAGCCTACATTAAGAATGGAGGAGGAGAAGGAAAGTCTACCTAAACTTGAGATGACTCTTGGTCACTATTCGGACATGGCTATAGTGCTTTCTTAGCAACAATATGAAAGTAAGTAAGGCCAGCTATTGTCTTATGGGAGGAGGAGGAGGAGGAGGAGGAGGAGGAGGAGATTTTGCTGCCTAAATCTGAGATTTCCTGGTGGTCTCCCATTCAAATACTGCAAAGCTCTAAACTTGCATAACTATTTCTTAGCATCCACCAAGGTTAGCTAAGTGCTGCCTCCTAGGAAAATGCACCGAAAAGGCTTGTTTTAAATTTCATTAAAGAGGCACCAATAGAGTATTAGGGTGGGGGGATTATTTTGCAGAATGCTACCTCCCAATCCCATTTGTCAGCCACTGTGGATTTTCCCAACATTGCTATTAATAATTTGCTTAGAAACTGGAATGCAATGGGACTACATGTGACAGACAGTGACAGACTGAAGAAACACTGATCTACATATTGGTGAGCATGATAGGTTTGACCTTAAGGTAGTTGTCTGTAAGTTTGTAATCAAGAAAGACAATGAGAGTGGGGATATGAATCATCTCTTGTTACATTCTTTACAAAAAAAAAAAAATCTCGCCGCTCCATTATATTCAAAATATAAGAATATCATGATTAATATTATTATTATTATACTAAAAATGCCATGCTGTCTCACCATATGCATAATTCCATACTTTTCTTTTCTTTCGTTAACTTTTTCCCCCCTATATAGTAGATGTTTTCTTCCCAAACACAACATATCACTGTCCCAGGGGTGTCTTAACAGTGGTGGGTTCCTCCTGGTTCGACCCAGTTCTCTCGAGCCGGTAGTGGTGACGATATGATGTCACTGAACTGGTTCTGTCTCCCCACCCGCCCCCCACCCCTCACATATTTCTTACCTTTTATTTGGCCCCACCTCCAATCTATTGCTGCCTCCTGAGTCCCAGCTAATGGCTAGAGGGGAAAAAATTGTTTAAACTCTTGCCACGGGGCTTCAAAAGGCCGCCCTACAGCTGATCAGTGTTAAAAGAAAACAAATGAATAGACCGATGCCTGCAAAAATAAATGGGTAGACCAGTGCCTGCAAAAATACATGGATACACCAGTGCCTGCAAAAATAAATGGGTAGACCAGTGCCTGTAAAAATACATGAGTAGATCAGTGCCTGCAAATATACATGAGTAGAGCAGTGCCTGCAAAAATACATGGGTAGATCAGTGCCTGCAAAAACAAATGGGTAGACCGGTACAGCTCTGCAAGCAATTAAAAGCCTGGTAGACCAGTACCTCTGCTAAATCCTAAAGAATTGTCACATGACCATCAAGCCACGCCCACAAAATAAGCCACGCCCACAGAACCAGTAATAAACAAATGTAGAACCCACCCCTGGTGTCTAAGTACAGCTAATTTTCGACTTATGACTACAATTGAGCCCCAAAGCTATGTTCTTAAGCGAGACAGTTGTTAAGTGAGTTTTGCTCCATTTTACCGCCTTTCTTGCCACAGTTGTTAAGTGAATTACGGCAGTTTTTAAGCTCAGTAACAACGGTTGTTAAGTGAATCAGACTTCTCCGTTGACTTTGCTTGTCAGAAGATTGCAAAAGGGGATCGATCAATTGACTCTGGAACATTGCAACTGTCATAAGTACATGCCAGTTGCCAAGAGTCCCAGCTGGGAATTTTGACTGTGGGGATGCTGCATCTGTCTGAAGTATGAAAAACATAAGTCAATTTCTTCAGTGCTTTTGTAATTTTGAACAGTCACTAAATGCATGCTTGTAAGTCAACAATTACATGTATACATGTATTTTGGGATGGTCCAGTGGTTAGAATGCACTATTGCAGGTTAACTCTGCTCACTGCCAGCAGTTCGATCCTGATTGGCTCAAGGTTGACTCAGCCTTCCACCCTTCTGAGGTTGGTCAAATGAGGACTCAGATTATTGGGGGCAAGAGGCTGACTCTGGAAACCACTTTGAGAGCGCTATAAAGCACTGTAAAATGGTATATATGTCTAAGTGCTATGGCTATTGAGATACTGAATGACATAGGCTATCTAGATCTTGGTCTCCATCAGAATTCCTTAGGGAGAGTTAACATTTCTCATTACAAGAGTTTACGAGAAATATTACCTCTCCTAAAGAATTCTAATTTAGACCAAGGCAACCTATGTTATCCGACACATCAATGCTAGGGTTTCTGTATTGTACCCAACAACTATTTATTAATCATAAATATTTATAGGGAGAAACCCATAAAGTGGAGGTAATGTTGTCAGAAGTAGCCCAGAAGGTCCCTCAGTTGCTCACGAGAATGAGTTCTCCTACTTTCTCTCCCCATCCAACTCCTCCTTCTAAACTCCCTGTCTCCTCCCCTTCTGTATTTTCTCTCCTCCTCCAGGCACCCAAAGGTGCTTTTTCAAACTTCTGTTTGTTCTTGAAGATGTGTTGCTTCTCATCCAAGAAGCTTCTTCAGTAGTAGGGATGGCGGCAATTCTGGCCAACCATAGAATAGAATAGAATAGAATAGAATGGAATGGAATGGAATGGAATGGAATGGAATGGAATGGAATGGAATGGAATGGAGTGGAGTGGAGTGGAGTGGAGAGTGGAATGGAATGGAATGGAATGGAATGGAATGGAATGGAATGGAATAGAATAGAATAGAATAGAATAGAATAGAATAGAATAGAATAGAATAGAATAGAATAGAATAGAATAGAATAGAATAGAATAGAATAGAATAGAATAGAATTCTTTATTGGCCAAGGGTGATTGGACATACAAGGAATTTGTCTTGGTGCATACGCTCTCTGAGTGCACAAAAGAAAAAATATATTTGTCAAGAATCATAAGGTACAACACTTAATGATAGTCATAGGGTACAAATAAGCAATCGAATCATGCTAGGAAACAATCAATATAAATTGTAAGGATACAGCAACAAGTTACAGTCATGCAGTCATAAGTAGGAGGAGATGGGGGATAGGAATGATGAGAAGATTAATAGTAATAGTAATGCAGATTTAGTGAATAGTTTGACAGCGTTGAAGGAATTATTTATTTAGCAGAGTGATGGCGTTCGGGAAAAAACTGTCCTTGTGTATAGTTTTTCTGGTGTGCAGTGCTCTATAGCATTGTTTTGAGGGTCAGTAGTTAGTAGCACAGAAAGAGCAGTTGAGTGCATGTCCAGTTTATAGCTCCTTTTCCCCGAGCTAAAATAACACTGTTCAATCAGCAATGCAGAGAATGCTACAAAGTTTGACGTGGGCAGGTGTTGGCTGTCACCATTTCCTACCACCTCTCACTTTACCCCTGTCCTCAGTTGCTGCCCTGTGTCTCTGGTTCCTCAATACTAAGAAGCCATCTGCTCTGAGTCCAGACTTCATGGCACCTCACCAAATTTAGATTTAAAGGCAAGTTGCAGCACCTAGTGCATGGTACCAAAGAGCACCCCCCCACACACTCTCTCTCTCATTCTCCAATGAACTCTTAATCAATTGGTCTGTTGTGTGGGTGGGTGGGTGGTTTAGGGGGTGGGGAATTGTGGTGGATGGAAGTGTGTTTGGGGATTATGTGTGTGGGACCTGGTCTTTGGGTGTCAAGTAAATTTCGTTATATGTGTATACACAGTATACACAAAGTTTACACACAGTTTATTTATTTATTTTATTTATTTAATTGAAAGGGAATATAAGGAAGAGAAAGGAGAAGAGGAGAAAAAGAAAACTGCAATCAGTTGGGTAAGAATCATCATAACTGACCTTCCCCTCAGATGAGAGATTTGGGGGGGGGGGGGAGGGTTTGCTCAGTAGAACTCAGGAACTCCTCAATAAAATTCCCAAGCATCTCATTAGGGTTAGTTCTGTCCCCACAACACATTCTGTAAATGCTATGTGGAACTTTCCAACATGCCAAGATTGATGTCAGCCTTGTGAGGAAGCCCAGGAAGGAAGGACAACTAGATGGACTAAGGCAGGGGTGTCAAACTTGATTTCATTGAGGGCCGCATCAGGGTTGTGTTTGACCTCACAGGGCTGGGATGGGTGTGGCCAAGGTGGGCATGGTCAGCTTGACGTCCCTTGAAGTCCAGTTGCCTTTTGAAAAAGCACCTTTGAGACAACCATGACTTGGATGACTGAGAATCTCCATAGACTCCTTGCCAAGAGACCTTCCATTGGAGGAAAGCCAGGACCTCTGCGAATAAAGATACCTCTTATTCTGAACGTTGGCCCCTTATACCTTGCACTAAGTAACTCAGCCCATGTGACAGCATAGAGTTAACTCATGTTTCTCAAATCATTACTATCCATTTGTTAAAGATGACTTTCACATTTTCATTTTGATAATCCCATTAACTTGCAAACATGTGCGTGCATGACTACTTCATTATACCAGCAACCCCAGTGGAAATGTTGCCTGCACCTGCCCAGAGAGAAGGATATTTAGCTAGGAAATATATATACCGCACAGGACAAGAAAGCAGGAATAGCAACAACAAACAGCTTGATGTGGTTGTGGGACTTGTGTGCTCTGAGGAAGATGGGAGCTCTTGCCAGAGGTTCAACCCTACAGGACAGGTCTTATCAGAGGAGTCAGACAAAGAACGTCCCTCTCATAGACAATTTGGTCAGATGTAACTTACAGAAAGTCACTCTGGATCAGTTAACACCCAGGTCAACAAGGACCACATCTGGTGTTGAAATTCCTGGATATCTGGTGACAAATGAGCTACAAGACCTGAGGACTCTTGGCTGAACAACCAAAGAGAGCAGCTGTAGGGCTACCAGATGAAAAGATGTTGATCCATTGCAAATATAGAAAGACTGAAAATAAAGAAACGATGCTTTGCTACCACAAATCAAGTCCAAAAGAGGATATCTGAAAAGACCAAATTGCTCTGGAACTTTTGGACTCAAGCAGGCAAGCATCTGCCACACTCTACTCTAGAGTTATTCATTGTTGGTGAGAAAGATGTAAAAAAAAAAAAGGCTAGATGTTGTGGGAGCCGAGAGAGAAGAGAAAGAACTGGAGAAAATCACAAAATACAAAGATGCAGAAATAGACATATTTCCAATATTTCCAATATTTGAAGGGGCTGCCACAAAGAAGGGGGGGGGGGGGTCAACCTGTTTGCCAAAGCACCAGAAGGCAGGACAAGAAGCAACGGATGGAAACTAACCAAGGAGAGAAGCAGCCTAGAGCTAAGGAGAAATTTCCTGACAGTGAGGTCAATTAGCTAGCGGAACAGCTTGTCTTCAGAAGTTGTGGGTGCTTCATCAGTGGAGTTTTTAAGAAAAGACTGGGCAGCTGAAATGGTATAGGGCAGTGATGGCTAACCTTTTTGTCCATGGGTGCCGAAGGTGTGTGCGTGCTGTCACACATGCGCACCCACACCCATAATGCAAGGCCCCCCTTGAATGCCCCGCCCCCTGCAAATCTGTGTGTGACTCCCCCGCTCCACCTAACATGCACATGTGATCCCCTGCACCCTGTTTTGGGCCTATCAGGCCTTCCTGAAGCCTCCGGAAGCCAGAAATGGCCTGTTTCCAGACTTCCGTTAGGCCTGTTTTTCACCCTCCCCAGGCTCCAGAGGCTTTCGTGGAGCCTCCAGGAGGACAAAAACGGCCTCCCCTGGCCCTCCAGAGGCCCTTCGTAGGCCCGAAGCAACCCATTTCTTGGCTTCCAGGAGGCCTCAGTTGGCCAGCGCACACACATGCGCAGCGGCTAGGCAATGGCTCGCGTGCCCACAGACATGACTCCATTTGTCACCTGTGGCACGCATGCCATAGGTTCGCCAACACAGGTATAGGGGTCTCTTGCTTGAGCAGGGGGTTGGACTAGAAGACCTCCAAGGTCCCTTCCAACTCCATTCTGATTGATTGATATCAACTTCCAGAAGTTGTAGGTGCTCCATCACTGGAGGTTTTTAAGAAGAGACTGGATAGCCAGTCTTCTGTGTCGGGGTATATATGGTCTGCTGCTCAAGCAGGGGGTTGGACTAGAAGACCTCCAAGGTCCCTCCCAACTCTGTTCTTCTCTTATTATGTCTGAAACTGAACTACAAAGGGCAGCATTTTCCCCCTCCTGAGAATCATGAAATGCAAAGTCATCATAACCCAAGAAGGAATCATTAGTCACTAAAACAAGGGAAGGTAAGCCCAGGGAAAAAATCAATAGAAGGCTATTGCCTTGTAATACAAAGGTGGCATTGCTGATTTTTATGCCTTTGTCCTTCAGGTGCTTCTTTGCTACTCACTTCACTCTTTTTTTTTCCCCTCCCCACTCCACTTAGGATTTTACGTGCCTCATTCAGAGAGGCTCTCTCTTACATTCGGATGAAAAGGAGACCTTGTCTGCAATGCGAGGTGTCATTGTCTTCACGAAAATCCATCTCTTCATCTTCAAGATGTTTGGCAAGGATCACACTGCTTGAAACTGATGAACAGGACCTTAATTCCCCAAAGCTCGCCATGCAGAAATAAAAGTAATATTTAAATACAGGGGATGAGAATTTCATTTATTCGTTTTTTATTTTTAAAAAATCTATTCTTTCTCCTTTGTTCCTTTCCGTAGGGAGGGAGATGGAGCCAATGATTGACAGCTCCCCAGTTTCCAACTGCTTCTTATATTCTTAAAAAGTTTCTGCATCTTTTGAAAGTAATTTCTTTAGTTGGAGAATTTTGGGGTAAATAGCAATACCAAGAGCACTTACTTATATACCACTTTACAGTGCTTTCCAGCCCTCTCTAAGTGACCCTCTCAGAGTCAGCCTATTTCCCCCAACAATCTGGGTCCTCATTTTACTGACCTTGGAAGGATGGAAGGCTGAGTCAACTTTGAGCAGGTCAGAATCAAAAATAGAACTGGTGGCAGTCAGCAGAAATAGCCTGCAATACTGCATTCTAACCACTGTGCAGGGAGGCAGGCAGGCAGCCGGAAGCAAGCAAACAATAGCACTTAGACTTATATACTGCTTTACAGTGCTTTACAGCCCTCTCTAAACGATTTACAGAGTCAGCATCTTTCCCCCAACAATCTGGCTCCTCATTTTTATTTTTATTAGATTTATATGCCAGTGATGGAGCATCGTACAACTTCTGGAGGCAAGTTGTTCCATGGATTAATTGTTCTCACTGTCAGGAAATTTCTCCTTAGTTCTAGGTTGCTTCTCACTTTGGTTAGTTTCAATCCATTGCTTCTTGTCCTGCCTTTAAAAAAAAAGGTTGCTGCTTATTTCTCCCATATCTCTGCCAAACTAGGTCAATAGGTGAATTAAGGAGAAATAGCCTTTGTGTTTTGTAACGCTGAGGGATTACTGTGATCTGTCCCCCTTTACATACACCCACAAAAACACAGCCAGTCGAGGGTTAAAGAAGCACTTGGCACACACTACAGTTCTTATCTCTAACTTGGCAGCGATATGCACACTGTCTGCCAAGTGCTTTAATAGTTCACAGAAAGAAAATCACATACGTAGCTTTGCCAAAATCCATTCTTTTAGCTCCAATGACTACCAGATTGAGTTATTGTTCGTCACAGGGATCATTGACCACCACCCTGTCTTATATAGTCTCTGGGGTGTGGTCCAGTGACTCATTGGTCCTGTGACTCAAGTCCAGTGACTCAGGTCTATTCCCTCGTACGTCTCCTCAGCTGCTGCAAGCGCTTATCTCGCCTTCGTTGACGTGCGTCCAGGAATGACGTCTCTCCCTCACTCTCATCTGAGACACCTGTTTCCCCACTACTTTGCTCTCTTTCAGCTGGCACCTGAGACGGTGCCAGGGGGGGGGGCTGGGAGATCTGGCTGGCTCCTCTTCCTCATGCTCAGAGCTTCCTTCCTCCAATGGGATAGGCTCAGAGGACGGGGCCACAACATACTGAGAGGGATCACCGCTGAATCAAGCCTTGCTGCAGTGGTAAAATCTAAAATTTTTTACTACTGGTTCTGTGGGCATAGCTTGGTGGGCATGGTGTGGCTTGGTGGGTGTGGCCTGGTGGGCATGGCAGGGGAAGGATACTGCAAAATCTCCATTCCCACCCCGCTCTGGAGCCAGCCAGAGGTGGTATTTGCCCTTTCTCCAAACTGCTCAAATTTTCCGCTACCGGTTCTCCAGAACATGTCTGAACCTGCTGGATTTCCGCCCAACCTTGATGACTTTATGAATGAACACTTCACCAGCTTTGCTTGTCTCCAGCAATATCCTACAGCTGTCCTGAGGACATTCCAACTTCGTTCCCATCCATCTTGAATACTTGTACTCCAATGTAACTTCTCCTGTTTTCTTTGATCATATTCAAAACACCTCATGTCTTCTTATCTTGCATTTTTTTTTCTCTCTGTATTGACGTTCTTGATTGAGATCTTTTTGGTCTCTTTTCCTGTTTGATGCTGAAAGTTGTCAAGCGTTCTCCAACTATCTCTCGTTTATTGAGAAACCCCGAATCTTTTTTTCCTCCTTTGAGCTGTTGGGACCTTTAAAGCGCTCCATGGCTTAGGACCTGGGTACTTGCGGGACCGCCTTCTGCCGCCAATAGCCTCCCACCGGCCAGTACGCTCGCACAGAGAGGGCCTCCTCCGGGTGCCGTCGGCCAGACAGTGTCGGCTGGCGACCCCCAGGGGGAGAGCCTTCTCTGTGGCGGCGCCCGCCCTCTGGAATGACCTACCCCCGGAGATACGCAGGATTCCGGATCTCCGGACCTTTCGTCGGGCCCTTAAAACCCATTTGTTCCATCTAGCTGGGCTAGCTTGATCCCATCCTCCGTTTTTAAATTTGAAATTGATTTTAAATTGGATTGTTTTAATTCTTGGCCGAATAATATTTAATAATTTTTAATTGTTTTTAACTTTTGTATACCATGTTTTATTTTGGCTGTTCACCGCCCTGAGTCCGCAAGGAGAAGGGAGGTTTATAAATTGAAATAATTAATAAATAAATAAATAAATAAATAAATAAATAAATAAATAAATAAATAAATAGTTTTGGGGTTTTTTTGCGGGGGGGGTTGATTTTCAGAGGGTCTCTTATCTCTTTTCATCACTCCATTGGTTCTCTTTTACATTAAGTTAAGCATACAGAATGTGTTCCTTGCAATGATCTGCTATTCTGACTATATCCACCAGGTCATATCTGGCACACCGTATTTAGTTATCTACTTAAGTTTAACCTGCATCTTGGTGGCGCAGTGGTGAGAGTGCAGTACTGCAGGCTTCTTCTGCTGACTGCCGGCTGCCTGCAATTTGGCAATTCAAATCTCACCAGGCTCAAGGTTGACTCAGTCTTACATCCTTCCGAGGTGGGTAAAATGAGGACCCAGATTGTTGGGGGCAATAGGCCACTTAGAGAGGGCTGCAAAGCATTATGTAAGTCTAACACCAATTGACACCAATAATTCAGGATCTACTTCACAATCTCCACCTGGAAATGTCCTGGTTGACATAATTGCATTTTTCTATCCTCTGTTTCTTATTAAGCATCCCAATTTTATTATTTTGATTTTATACATCCAACCACATTCATGCATAGAGTCTGTATTTATGTGCTTGAAGCATCACCACCCACAAAGAAAACTGAAAAAGGTACCAATGTCATTGCTATTTGTTATCATCCCAAGGATAAATGCACATAGTTATTTACTTATTTGTCCTTTCGGTTTATCTGCTGCTGTTAACAGAAATAAACTTACTATGTTTTTACAGCATCCAGGCACTTTTGTTCTTGTTTTAGGACTGCGATTTCTTCTGAATTCTGGAACTCCTAAAAAAAAAATCAAGCATTCAAGTCTTTGTTGTAACTACGTGCCTTGGCAATGGTCCCTAATAGTTGGGTCTCCAGATATTATTATTAATATTGTGGTTAGTCACACTGACAGCCAGGTGTTTAGACCAGATTTACAGTATTTTTGTCATTTCGTTTACAGATTTAGTATTTTCGTCCAACCTAGCAAGTCCTTCCTGGGATAAGCAGATATTGTTGTTTAATGGTGTTAAAGGTATTGTCATAGGATGTAAGCTGTTCCATTTAAAGCTGCCTTTTGCAATTGACTGGTGGTGATTTTGTCAATGCCAATGGTGTTCAAGTCATGATCCAGATGTTTTAAGATTGCACCCAAGGCACCAATTGCTATTATCTTTGCTATTTTTTGCTACAGTCCTTCTACTTCAATTTACAGGTGATGACCTTCACTCTGTCAAGGACCTTGGAGTACTCATTTCTAAAGACCTAAGTGCCCAAGCTCACTGTAATAACATTGCCAAAAAGGCTTTAAGGGTTGTTTACCTAATCTTGTGTAGCTTCTTCTCTAGTAATGTTGTACTACTAACTAAAGCATACAAAACATTTGCTAGACCAATTCTTGAATACAGCTCATCTGCCTGGAACCCACACTGCATATCGACATTAATACAATTGAGAGAGTCCAGAGATATTTTACGAGAAGAGTCCTCTATTCCTCTAACCGCAATAAAATACCTTATGCCACCAGACTCCAAATTTTGGGCTTAGACAATTTAGAATATGCCGACTTCAGTCTGACCTAAACATAGTACATAAAATTATCTGCCACAATGTCCTTCCTGTCAATGACTACTTCAGCTTCAACCACAACAATACACGAGCAAATAATAGATACAAACTCAAGGTAAACCACTCCAAACTCGATTGCAGAAAATATGACTTCAGCAACAGAGTGGTCAATGCCTGGAATGCACTACCTGACTCTGTGGTTTCTTCCCCAAACCCCCAAATCTTTAACCTTAAACTGTCTACTGTTGACCTCACCCCATTCCTAAGGGGTCTGTAAGGGGCGTGCATAAGCGCACCAGCCTGCCTACCATCCTTGTCCTAATATTCCTTTTGACTTACTGTTTTCATGTATTCCAATTATGTTTATACTTTTACCTGTTATCTTATATATGCTTGACAAATAAATAAAACTTAAACTTATATTTATATACATTTTATATTCATATTTCAGGCCTTTTATATATATTCCTCCTGTTGCTTCCCATCTATTTTGCTGTCTTCCGGAACTGCCATGTCAATTACTCAGACTCTTTTGCCATCAATAATTGTTACATCTGGGTTATTATATAGCAGGTGCTTGTCTGTTTGAATGCTAAAATCCCAGTGCACTTTAGCTTCATTTTCTATCACTTTGTCTATTTTGTGGACCCACCAATTTTTGCCCGTAGGAAAATGATATTTCCTGCAGATCTTCCAATGCAACCATAGTTGCTATTTTTTCCAAGAAACTTTAAGGATAAGTCTGTGAGTCGCTATGATGTTGTTTGCTGTCATCATAGCATCCGTCCGTCTTCTTGAATCAGCTACTCAGATGTTCCACGGTTTCTGCATGAAGTCTACATGACCATTGAAATGGGTGACATTAGATGTTGGAAAGCAAGTGAAAAATTCCCATAAAATATCCCTTTCTTCTCCTTCTCCTCCACTTTCACTTTCTTCTTCCCCTTCTCCTCTTCTTCCTTTTCCTCCTCCTCTTCCTCCTCTTCATTTCCTTCCTTCCTTTCTTCTTTCCCTCTCTTCCTGTTTCTTTCTCTCCCTCCCTCCCTCCCCTTCTTCCTTCCTTCCTTCCTTCCTTCCTTCCTTCCTTCCTTCCTTCCTTCCTTCCTTCCTTCCTTCCTTCCTTTCTTTCTTTCTTTCTTTCTTTCTTTCTTTCTTTCTTTCTTTCTTGTCATTTGGTAGGAGTAAGATAAAGGTTCCCCTCGCACATATGTGCTAGTCATTCCCAACTCTAGGGGGCGGTACTCATCTCCATTTCAAAGCCGAGGAGCCAGCGCTGTCCGAAGACATCTCCGTGGTCATGTGGCCAGCATGACTCAACGCCAAAGGTGCACAGAACACTGTTACCTTCCCACCAAAGGTGGTTCCTGTTTTTCTACTTGCATTTTTTACCTGTTTTCAAACTGCTAGTTTGGCAGAAGCTGGGACAAGGATCGGGAATTCACCCCATTACATAGCACTAGGGATTTGAACCGCTGAACTGCTGACCTTTCTACCGACAAGCTCAGTGTCTTAGCCACTGAGCCACCATATAGTAGTAGTAGTAGTAGTTGTTGTTGTTGTTGTAGTAGTAGTAGTATCTAGATAGGCAATTATAAATTCTGGAATCTCATCCTGTAGAAACTTTATTTTTGTTTGTTTGTTTGTTTTTTCTTGGCCTTTTGGGAAGCAGAGACTATTTTTTCCCCCATCTTACCAAAATTTTGCTTCATTAAAATTCCCTCATTTCATTATTTTACTGCCATTCCTATTTCATCTCGCCGTCTTTTATCCTTCGTGTCCTTGTGGTGTGTATCTTCCTTTATTATTTGGAGGGAGGGGGGAAAGGAAAGGGGGGAAAATGGGCTGGGGGAGGATATTGCAAGCCACCCTGAGCCCTTCTTGAAATCCCACTTTTTATTTTTTATTTATTTATTAGAAAGAAATTAATTGATAGAAAACCCCCACCCACCCACCCACCCCCCATCCTCCTGAGCTCTGGGATTCAATCTGGAGAGGCCATATCTCGCAAAGACCTAAAGTAAGATTTTTTTCCCAATTTTTTTAATAGCGCCAAGTGCTACATTGAGTGACAAAATGGTAGCTGTCATAACGCACCAGTTAACATGTCCAATATGAGGCGATTGTTTATTGTCTCTCAGGATTAGAAGACAGAAACATGACAAAGAACAAAGAACTAGGATCAATAATGCTTGGGGGAAATAAGATGGAGAAGGTTATTTACTCTGCATTGATCTGTAGCTGTGCCACATAAATGTGGTCTGTTTTTCTTTTTAGTTAACCTTTAAGCGGGAGTACACTCACAAGTAACTGGGGAGCTGACTAACAGGTGTAGATTAAGAATCGAAGGAGGTCACTGTACCTCTGTCACCACCAGGCACCCATGTAGCCGGGTCCCTGAAGAAATTTAAACATCAATAGCCATAATAAGGGCAAATTTATCAAGCTTGGCCTACTTTTTTTTGCTTAGGGGCCTCACGGTGTCCAGTCAGTTTGCCCTCGCTAAAGCTCAATTGATTTGGGCATTCTTTTACTTGAATTGATTATCAGTTGTGACACAGCAAATTTGTTAGCTTCCAAAGCACCAGGCTGTGGTGTTGGCGGCAACGGTGCCTGGGAATGGAAGAAGATCTGAGCTGGTTCAGCTTTTGATCCAGGCAGCGGAGAGAAGGGAGGGAGGGAGGGAGAGAGGGCAGGGTGAGCTTGGATGGGTAGGGGATGATGGCCCCTTTCTTGGGGAAGAATCTGAGGGGGCAAATGGAGCAAGGAACTGTTTTGTTTGGGCCAAGAAATCAGAAGATTCTATGGGTGAATGCTAGGATGGATTACATTGGTTTGAGGTTGCAATTCTTTCTTTCTTTCTTTCTCTTTCTCTTTCTCTTTCTCTTTCTCTTTCTCTTTCTCTTTCTCTTTCTCTTTCTCTTTCTCTTTCCTTTCTTCCTTCCTTCCTTTCTTTCTTTATCTTTCTTTCCTTCCTTTCTTCTCCTCCTCCTTTACCTATTCTTCCTTTTTCCCCTTCTCCTCTTTTTCGTCCTCCTCTTCACCTCATTTCTTTCTTTCCTTCCTTCTTTCTTTCCTTCCTTCTTTCTTTCCTTCTTTCCTTCTTTTTCTTTCCTTCCTTCCTTCTTTTCTTCTTTCTTTCTTTCCTTCCTTCTTTCCTTCCTTTCCTTCCTTCCTTCCTTCTTTCTTTGTCTTCCTTCCTCCTCCTCCTCCTCCTCCTCCTCCCTCTTCTCTTTCTTCATCCCCTTCCCCTTCTCCTCCTCCTCCCCTTCCTTTTCCTCCTTCTCCTCCTTCTCCTCCTCATCTTCATTTCCTTCCTTCCTTTCCCTCCTTCCTTCCTTCCTTCCCTCCCTCCCTCCCTTTTTTCTTTCTTTCTTTCCTTCCTTCCTTCCTTCCTTCCTTCCTTCCTTCTTTCTTTCTTTCTTTCTTTCTTTCTTTCTTTCTTTCTTTCTTTCTTTCTTTCTTTCTTTCTTTCTTTCTCCTGCTTTTTGTCATTTGGTAGGAGAAAGAGGTTTTTTCCCCCCTGAAATTTATTTCAAAGGAGAAGAAACAATTGCTAAGGAGCAGAGTGAACTGGGAAGTGTGAAGGATTTGCTCCAATGGCCTTTTCTTTCATTATACAATCATCTGGCCAGCCATTTTTTAACCAGCCTGACTTCCCACGCTCCCATTAAATCCCAGGAGCAGAAGTTATGAGAAATCTCCCTGGGGACTTTTGAAGGAGGCTGTAGATTGGTGGGGAAAAAAAGATGTCTCCCTCAGCAACAGCTGTGCCACATTTTGCCACTTCAAACAGTAAAACAAGCCTGAAATCAAAGAGACATTTCAGCTAAATGCTCAAGCACCTTCAGAGATAAATGCCTCTCTGCAAGGGGAGAGGAGTTTTAAGAAACTCAAAGCAGATGCTGGCCCAACAAGAGTAGGAAAAAAAGGGAGTTTTGTTCTTCCTTCTTGGAGATCTGCATTGGCTTCAAGACACATATTCCCAGACTGGTACCTAGAAATTGGGGAAGCAGGATGATGATAGGTGTACTTCCTGATTGCTCTCTCTCCAGAAAAAAAGTGCAAAAAAAATCACCATAATTGAGCCCAACATTGATGTTGCTACGTGAAACATTTCTTACATTAGTTTACCCCACTTTACGACTTTTCTGGCCACTGTTAAGTGAATCATTGCATTTGTTAAGTGAGTAGCAGTAGCAATAAGACTTATATATCGCTTCACAGTGCTTCATAGCCTTCTCTAAGCAGTTCACAGTCAGCCTATTGGTCCCAACAATCTGGGTCCTCATTTTACCCACCTTGGAAGGATGGAAGGCTGAGTCAACCTTGAGCCAGTCAAGATCAAACTGCTGGCAGTGGCAGAATTAGCCTGCAATGTTGCATTCTCACAGGAAGGAAGGAAGGAAGGAAGGAAGGAAGGAAGGAAGGAAGGAAGGAAGGAAGGAAGGAAGGAAGGAAGGAAGGAAGGAAGGAGGTACAGCAGACATACACCGCTTCCCAGTGCTTCACAGCCTTCTCTAAGCAGTTCATAGTCAGCCTATTGCTCCCAACAATCTGGGTCCTCATTTTACCCACTCGGAAGGATGGAAGGCTGAGTCAACCTTGAGCCTGGTGAGATTCGAACTGCCAAATTGCAATCATCCAGCACTCAGCAGAAGTAGCCTGCAGTACTGCATTCCAACCACTGCGCCACCGCGGCTCATGGCTGTAACGTGATTGGTAAGTGCCTTAGTGTATTCTTGCCTCTTTAAAAAAGCATCTTCAGGACACAACCATGAACCAGATGACTGAAAATCTCCACCGACTTGGAGCTGAGGAATCTTTCTTGCTTAAAGATTCAAACCGAGGCACGAGCTGGATTAAGATGGGGAGGACTCCTTTAAGCTTCTGTCTCTGGCTAAATCTAATGTTCTTTCTGTTTGTTTATTTGTTTGTTTGTTTGTTTGTTTGTTTGTTTTATATATGCCACCCTTCTCCAGAGACTCAGGGCGGCTTACAATGGGTTAAGCAATAGCCTTCATACTTTTGTATATACCTGCTTAGTAGGGCTTTTGCCCCCCCCCCCCCCAGCGGTGTTCTTTTTTACACAAAGTCAGTTTATTGCCCTCACAATCCGGGACCTCATTTTACCTACCTCGGAAGGATGGAAAGCTGAGTCAACCTTGAGCCTGGTGAGATTGGAACTCGCAGTAATTGCAGGCAGCTGGCAGCTAAGTGCTACTTTAACAGGACTTAGTCCACTGCGCCACCAAGGCTCTGTTCGATAACTACATGTAAAGAGTTAACGTGCTGTTTTTCTTTTTATGTTTCCCACCTCCCAATTGGCTTCAGAACAAATTAAAATTTGAAGCGGATAAACCCGGAAAGGCTCTTCGGCTTCTGCAGCCCCTGACAAATGGAGCCAAACATTCAAGGTGGCTTTTGCAGCCAGAAACGCAAATGGATGGGTGTTTTGATGATCTATTAAGAAAGCACTTTTCCTGTTAGTACACTGAAGATCATCTGGATGCCTCACCCAGAGTCCTTGTCCAGACTGACCCTGTTTACTTGCATTGTCTGGCTTGCTGGCTCCCTTCCCAGAAGTCTACCCTTCCTAGCCATGACATCGATCATTGCTACAAGCCAGAGGACAGGCCCTACCTGATGGGAAAGGCAGAAGTCGCCTCTCTCTCACCATATGCCAGGAATTGTCAGTGGCTGCTCAAAATCAGGGCTCTGCCTTCTTGTGCCAAAAAAACAAAACAAAACCCCAGCCCCTTCCCTGCATTTGCCAAAAGAAGGAACCAACTAATTCCTCTTCTGCATAATTATTTCCACAAGGAACTACTGTCGACAGGCTCCTTGATTGGGGTTCGGTTCGTTTTGCTTTTGCTTTTGTTGACAACAAAATACTTCATTCGTTCATTCATTCATTCATTCATTCATTCATTTATTGGTACGATTTATATACCGCCCTTTTCTGGAGACTCAGGGCGGCTTACAATGCATTAAGCAATAGCCTTCATACTTTTGTATATGCCTGCTTAGTAGGGCTTTTGCCCCCCTCCCCCCAAGCGGTGTTCTTTTTTATACAAAATCAGCTTATTGCCCCCACAATCCGGGTCCTCATTTTACCTACCTCGGAAGGATGGAAGGCTGAGTCAACCTTGAGCCTGGTGAGATTTGAACTCACAGTAATTGCAGGCATCTGGCAGCTAAGTGCTACTTAACAGCACTTTAGTCTGCTTCCCCCCCCCCCCCAAAGCGGTGTTCTTTTTTTATACATAGTCAGCTTATTGTCCCCACAATTCGGGTCCTCATTTTAACTACCTCGGAAGGATGGAAGGATGAGTCGACCTTATGCCACCAGGCTTGAAATTTTGAGCTTGGACAACTTAGAACTTTGCCAACTTCGGTCTTACCAAAGTGTAGCACATAAAATTATCTGCCACAATGTCCTACTTGTCAATGAATACTTCAGCTTCAACCACAACAATACACAAGCAAATAATAGATACAAACTCAAGGTAAACCGCTCCAAACTTGATTGCAGAAAATAGGACTTCAGTAACAGAGTGGTCAATGCCTGGAATGCACTACCTGACTCTGTGGTTTCATCCCCAAACCCCCAAAATTTTAACCTTAAACTGTCCACTGTTGACCTCACCCCATTTCTAAGAGGTCTGTAAGGGCACCAGCGTCCTAATATTCCTTTTTACTCTTACTCTTTTCATGTATTCAAATTATGTTTATACTTTTATCTTATATATGCTTGACAAATATATAAAATAAATAAATAAATGTTTTTTTTTTAAAAAAAAAGAAAGCAGTTGAAACTTAGAAAATAGTTTTGTTCTGGGCTAGGCAGCCATCATTCAAACCCTCCTCTCTCTCTCTTTTTTTTCCTTCTCAGATAAACAGTAAAACATTTACTGTTTCCAGTGGCAGATAGAGGTCAGGGAGTCAGAAATACCAAGCATGTTCATCAGATTGTGGCAACAAAGCCCCCATGTAATAATTAATGCAGCTTTTCAGGCAAGAAAGAATTTTGAAGTCGTGGTGTGAGGTCAAACAGGCCCCTCTCTCTTTGTCTCTGGGTGTGCGCTGGTGCACATACACACTGATGTGGGCCCCATGGACCTATGTTTGCTTGTATTTATATGCTAACAACTCCTTTCATAGCTTCGGTTGTCCCAGGTAAGATTGGATGCAATATCAGTTCCAAAACATTGGAAACGGTTCAACTTCTAAAGCTTCCCTTTCTTTCTATTATTTCAGTCATGTTTCTAGTCCTTAAGTTGTGTAAGCAAACTTATAAGGTTATTTGTCATATTTATGACATTTTTCTTCCAGGACTTTAGGTCTCTAGTGAACAGGTCAATTTCTATGCTGACGTTGGGAGAATATAGGTCTGAAATCTCAAATCCTACAATTTGGAGAACATTAGCTTCAGTAAAAAAAAAAAAATATGGTTCAGAATAAGAACAAGTTCAAAATTAAGGTATTCAGCATTCTCTGGAAATGCAGATTTTTAAAAAAAAATTCAGGCAGATCTGTCAGGCACAGGAAAATCAGGAAGCTCAAGCAGTTCAAATGAATATAAAGTTTTATTGCAAGCTTATGCTCTCTACAAAAATCTGAACTACTAATGGTCAAAGCAAATTGGTATTAGATAAGAGTCAATGGAATTCAAGGTGGCTGGATTTAGTACTCTTATGGGTACAAAGGGACTCAAGACTGATGATATGTTTGACCCCTCCCTCGGGTTCAGCCTCATCTCCTACAAGATGTTGACTGTACAGAGTGTTGTGGCCCGTCAGCAGCCTGTGCAGATTGTAGCTGATTCCGACAGCAAGGAGGCTGGTGTGGTGCTGTGCCAGCAGCCTGTGCAGCTGGCGCTCGAGTCGGACAGCGAGGAGGCTGAAGAAGAGGTGGTGCCAGAGGCAGGGATTCAGCCAGAGCCTTCAGAACCTCCAGAAGCTCCCTTAAGTGAAGAGGACGAAGAGGAGGAGTCTCTTCTCGATGCATGGGCACGCAGAGCTGCTAAAAGGAAGGAGTGGCTCCTCAGGAGGAGGTCTCCTCGAGAGTAAGGCTTGGGGCTAATTGGCCACTCCCTTAGCCTATTTAAGGAGGAATGCTGCTTGCAACAAACTATAAAGAACAACTTTAGTTCAATCTCCTTTGGATTCTCTGCAGAATTGTTTCTGGGGTTTCTGCCAACTCTAGTAAGACTGTGATTACCTTATCTTAGAATTCTGGTAAGCTGTTAAGACAGTTTATTAACAGCCTTTGGTTGATAAAGAGTAAGTTATTTGAGTAAAATAAGCTTTGTATAGAGTTTGTGTGTGCTGTGTTCTTTGGGGTCCGTAGCTGGGGCAGAACACACAGAGAGAAAATAATCAAATGCTGGTTAAATTGTAAGAAATATATAGAATGACAAGGCTAAGGGCATTTGTGGCTCCTTGGTGATTAGATCTCCTCAGTGGAAGATCCAAGGATGTGGATGAAAAGCTTTCCTGTGATCTTCTTGGATTCTTGCATCCAGATTTGGCTATGTGCCACGTGATTTTAGGATTGAAATTTTGTAGTGTAGGAGAAGGAGTGGCAGAACCTGCAGGTGGAGTTAAAAGAGGGACCAGCCTAAAATCTCTGCAAAGCCACAAGCCAATTAAGTCCAACTTCCCTTGAATTCCATTGACCCTTTTCTAAATCCAGCCAGGTGCTAACCATTGAATAAATAAATTTAATTGAATCTTCATGTGTGGACCTGGACTTTTGTACCTGGCATGTAGCTTGCTTGCACCCACACTATTCTCAATCTGTGCTAGCCAAGATGGATTGAAAGGCTTGAGTAACATGAAGACTAACAGACATTTAACAGAAATCTGTAGAATCACGGTTAATCTGTTCAGTCTAGGATCCAGTAGATCATGTCTCTCAGAACTCCATCCAGACTTTATCTGAAGACTCCCAGACTAATTCTACTTTATATTCAGCACCCTCAGTGTAGGATTCAAGATTCCTGACAATCATTTTATGTACAGTATTCTAAAATTTAGAATAAGTGGTAGAAATAAGAGAAGGGGGAAATATTAGTATATACACTTTTATATAAGTAGATGTAGATAGAGATAAAGATCCAACAGAGGAACATGGGAGGCAAGTAAAAAAAAAAAAAGCATAGCAATTAAAGTATTGAAGCGGGCAAGAGACGATGGATAGATGATTTCTCCTTTTTGTTGTTGTGCTGATTTGCTTTTATTTTTCTCTCGCTTTCTTTTCTTTCTTTAGGTAGGTGATATGACTAGAAGTTTTGTAGGATAGAAAGAAAACATTTTTTAATAAAGGGTGATATGATTGAAAGTTAGAATAAGAGATAGAAAAAAGAGAAGGGGGAATATTAGTGTATACACTTGTATATAATAAAATAAAAGCAATAATGAGAAAACAAGAAATAGTTGGATAATGAGAGACGGCAACTTAATATAATAGAAAATTAATAGAAAAATATGTTGATTGAATGTAACAACTATGATTAATTCTACTAGCTTTATTCGTATTAGAACGTATGATATTCAGGTGCCACACTGTTCACACATTGATTGATAAGTTCGTAAAAAAAAATTTTTTTTAAGATTCCTGAAAATCATTTTATGTACAGTATTCTACTCTGATTCCTGTGCAAAGTTAGATCTGAGCAAATCTGGATGTTGGTTTTAGCTGTTTTACTTTTTTCAGCTTTAAGCTTGTTCTAGCCCAGTTCAGTCAGGGTTTCTTTTAAAAGTCATGCACATTTGTATGCATAGCATGTTTTGTGTGTAATTTTAATTTACACATTTTAATGTCATTTTGTAGTTATGACTTCCACTGCAAAATTGGGAAAGCATCAGCGCTGTCATATAGGAATGCTGAATGGTGTATAATTAAAAAAAGTACAAATTGGGTTCTATTAAAAAGGAAACAAGGACATTTTGGACCTCTCCCTGAACAAAAATGTATTGATCCAGTGTTCAGCCTTCAGAGTAAACCAAAGGAAAGCAAAAATAAAGATGTTTCATGAATTGCCCTTGGAGGCATGGTCGAAAGAGAAGCAGTTTTGTTTATGGTAGCTAAAAATCAGGAGTCCAGTACCACTTTTTCCAACCATCAAATTTTATTCAAAGTCAGAGGCTTTCGTGAGCTACAGTTCTAATCAAGAAGAGAACCAACCAAGAACTAAAGGTGGGTCAGAAAGTCAGAAATTTCCTGACAGTGAGAACAATGAACCGGTGGAACAACTTGCCTCCAGAAGTTAGGGGTTCCCCATCACTGGAGGCTTTCAAGAGACTGGACAGCCACTTGTCTGGAATGATATAGTGGTCTCCTGCTTGCGCAGGGAGTTAGACAGGGGTGGGCTGTTGGGGGTTTGCAGGGGTTCAGGAGAACCTCTAGCTAAGATGCTGTGCAGTTCGGAGAACCCTCAAATCCCACTTCTGGCTGGCCCTGCCCACCCCTCCCCTCCCCTCCCAGGAGTCCCCAGGAGTCCCCATGTGGTCTGTAAGTGCAGGACGTGTGGGGACAGCCTACCAGAAGTTCAGAAAGGCTGGAAATGGGCCCATTTCTGGCCTCCAGAGGGCTTCTGGAGCCTGGGGCGGACGTTTTCACCATCCCGGAGGCTCAAGAAAAGCCTCCAGAGCCCGGGGAGGGCTAAAATGCCCCCCATCATGGTGCAGGAAGCCGACTAGGCCACGCCCATGGCCACACCCACTCAGCAACCAGGCAGGTAACTCCTTGCTAAAATTTTTGAAGTCCACCCCCCAGATGACCTGGAAGGTCCCTCCCAACTCTGTTATTCTATGCTCTACATTGACTTCATTGGATGCACACAGTAGTATCAGGTGAAGCGAGTTGCTGCTCTAAATAACATCTGTTGGGTGGAGAAGATGTTACCAGGTTCTTCCTTATATTTTAATGCCATATCTATCAACAATTTTCTTGATCGCAACTCTACTGTTCTTATTTAGCTGTAGAAGGCACAGAGTTAATATCACGATTGTCATGTTTTCTTTGCTTATTCGCTTACCACCATTTTTCACTTTTCAGTTGCCTCTGTTAAAGATAGAATCTTGGTCTTTAATCCTAAAATGAAGTGGGGATTGATTAATTGATTGATTGATTGATTGATTGATTGATTGATTTTTGCAAATCTTTCTTTCCATCAGAAAAAAAACCCAATATCAGGCAGCAGGAAGTTGTTGAGGGTAACGAACAGGAAACAATGAAGGACTGGGAAGTTTTTTTATTATTATTATTTGATTTATATGCCACCCTTCTCCGGAGACTCGGGGCAGCTTACAATGCGTTAAGCAATAGCCTTCATACTTTTGTATATTTATACCAAGTCAGCTTATTGCCCCCACAAACTGGGTCCTCAATTTACCTACCTTAGAAAGGATGGAAGGCTGAGTCCACCTTGAGCCTCGAACTTGCATAATTGCAGACAGCTGGGTGTTAATAACAGGCTATCTAGCCCGTCGAGCTATCTGAGGCTCGTATTTGATTGTAATGTTAATATGATTTTATATACAGATAGTCCTCAGCTTATGACCACAGTTGAGCCCCAAATTTACGTTGTTAAGTGAGAAATAAATTGAAAAAGGAAAGAATGTGTATTCCTACTCTTGACTTGTAGACAAGGGGTAACTTCGTCTTGTTCATTTTATAAACTGTATTTTTATTGGTCAAACTAAAGTTCTGTCTGTCTATTCCTACTTCTGGTTTGGGGTGTTTTTTGGGGGGAGGGGCTCATTCTCCCCCTCCCCCCATCTGTCTGTCTGTCAGGAGTGGGCTGACCTTGCCTCATTTCATGCCCTGTAAAAAAAAAAAAAAAGCCCTTGGGAAATGGGAAGGCATTTTCAGCATTGCAATAGAGCCATCTTCTGGCAGGACACTGAGTTGGGGGCCTTACCTGGCTCTGTGAAAACCTGCTGCCAATTTTTGCCAAGGATGAACGTAACTATGCAGAGCCACAAAGATGATTAGGGGTCTGGAAGCTAAAACGTAGGATGAATGATTGCGGGATTTGAGTGTGGTTGTCCAACCTCTTCTTGAGGTTAATTGAACAGAATAACCGAGTTGGAATAGAATAGAATAGAATAGAATAGAATAGAATAGAATAGAATAGAATAGAATAGAATAGAATAGAATAGAATAGAATAGAATAGAATAGAATAGAATAGAGCTGTAAGGTACTTTGGAGGTCTTCTAGTCCAACCCCCTGCTCAGGCAGGAAACCCTACCATTTCAGACAAAATGGTTGTCCAATCTCTTCTTAAAAACTTCCAGTGATGGAGCACCCACAGCTTCTGGAGGGCAAGTTGTTCCACTGATTAATTGTTCTAACTTTCAGGAAATTTCTCCTTAGTTCTAGGTTGCTTCTCTCCTTGATTAGTTTCCACCCGTTGCTTCTTGTCCTGACTTCAGGAGCTTTGGAGAATAGATTGACCCCCTGTCTCAAAGGTGCTTTTTCAGGAGGCAACTGGACCTCCTTGGGGTTTTTTTTCTTCTTCTTTGAAGACGTTTTGCTTCTCATCTAAGAAGCTTCTTCAGCTCTGACAGGATGGTGGGGAATGGAAGGATTTATACTCCTTGCAGACAGCTGGTCCTTGGTATCCTTTTAGAGGATTGTTTTTCTTAGATAAACTTGGAGGCTTTTCTGTGTCCTCAGGGTCACCTGAGTGGTGCTCCTGGTTCCTGTAGTCTGCAATTCTTTTTCCTCTGGAAATCCATTCCTCCTCCCACACCATTCCAAAGGTGTTCATCCCAAATTGAATAGCTAAAAGTCTGTAGAGATTCTCAGTCATCCAGGTCATGGTTATCTCAAAGGTGCTTTTTTTTTTTCAGGAGGCAACTGGACTTTGTTGTTTCTTCTTCTTTGAAGACGTTTAGCTTCTCATCCAAGAAGCTTCTTCAGTTCTGACAAGATAGTGGAGAATGGAAGGATTGCCCCGCCCCCACCTTCCCTCTGACAGCCCCTCAAGTCTTGGTAGACAACTATCATTGTCACCCTGATCCTTCTCTTCGTTAAGCTAGATATACCTAGTTCCCTCAATGATTCATCATACGGTTTAGCTCAAAACATACCTCGTTCCCTCAATCTTCTTCCTCCCCACTCCCCCTCGCCCCCAGAAGTGTAAAAATGCAGGGACTTTGCAAAAATCAGAGGCATGAAAGTGTAATGAAAAACAGGACATTCTCTCTCATGCACAGCCCTTGGTCAGCTCATCCCTCACACTCCACCCACTCAGAACGCCTAAATTCTGTTTCATTAAATTGGGCAGGAAAAAGAAGCTGCAGGAGAATTGCCATATTTTTCAGACTATAAGATGCACCGGAATATAAGACACACCAAGATTTTGAAGAGGAAAACAAGAAAAAAAATATTTTTTGCCTTCCCCCGCCCCCAAGAGCACTCTGCAGGCTTCCCAAACCCTCTGCACATCCCGTTTTTGTGAAAAATGGGCCTGTTTTTGGTGAAAATGGGATGCGTGGGGTGGGGTTTCGGCAACATTTCCGCCCTCTTTTGGGGGGGTGAGTGCATATTATACTCCAAAAAGTATGGTAATTGTGGAACTATAGTCTTTTCCCAGAGATATTGAACAACAAGGCAGCCATCCTTGAGCAAGGGAAAGATTGCCTAGAAAGCAGAGCAAGAGGAAGCATGGGAGAATGGAGAGAGATGATACAAACATGGCACCATCACAACTCAAGTTCTGCCTCTTGTGTTCCCATATCATGGATATTGTGCACATGTAGGTGATTGGGAGATCCAATCTGGGTTGGCCACTGGGACCAAAATTTTTGTCTTCTGAATTTTCAGACTCATGCTGGAGCCCATCCTTCTTGTCACAGAGAAGTTCCCTGGGGATGGGCTACAGCATGAGTCCCAAAGCTCGGAAGATAAAACCTCTGGTCCTGGTGACCAACCCAGATTGGATCCTGCAACATTATCCTGGGATACTTATATTCACCTTCATTTGTGATTGGGTAAGATAAAAGGAAATGGTAAAGGTTCCCTTTGCACATATGTGCTAGTTGTTCCCGATTCTAGGGGGTGGTGCTCATCTCCATTTCAAAGCTGAAGAGCCAGCGCTGTCCAAAGAAGTCTCTGTGGTCATGTGGCCGGCATGACTCAATGCCAAAGGCACACGGAATGCTGTTATCTTCCCACCAAAGGTGGTCCCTATTTTTCTAGTTGCATTTTTTATGTGTTTTCGAACTGGTAGGTTGCCAGAAGCTGGGACAAATAACGGGAGCTCACCCCGTTATGCGGCACTAGGGATTCAAACTGCTGAACTGTCAACCTTTCGATCGACAAGCTCAGCATCTTAGCCACTGAGCCACCGCGTCCCTTCAATTGGGAGATTGAAGTGTGGGAGATTTTGCATAATGGTAAATATAAAAGTAAAGGTTTCCTTTGTCTAGTCATGCCCAACTCTAGGGGATGGTGCCCATTTCTGTTTTTTGGCCAAGGGAGCCAGCATTATCCGAAAACAATTTCCATGCTAATGTAACCAGCATGACTATACACCAACATGCACAGAATGATATTACCTTCCCACCAAAATGATACCCATTTATCTACTCACATTTGCATGCTTTCTAACCGCTAGGTAGGTAAGAGCTGAGGCTGGAACGGGAACTCACCCCATTCTGCGGCACTCGGGTCTCGAACCCAGGCTGTCAGTTCTCCAGCTGACAATCTAAGGATCTTTAACCGTTGATCCATCACACCAGCACAATGGTATACCCTGACATAAATGTCAGATTCTGTAGATGCCCTGAGTGACATCTGGTTCCTTTGCTTTCCCTTAACTGACATTAAGAATCAAACCAGGCCTCTCCAGCTTCACAGCATCATCCTGGTTTCCTAGTGTGGGATTGTGTCACCCACTGATAAATGTGCTGTTTTAGCAGAACTATCAATATGCATTTCCAAGCAATTATCTTTTCTTGTATTTTGTAACCATGTGGGTTGAAAATTGTATTCAAGGCCTTTTGCTTCCTTTTCTTATGAATGAATCGTTTGGATACAGGATACTTTGTAGGGTAACATAAAGCAGATCTGTAGCTAACAAGGACTGCAAGTCTTACAGTGTAAATTCAAACAATATGTACATATGTATGACTGCCCACAGGTCAGCGAATGAGGGTGTGTGTAGTAGAGGGAGGGACAGAGAAAAAAAGAGAGACGCAGACACAGAAATAGACACCAAAAGGCATAATTGTATCCCAAGATTCAGCCAAACCCTGCTTCCAAATGTTGTTGTACACAATCCAAGGATCATTTTGGAACGGAACAGTTTCTTTCTGTGCTTTTAAAGCACAGCGCCGACTGTTCTTATCTGCCAGAACGTGCTGAAGGTTGCAGTTCCTCTGACGAGCCACTAGGGGGAGGAGAGGTTAAGTCCTGTGCATCCATTCGCATTTCTTTCATTTTCTCATCCAGCATGTCAGAAAATCGAAGGAAAGAATCATGAAAGGCAAACCTCGCTTGGCACATTTATCAAAGCATCTGGATTCTCCTCAAAGCTCGGTCAGTTTTCCAGCATCCCAAGGGCCGGAGGAGAATCCTCGCCCGTTTTGCTTCCTAGAAGCACCCCGTTTTGAAAGAGACAAGGGGACCGTCAATCAATTCCATTTGGAAAGTCTTCCATAACCGATTGGAGAAAAATGCTGATTTTTCTGAAAAGCTCCACGGCGGCTCGCTGGAGACTCGTTTAAGTCTGCTTAAAGTTCTAACACCCAGACTGCAAACTCTCAGGAAGCAGCTGGGTCCCTAATTAAAATGAATCGTTTGTAGATTTAGTAGGCCAAATTTATGGTTTTCAATTAAAAACACTCTTGCACTTGATAATAGTTACTAACTTGGGGGGGGGGTAGAGTAAGCTTATGGGCAGGGCTGTAGATCAAAAACATCTGATTAAAAAAAAATAGAACAAGTATCCAAATGCTAACATCCGTACAAGTTGGGTATTTTCTGCACTCTTCATATATTTATCGATAGGTCGAGCTTGTCTGCTCCTACAGCAGGGGTTTCAAACTCAATTTCATTGAGAGCCACATGAGGGTTGTGTTTGACCTTGGGGGCCCTGCATGGGCATGGCAGGGTGTGTGTGGCCAGCTCGACGTTACTTGTGTTGGGGGTCCGTTTTCGGCTGTGACAGCCTCCTGAAACCCTCTGCCAGTGAAAACAGAGCTTGGGAGGACCGTGGGTGTCTCTCCCAAACTCTGTTTTTGCTGGCAGAGGCACCCCTGGCCAGTCCTTCACTGTTTCCGGGGCGGCTCCCATGAGCCAGATCTAAGCACCCACAGGCCTCTGGGCCTTGAGTTTGACACCTCTGTCCTACAGCGTTTAACTAGGAAAAACTAAAAATTGACTTGGGAATGGAGCTTCCACGGATAGTCACAGCCTGTTGAATTTCTTCTTCTCATTTTCTTTGTCCCTTCTGGGGACTATATTCAGCATTAACTCTGTAGCAAAGCAGATTTTTTTGCATCAGTTTACTTTAGTTTTGTGTTTCATCCGTAGATTTGTGAAAACCTGTATTGAAAAGACCCTACGTCATTTCTGACAGATGGCAGAACAGTCTCTTCTCAAAACCTTCCAGTGATGAAGCTCCCACAACTTCTGAAGGCAACTTCTGTTCCATGGGTTGGTTGCTCTCGCTGTCAGAAAATTTCTCCTTATTTCTTGATTGAATCTCTCCTTGTTCAGTTTCCATCCATTGTTCCTTGTCTGGCCTTCGGGTGCTTTAGAGAATAGCTTGACCCCCTCCTCACTGGGACAGCCCCTCAAATGTTGATGTTGAGAGCTAGAAACTAGAAGGACCAAGTTTCCATGCTGATGTGAAATAACTATTTGCAGGAATTCCAAGGATCAGAAAATCAAGGGGTTCCCACATTTTATCAAAGGTTAGCAACAATTTGTGTCCATTTCCTGAACATTCCATCTGGGGATGTCACGGAACAGACAAACCAAAAATCCACCTCAGATGTTTCGTAGAGCATACCGTATTTAGGTTTTCATTAACTGAGAAACTAGTGGCAGAGAATGGTGGATTTTTTTCAGGAAAGAAACCCACTGTGGTGTGGGGGAAATAACTTATTGTTCAATGCTCAAGATGCCTAAGGAGTTTTTTCTAGCTTGCTTTCATCTTTGAAAAGAGTCCTTTAGCACCGCTCGGTTCTTAAACAGCTGTGCGACTAACTTTACAATTGCAATGATTCACTGAACAACAGGAGCAAGAAAAACTGTACCATGGGTGGGAGGGAACTCACTTAACAAATGTTTCACTTAGCAGAATAAATTTTGGGCTCTTTTGTGGCCGTAAATCGAGGACTACCTATACCAGTTTTTTTTTTAAAATTTAATTTATATGCCGCCCTTTTCCGGAGACTCAGGGAGGCTTACAATGTGTTAAGCCGTACCAGTGATGGCAAATCTTTTTTTCCTCGGGTGCCAAAAGTACACACACATGCGCGAAAGCACAAGTGTGTGCCCACACCCATAATGCAATGCCCCCCATGCACGACTTGCCCCCCTGAGCATGGACATGCAATCCCCCACACACTGCCCCACCTCGCTGCACAGGTGCATGCAACCCTCCCGTGCTCCCCACTGTACATGTACATGAGACCCCTCCCTCACCATGCCGCATGTACTTACCTGGCATCCAAAACGGGCCGCATGGAGACTCCTGGGAGAGTCAGGGCAGCATGGGCATGCATGCAGAGACCTGAAAATCAGCTAGTGGGCGGGAGGCACACACGCATATGCAGTGGAGCTGATCTAGGGCGACGACTCCTGTGCCCACAGAAATGGCTCCGTGTGCCACCTGTGGTGCCGGTGCCATAGGTTCGCCATCACGGACCTATACTCTTTCAGCAGTGACTTGACTATCTAAAGCTTTCCAGAGAACAAATGCATGGGTCTGTGTTTCTTACAAACACATATTTCCTTGGTTGTTCTCAGTCGGACACAGTCGTTATGTGTTGAATATGCACAATCTGTCAATGAACACCTGTACACCCTCGTTTAGGTTCGATGCTGAAGCTAAGCGGAAAAGGATTCTCAGCAGTTAACAGCTGATGTACAAACGATGGGAAATTACCGTGTGCTGCCAATTGATTGCAGGGGTGACATTCGCTTACCTTCGCTACCGGTTCGCATTTGTGAGCGCGCACAGAGGGTCAAAAACGGGACATGGTGACGTCTGGGTGAGTGGGTGGAGCCTCCCGCAACCACCGCTACCAGTTCTGATTGTGATTGATTGGCTTTCAATAATGGACTTTGAGGAGCCAAGAGAATCCATTTTGCAACCCTGCCATTCTCCCAAAGGTGCTTTTTTTTTTCTTTTTCAAGTGGCAACTGGACTTTCTGGTTTTTCTTTGAAGACATTTCACTTCTCATCCAAGAAGCTTCTTCAGCTCTGACTGGATGGTGGGGACCGGAAGGATTGATACTCTTTGCAGACAGCTGGTCATTTGCATGTCCTAAGCGAGTCGTTAAGGTCATCTGGAGATTTGACCAAGCTGTCCTGGAGGACTGAGAATCTCCATAGGTATGCACAGGTAGTCCTTGACTTATGACGGCGCTGAAGAGGCTTCTTGGAAGAGAAGCGAAACATCTTCAAAAGAAAAACTAGAAAGTCCAGTTGCCTCTTGAAAAAAAAAAAAGTATCTTTGGGACAACCATGACTTTGGATGGCTGAGAATCTCCAGAGAAACTCTGTCATTCCTTTTTACATATTTTGCTCCATTCTCCTTTGTAGTCAGCCAATAAATAAAACAGCTTGTGATCCTGACGCTTTATCAGAAACACTTCAAGAGTTTCTACTGGGACTAACAATGCTGGTGAGTGAATTTCATTAAGCCCAGTCTTTGCAATGGATTAAAATCAGCGTCATGGAAAAATGCAGCTCTCCCTTCCCTTCCTATAGCTGAATTCCCTTCGCTTTGATCTACTTCCCCTTTCACTTTGATCTCCTGCTCTACAGCCCTGTACTCTTACTGGTGTGGCAAACTGCACTGAGGAATGTTGGAAAGAAAATGCTCTCTAGTACACCCCTTTGACCAGGAGATAGAATAATAGGGTTGTGTCCTTGGAGGTCTTCTACTCCATCCCTTGCTCAAGCAGAAGACCTATACCCAATGGCTTGTCAGGGTTCCAAGTAACAGCCACCCCCCTCAACAGAAGAAGACTCCGAGGCTTCACTTTCCTCAAAGTTCCATTTTATTGAAGATGTCATATTGGCATATCTGGGAAAACCCGAATCTGAAAGTTCTCAGATTTGGGTTTTCCCAAGCCTCAGATAGCTCAACAGGCTAGATATCCTATTATTAACACCCAGCTGTCTGCAATTGTGCAAGTTCGAGGCTCAGGGTTGACTCAGCCTTCCATCCTTTCTAAGGTAGGTAAATTGAGGACCCAGTTTGTGGGGGCAATAAGCTGACTTTGTATAAAAAAATACATAAGTATGAAGGCTATTGCTTAACGCATTGTAAGCCGCTCTGAGTCTCCGGAGAAGGGCGGCATATAAATCTAATTATTAAAAAAAAAGTTTCCAGGTTTTCCCCCACCCAAGTGAATGTTCAAGTCCCTGCCCAGGACCCACATGTCCATCACACGGTCCAATCATCCACTGTCCAAATTAGAGATACCTCACCATTATCCGACTCCAGGTGCCAGGGCAAGGCATCCTTGACTCTATGAGAAAGGAATGTTGTTTTGACTACATTTCACCCATACTGTATGCAATTCCCCCCCCTCCCAATTCCCCACAGTAGTAAATATGGCAGGCCTGAAGGCCCAACTGTAAAAGATAGCTTCCAGGTCTGTCCATTTTCTTCTTGAAAACCTCCAGTGATTTAGCAGCCACAGCTTCTGGAGACAAGCCATTCCACTGGTTGATTCTTCTCATCATCAGGAAATTTCTTCTTGGTTCTAGGTTGGGATCTTTAATGATCTTAAATGCTAAAGATGTGCTAAAATATTCACAATACAGTAGCCATGCGGGTGGGGATAACTTCTTTTTTCTTCTGGTATCTGGCATTCCTAACTAGAAATGAATGAAGGAACCTAGCAATTCTTCTGTCCTAGTAATCAGGAAGAGGTTCCTGATGCCTATGAGGGTAATCCAAGTTTTTGGGGAAAGAATTGCTTTTATCTATACTCATGCCCAGTGATGCCAATGTGGTGTGGTGGTTAGAACATCAGGCTAAAGACTTGGAGAACATGAGCTCCATGTCTCAACTCATTACATCAAAATATATTGAGACTCTGGAAAGAGTGCAGAGAAAAGCAACACAGATGATTAGGAGGCTGAAGTCTAAAATATATAAAGAATGGTTGCAGGAATTGGATATTACTACTTTAGTGAAAAGAAGGACTAGGGGTGATAGGATAGCAGTGATCCAGTACTTGGGGGGCTGCCACAAAGTAGAGGGGATCAGCCTATTTTCCAAAGCACCAAAGGGCAGGCCAAGAAACAATGGAATGGAAACTAATCAAGGAGAGAAGCAACCCAAAACTAAGGAGAAATTGGCTAACGGTGAGAACAATTAACCAGTGGAACAGTTTGCCTTCAGAAGCTGTGGGTGCTTCACCACTGGAGGGTTTTAAGAAGAGACTGGACAGCCACTTGTCTAAAATGGTATAGGGCAGTGATGGCTAACCTTTTTGCCATCGTGTGCCAAAAGCTTAATGCATTGTAGGCCGCCCTGAGTCTCCGGAGAAGGGCGGCATATAAATCAAACAAATAAATAATAAATAAATAAATAAGTGCGGGGGGTCGTGCATATGTGGGCCTACACCCATAATTCTATGTGCCCCACCCCCACGCATGTGTTCACGCCCCCCCACGCTTCCCCCACTTTTGGCACGCGATGGTCCGGTGGGCCTGGTAGGCCAGATTTTTGCCCTTCCCAGGCTCCAGAGCCTTTCTAGGAGTCTGGGGAGGGCGAAAACGGCCTTCCCCACCCTCCCAGAGGCTCTCCGGAGACCAGAAACAGCCTGTTTGCAAACTTCCAGTGGGCCCAGAAGGCCCGAAAATCAGCTGGCCGACATGCACATGTGCGCCAGAGCTCAGCTCATATGCCCACCGAGGTGGCATGCATGCCATAGGTTTGTCATCATGGGTATAGGGTCTCTTTCCTGAGCAGGGGGTTGGGCTAGAAGACCTCCAAGGTCCCTTCCAACTCTGTTACTCTGTTATTATGTTAGGCACGAAGCCAACTCAGTCACTTTGCCCAGCAAATGGCACATCGGTTCTGAAAATCTTGTCACACAGACTTCAGGGACTAACTGAGATAATCATTATTTATTTATTTTTATTTTTAATTTGATTTATATGCCGCCCTTCTCCGGAGACTCAGGGCGGCTTACAATGCGTTAAGCAATAGCCTTCATACTTTTGTATATTTATATTTATACAAAGTCAGCTTATTGCCCCCACAAACTGGGTCCTCAATTTACCCACCTTAGAAAGGATGGAAGGCTGAGTCGACCTTGAGCCTGGCTAGGATTGAATTTAGAGAAATTACAGGCAGCTGGTGTTAATTGCTGCCTTTAGTAGGAGGCATTAGCCCTCTACGCTACACAGGCTCCTAATGCTGATTAGGTATCAGCATTGTCTCAAAGGCATAAATAATAACATCTTTAAAATAGAAATACAATATCGGATTAAGCACTGTCTCCTTTCCCAATCTCTACACCCACCTCTCTTTTTGGCTTCAAGATGTTGACCTCCCAGATAACGCTAGATACATTTTTCAATTTTCCCCTCTGCTTATAAAAATGAAAGAGCTCCCTAAATGGAAAATGTTGCTCGAGATACTTGATTTCGTGCCTGTGCAGTGAAACCCAAGATACTCAAATCCTGACTTGATAATATCAAGGAGTGCTTATTGTTGGCAACTCACTGTTAGGACATTGGCTATATCATACCTTTACACAATTCAATCTTATATGCTATTTTCAGCACTTCAGCCTTCCCTTATGATTAGCTCATTAAAATAGGGTAACCTTTATATAAGCAGAAATCTCGCCACTCACTAGCTGGCTCGGATGGAGATGCGCGCGCACACACACACACACACACATCTCTTACCACCAAAAAGAAGAAGAAAAAGTAATAATATGAAGCCTGCCACTATTAGAGAGATTGAAAGCTGAAGGTGTGCATTTATGCCACCGAGCCAACTTAAATGTTCATAAAGACAATGAAATTTTCAGTATCCCTAGCTGTTGATTCCATACGTCAGGTCAGAGACAGATGACTCCGAGCTGAGATTTATTACTGAAAGGCAAAGCCTTGGAGTTTGTGTCAAGGTGGGCCCATTCATCACTATGAGAAGTCTGCCATAATATTCTGCTGTCACATCCCATCTGCCCTTGATCAATCGATCAGTCGGCCTACTTAGGAAATGGCACACAGATCCACTGTAATCAGCTTAGACATCCAGAAACATGGACAGTGGTTAATCATGCAAACAAATAGGAATGGAAACTAAACAGAGTTTTGCCTTGCCTGGAATGAATTGAGCTCTGGGGTAAGCCTTTAGAAAGCCCTCTCCCCATCTTAAGGCTAATAGGTGAGGGTCACCCAGGTCATCTAAAGTTATATTTTGGGCAGGAGCTACCATCTCATCTTTGCCTTATATTGACGCTAATTATTCCAGGTATTGTGATGTTTGCTATGCAAAAGAGCCCAGGCATTTAATGGTTCTATCCAGCCTTATTTGAAATACCAAGAGGAAAAATCTGTCTAGGTAGGGTAGGGTAGGGTAGGGTAGGGTAGGGTAGGATAGGGTAGAGTAGGGTGGGTAGGGTAGGGAAGGGTAGGGAAGGGTAGGGTAGGGTAGGGTAGGATAGGATAGAATAGGATAGGGGACAAGACAAGAAAGGAAAGGAGAGGGGAGGGGAGGGGAGAGGAAAGGAAAGGAAATGGGAGGGGAGAGAGGAGAGGAGAGGAGAGGAGAGGAGAGGACCTTGGAGGTCATCTAGTCCAACACCCTGTAGGAGACCATCTACATTTCAAACAAATGCTTGTCCAATCCCTTCTTTGTCCAATCCCTTCTTCTTCCATCTTCAGAGATGGAACATTCACAACTTCTGAAAGCCTCACCTGTGGCCTGCCTCCTTTTCTCTAAGTGCTTCATCTCACTGTCACTCAGAGATGCCTAAATAAATAACAGCTGATCAGAAAGAGATAGTCACAAAGTAGACAGTAAAGAATAGGATTCACAATAGAGTCCTGGTTGAAAACAGGATCTACAGGACCATGGACAGCTCCAAGAGGCATTGGCACCTGGTTCTGATGAGCCAAAGAACCATCTTAATAGAGTGGACAAAATCCATAGGGGCCACCATCAAAGATCATAGCTTCTGGAAGGGTTTTGCGCAACTCTAGTTGGGAAATAGCAGTGGCTTGTAGGGTTTATGAGGTCAGGTTTAGTAGCATAGGTGTTGGAATTCACCACCTAATCTATGGGACCCTCCATTATTAAATGAAGCTTCGGTACGATGATCGTACCAACTCAAGGTCTTTAACTGAATGACACTTATTTATTTAATGGTTCATCTTTCTGTTCAAAAGCAGCCGTCATGGAAACCGGCAACAATAAAATACAGATTAAAAGGAAGTCATATTAAAGCTTAAAAAATAAATCAATGGGGATAAACACGTCAGCTGCATTCAATGCTCTCCGCATTGATGCTTCTTTAGCTATGGGCAGGTAGACAAAATAAATAGGTTTAGTTCCAGCTTCTTTGGCAGGGGAGTTCATTCAGACCTTGAAAGTAACCATCCTTTTTTGTATTCCTATCAAAGGGTTGTGTGTGTGCTTTTTTTTAAATTATGTGTTGAATTATTACAGTGTTTTTTACTTTTACTTTTTTTTGTAAATCTGTAATGCTGTGCTGAATCCTTTTTGGGAAGGTGGTTATATAAAATAACTAATAACTAATAAGAAATGTTGCAATGTCTCAAAGTGTAGGGACTTTGTCAAAAATCCTCAAATGATGTAGAAGACATGTGAGAATGCAATTTTTCAAATAACTAGTGCCAAATCATGTCAAGGTCTACAGCTTTCCTACTGTAGTCATTGCATTTTAGCCAAGCTGCCACCTGCAGCTGGATTGTCTTCAGTGGCCACTAAGAGACTTACACCTGAGTTCCTACCCTATGTTCTTCTCCTATCACTGTTGTTATTTTGCCCCATTTCCTCCCACCCACCCACCCATCACAGGCAAGCACTCCCTTCCTCTTCCCTTCCCTTCCCTTCGTTTTCCCTTCCCTTCCCTTCCCCCACTTTTGTATATATTAACATTGGAGATGCTCCTGAAAAACGTTAGACAGGATCAAGAAATAAAAGGTCTAAGAATAAAGAATGAAGAATACAAGGTTCAGGCCTTTGCTGATGACATGGTGTTCATAGTAGAAGAACCGCTAGAATCAAGACCAAAATTAATTAATTTAATTAATTATTTTTTAATTTGATTTATATGCCACCCTTCTCCGGAGACTCAGGGCTGCTTACAATGCGTTAAGCAATAGCCTTCATACTTTTGTATATTTTATACAAAGTCAGCTTATTGCCCCCACAAACTGGGTCCTCAATTTACCTACCTTAGAAAGGATGGAAGGCTGAGTCAACCTTGAGCCTGGTGGGATTCGAACTTACAGTAATTGAAGACAGCTGGTGTTAATCAAAATGCTTTAGTCTGCTGAGCTACCAGGCCCCTTAAATTAATTAAGAATACTCTTCCAGTTTGTGGTGCTCAGTGCTGAAAAAGTTCACCAACACTGTCCTAGAAGGTTAACCAACAAGAGGAAGGAAGCAATTAGCTGGACTAAATCTTCTTTTTGCCCTCTCCATCATCTCCAACCCAATAAATCCTTCTTGGAACTGGGACGGACCCAGTCACCTAGTTTTTCTCCTCCTGGGCCAGAATTCCCAGCAATCTTGCATGTCAGTAGCCACCACTGAGCTTTTGCTGCAACCAAGACGTTAAGAAAGATTATTCCCCACCCACCCACCCACCCCCCAAAAAATGAGGCTGCAGCCCACTGAACTGTGATGGCCATGTAATTCCATTACTTTCCAAGGAGTTGAGTCTGTTATCGGCAGCCACGTGTAACAATGCTGCACCTTTTAAAGGAGAGGACGAAAGGGGGAGAGATGAGAGGGGGAGGGAAAAGGCTTGTGGGATGGCGGAATCACCACTGGGAAAGGCAAGGTTTTTCTTTTGTTTAGTTTGTTTGTCTGTTTTTTCCTTCGGAGCAAAAGCTTGGAAGAGCACACAATGAATGGGATGCAAGATGCGATAGAGGTAGCAGCTCCTTTGTAGCAAGCAAGCAAGCAGAGGCTGCCTGACAAAGTCCATTAGCTACTTCATCAGAAGCTGTTGGTTCCAGTGAATTGTTTTCTGTTTCACTGCCCTCTTGATCCATCAAGGAGCTGAAATGTCTAGCCGAGAGAGAGAGGAAAACACAGAGGCATATTGAAACTTTCACTATTTACCTATTGACCTGCCTCCTGGTTATAAATGGGTTAGAAAGAGGGAGTTTGTATATACCATATTCAAGTTTCCAATAGCCTCTTTCTTGGGTTGCATTCTGTCACACTCCGGTACAAAATCGACCTAAATCTGCCTATGGAATTTGACTTGTGGCAGAGCTTCAGACAAATGTTGAGGCTATCCATGTCTTCCTCACCTGTAGAAAACTAGCAGATCAGGGAAAAGACTAGAACAGAAGAAAAATAGGCATTTTTGTTTTTATAGGGGCCTGGGTTGCCATGACTTTTTAGTTGTGTGTCTAGGGAAGACACTTTGAAATCAGACCAGCTGAAAAAGGGGAAATGTAAATACACAAAGGCAACTGAATGGAAATTAAAACATAATTAACCCTTGGTGCTTCTCTTGCATACATGCCTCGCAAGGTAGGGTCAATAGAGGTCATGTTCCCCAACCACATGTAAGATGAAGAGTTTCTAGAAGGGGGAGGGTACATGCACATCCAGCCTGAGGCATCTCTGTTTTAGGATGGAGGGAGGGAGGGAGGGAGGGATGGAGGGATGGATGGATGGATGTACACAGACAGACAGACAGAAGATAGAAAGAAAGATGAGAGGGAGGGAGGGAGGGACAGACGGATGGACAGACAGACAGACAGATGATAGACAGACAGACAGCTGGCTCGATAGATGGATGGATGGACGGATGGACAGATGGATAGATGTATGGATAGATAGATAGATGATAGATAGGTGTTAGACAGACAGATAGATGGATGGATGGATGGACACAGAGACAGACGATTGACAGAAAGATGAGAGAGAGAGAGAGAGAGGGATGGGCGGACAGACAGACAAACAGACAGATAGATAAATGATAGACAGAAAGCTGGCTGGATAGATAGATGGATGGATGGATGGATGGGTGGGCCGACAGACAGACAGACAATCTATCTATCTATCTATCTCTATCTATCTATCTATCTATCTATCTATCTATCTATCTATCTATCTATCTATCATCTATCCATCCAGACAACTGGCTGGCTGGATAGATGATAGACAGACAGACAGACATACAGACAAACAGACAGACAGACAGACAGACAGACAGACAGATAGATAGATAGATAGATCCAGCATATGAATATGTAAGAAACCAGATCATTCAAATGATCAATCAACAAGAGAAGCAATCAACTACTCAGAATTTAAGTATAGTTCCAAATAAACAATCACACGACCAAGTGTCCACACTGGCCCACAAGACATTTATAGACTACTTTCCAAATTGTTGTTTATTTTGCGAAGAGGAGAAATTAGGAAATGTTAGGCCAAAGGTACCAATTCAGAGCCAAGTTAATACAGATATAGGTAGTCCTCAACGTACGACCACAATTGAGCCCCAAATTCCTTTGGCTAAAGCATGACAGTTGCTAAGTGAGTTTTGCCCCATTTTACAACCTCCCTTGCCACAGTTGTTAAGCGAATCACTGCCGTGGTTAACTTAGAAACACGGTTGTTAAGTGAATCTGGCTTTCCTACTGACTTTGCTTGTTAGAAGGTTGTAAAAGGGGATTGCGTAACCCCGGACCACTGCAACCATCATAAATATGAGCCCATTGCCAAGCATCTGAATTTTGATCATGTGAGTATGGGGATGCTGCCACAGTCATAAGTGTGAAAAAAGGTCATACGTCACTTTTTTCAGTGCCATTGTAACTTTAAGGGCCCCCGAAATGAACTGTTGTAAGTCAAGGATTGTCTATAGCCGTGATGGTGAACCTATGGCATATCTGTGGGCATGCAAGCTCAGCTCCAGCATGCTGATTTTCAGGCCTTCTGGGCCCACCAGTTGGCAAATAGGCCATTTCCAGCCTGTTTGGAGGGCCTCTGGGGTGTGTGTGGGGGGAAGGCTGTTTTCGCCCTCCCCAGGCTCCTAGAAAGGCTCTGGAGCCTCGGGAGAGTGAAAAACGGGTCTACAGGGCCCACTGCAGCCCATAGAATTAGGGATGTCAGCACGTGCACATGTGACCCCTCCGTGCTCCCCTTGCTTTTGGCACACAATGGCAAAAAGTTTAACCATCACTAGTCTATAGTCTGCATAGACCAGGGGTGGGCAACTGTGGCCCTTTTACAACCTGTGGACTTCAACTCCCAGAATTCCTGCGACAGGTGTCGCAGGAATTCTGGGAGTTGAAGTCCACAGGTTGTAAAAGGGCCACAGTTGCCCACACCTCTGGTGCCATAGACTGTTTGTAGCTAAAATTAATTTCTAAAATTTCTAAACCTTTGTACGGCTAACATTTGTGCAGCCTTCAGACACACTTTTAGCATAAACAAGAGTTAACTCGTGCTGAAAAGTCCTCTGATTTTGTTTCTTTCAGCCACTCGGAAGGATCAGAGGACAGATCAAAAATAAAGTAAACTTTCAACGAAATCACCAAGTACCCACCAGCAGTGGGGAAAGCTAGTTTAATTACACCATAAGCATTAACATCAGATGCCTTATCGCCTTTAATTGCAGGGATGAAGTTCTATCTAGTTGTAAATGAATAGTAGCAAATGCCTTGCCCTTTTTTAAATTCCCACAAAGTTCATAAATCCAGTGAGTAACGCAACAGTATTAGAAATATTACCTCATAGTGACATTTAATTGTGACCTTTTCTTGCAACCACAATATAGCCTCTTGCTTACCCAATATGAGATAGATATTATTAACCAGTTTATATTTAGACCCTGGCATATTGAAATATTCCTAAAATTCCCCATAGAAAATTTTGCAGATAATTACATTTCAGTCCTCATTCTGGGTCAGTTGATCCCTTATGTATTCTTTTATTGGATCGAAAAATGGCTTATTTTTGTCCCATCTAGATATTGGGGCTACCGATTTACAATTTGAAGAAGTTGGGAGAAATGTAGACTTCAGATGCTATGAAACTAAAAAGCTGGGTCAATAGAAAACGATGCTGGGAATTGTAGTTTAGGAGCACCTAGAGGTGCAATGGACTTCAAGTTGAGGAAGTGTCAAAATGCTTCTTTTGCATGCTCCCCTGTGAAATTGATCTACAATCTATTACTTACCTAAATGTAATATTAGGTTCTCTCTCTCTCCCACTCCGTCTCCCTCCCGCTGCCTCTCTCCCTCTTCTTCCTCCCTCTGAGAGAGAGAGAGGGAGGGAGGGAGGAGGGAGATTGCTTGGAATCAACTATCCCCAAGTCCCCAAGTTCCTGCAGAACTATTGTCTAGTGGGGCTTGGGGGCAGGCTTTCTCTTGGATGCTCATTTCTGGAACTTGTTTCCACTGGAACTGTGGTCCTTTTCATCCCTCTTGTGCTTCAAGGAACACATAAAAAAAAGATGTTTCCAGTTGACTCAGAAGAAGACTGTTGGATAGAGTTTGATAGAATGGAGATGAGGTCTGCTATCATCATGGCTTATTCAAGTGGGTTTTGCTTATGTATGGAGGCCTGGTAGCATAATGTGTTGTGGCTCGCCAGCTGGTGGCAGACTCGGACGATGAGGAGGTTGGTGAGGAACTTGGGCCACTGCTGGAGTCTGGGGAAGGCTCTGATGAATGGTCTGCATTGGATGCAGAGACAGAGCCAGGGCCATCCGACATTTCCCAGCGACCGGAGAGGCAGCTGCCTTTGGAGGCTGAGATGAGTGAGGAGGAGGAAGGACAGCTGGGGCCTGTTCCAGATGCACGTATGCACAGAGCAGTTAGAAGAGGTGAGCAACAGAGGACAAGGAGTCGACTCAGGAAGCAAAGCACACGTGGATGCTGGATGGCCCCTCCCTGGCTGGGGAATAAATAGAAGGCAACGGAGTGGTTGTTGTAGGAGACAACAGTTCATATTTCTGAAGATTTTGCTCATTGTGTTTCATGCCACAAAGACTGCTTGCCAAAACTTAATTTGCAGCCTTTGGTCTGGAAGCTCCTGGCAATTATCACAAGGAACTGATAAGGTTTGTTACTGCAGTTAACTCCTTGAAGGACTCTTGCCTGGATTTTTCAGTGGATGAATGCCATTAATTCACAAGAGGTAAATAAAAAGGGTTTTTTTTCGTGACAAGGAGTCTGTTTTTTGCTTCTGCTAAGGCTGGGTCAAACCATAGTGGTTAGAATGCAACATTGCAGGCAAACTCTGCTCACAGCCTGAAGTTCGATCCTGACCAGCTCAAGGTTGACTCAGGCTTCTGTCCTTCCAAGGTTAGTAAAATGAGGACCCAGGTTCTTGGGGGCAATATGCTGACTCTAAACCATTTAGAGGGCTGTAAAGCACTGTGAAGTGATATATAAAACTAAGTGCTATCTCTATCTACCTACCTACCTACCTA